>CAHIKZ030000968.1:2730000-2770000 GCA_903632075.3 Acanthosepion pharaonis
TAAATACAAATTAGACACATGTTATAATAGACCAATCCGTCTCAAAGAAATCAACAATGTTTTGCCGCAATTCTAACATCAACTTGAGATTTCTTGTTAAAAGTTGAATAACTTAACACATTCGTCATTATGGTGAATTTTTCATAGTGCTTTTTCGGGACTTATCGTAAGCAAAGCAAATTCATGGATTTGAACGAAAAAAGACCCCATAATAACGTTAAATTCCGAAAAAAGACACCATTTAATACTATTTAGTTGTGGTTAGTGGATTTTGTAATGTGTATAAATGTAGGTAGAATAAAAGCAAATGTTGATAAGATAGCGAAGGTCACAAAGCACTTCCTGGGGTCCCCACCCCTGGGTCGAGGGTAATACTCGTAGCTCTTCCATCTATCGTGACTGGAGAAAAATAAACTCACTCTAATGGAAATACTGGCGTGTTACATAATTTAAACGGAAACATGTAACCTTTCCTGCTACCTTTCTTAGATTCTTAGATATGGCTTTACTAAGAACAACTTTGGCACAAGGCATCATTTTTAAAGTAATCGTTTCGATCAGTGTATTCTTAATGAGACAAGCATAAACATTTCTTAATGGGTTGTAAGACAAGCATAGACATTTCTGTACTATCACAAGTATAGTGCTCCCTGGGGATTAAAATAAGTATATGAAACTATTAAGTAATTTATCTAGCGTTCTAGTTATGAAACCTAGGTTCGAAACTCACCATGACCGGAAGGATATCATCTTGAGGATCCGGTCCCAGCTTTTGGTATCTTTGAGACGTACCTGAAAATTGTAATACGAGTTGACTTTAGCCTTGTGAATAAAATTAGGTTCACGAAATTGTACAGAAGCCGCCAATGATTGTACTAGCACAAAACCACTAGCTCTTGTCACCGAGGAATTAAATGTATTGCCCTCATTCAACTGGTTACGCTGGCTTGTGATATCTCCCCGGAAACTGTAATTAATTGTCGCTCAGTATACTTGCAGTATAAAAAATATAGATTGGCTCTGTCTATGTTAAAGAAACATAAATGTGTCTGAGCAGGTATCTGCAACACAGATTAACTATCTACTCTATCAAACGAGTATACTCGGAAACGATCAGACAACAATAGATAACATACGATACGGCATGATTTGATACGATACGATTATCATGAAGAAAAAATGATACAAATCATTCTATATTGGATAAATTTCGTGTTTGGGCAATAACACTCTCTTATTGCCAGTTTCCAGGTGAATTCTAGAACCATTGACTCCAAGGTCAGGCAGAGATGCATTATCGTCTGGAAGGAGTAAAAGAGAATGTGGAAAGCTGCCCAGACGATAAGAGACAAAAATGGGGAACGGAAACAACGTAGACGGAAAACGTAGGGGGAAAAATGGAAAGTAAACAAGTTAAAAAAAAAACAATCGAAAGAAATACATAAAAGAATACATCAAGGAAAATGGCCAAAAATGCTAAACTAAAATTAAACACAAGAAAATAAAACGAAAAAAATACCTTCACTAATAAAACAAAAAAAAATGTAAAAAGACAGACGAAAAAAGGATAGGGAAAAAAACGTTTGATTGACTAAAGATAACAGAGAAGCAAACAAGAGACGAGACTAAAAAGAAATTGAAAGCGAACAGACGATAAAGAGTGATGGATTAGCGGTAAAAAAAAAAAACGAGCTGATGGAGACTCGACAAAGACATGAAGAGGATATTAAGGAGCAAACAGGGACGTGGGTCTGGGTGTTTAGGAAAATAGTCTCCGGAAAGAAAAGGGTGATGATTGGTGAGAAAACTGAGACAAGGAAAAAGTGATTGAAATATTTCACTGATAATCAGTAAGACGTTAGTTTTCGTATTTCTTCGACTCATCTTCCCAAATATTTTTTTAGATGTGTCCCTTCTTTATTTACATTGTATTGGACTTATATAAGTTTTGCTTTCCAGCTTTAAGATTTATACTATTGTACGACTGTGAATGTGTTAATGTTAATTTCAAAGTACTTATTTTCCTTTTTAACAATTTGGGGAGGGGATATTTTCGCAAACTGTCATATTTTGAAATTTTTTCTACAGCCACAAATGTTTTCCTACAGATCAAATATTGTCTTTATCATCTACGAATTGTTTGCAACAAAAAAACTTGGAAAAGGAAAGCCTTCGTTAGTTACATTTCCTTGAATAATATTTGCTTTCATAGGTATTTTATTTTGTTATTTTATTTATAGTTATTTTAATTATAGATTCTAATGAATAGCACTACAAATAAAATAACTATCCCATTATCTGCCAGTGATTTTTCTTGGGAAATATGTCACCATCCTCTTCAGAAAAAACATTTTATATATTTTCTTAAATGATTAAATCTTTCTCCCTTCATTTTTCTTTATTCTATGTTACCTCGAATTACTTTACTTCCATCAGGACGTTTCCCCACATTAAATAAGCATCAAAATATTAGCCAAATTATATGCGGTTTTTATTCGTCATTTAAATCTGATTGGCTTCAAATATGTCCAAATTGCCGCCATCTTTTAGTATAACTAAGCATAATTTTCTCATAGAGACAAGTACGTGGGTCAAAGCCTGAACTCACTAACAGTAATATATAACTTTTATTCGAGCCAGAAAGCTCATCTTGGTTATTGTTTTGTCGAGGAGACCTAGAATACGCCCACTGCATCCCCAACAAAGGGGTAAGATACCTCACACAAAAAAGGCAAATTCTTACGGTTCGAGTATAAATATTTATCTATAGATATATGAAATGTTAACTTTAGCGATGGCAGGTAGAAACTGAAAAACTATGGTACTTCACGAAATCATCTTAAATAGAACTATCTCTGTTGACATATAAAAATATGATAGGAATAATTTTTGTTGGTACACATCAGATCTTCCATTACTTCTTAATAGACAAATATCCTCAGCAGGAAGACATTTTCTCGGTACTGTTTGGTTATGCGGAAGAAATAAATAAAAAAAATCAAGATTGTTTTTGTGTAGTTTAGAACCATCGAAGCGTTTAACTTGATTTGATAAAAAATAAATGATTCGAACTGATTTTGATTCGTGGACACAAAAATAAAAGAAAAATATTTTTTTATAAAATGATTAACTTATTTTTCTGATCTGGCCGTTCTATAATAAAGTGTTCGATCTTTTAGTCGCATGTACGTATATTGATATACTGGAATGTCTAAAATGTAATTTTTTTGTGATTCTACAAAATATATATATATATATATATATATATATATATATATATATATATATATATATATATAGTTTATGAAAAACTAGGTAATCCATATCAGTAGACCCAAGGAGGATAAAATCCAGAGAGCTCAATGTAAATCCAGAGCAAATAATTTAAAATAAAAAACAGACCACTTTGAGGTTCCATGTAATAAATTATTTTACCACAGCCCTTTCAAAGGACTGCGGATCATCAGACTTTACTTCCAAAGGAAGAAACCATTGAAGTAAAGTCTGATGATCCGCAGTCCTTTAAAAGGCTGTGGTGAAATAATTTATTACATGGAACCTTAAAATGATCTGTAAATTATATATATATATATATATATATATATATATATAATGCGTGTTATTAAGATATAGCATCCGAACAAAAGTGGAGACAAAGTGGAAAAGCTTTTTAATCACAACGCATTTCACCTTCCTGTGTTAAATAAGCGTCTTCAGGTTAGAATGAAAGACAAAACTATGTTGTTGTTTTTTTTTATTAAAACTGTTAATATCTGTTAATATATTAAAACTGTTAATATCTGTTAATATATTAAAACTGTTAATATCTGTTCGGAATGAAAGACCAAAACTGCCACCAGAAGACTGCTATATATATTTGATCATACATGTTCCGTTGAATATGACAGAAAAGAAAATTTGATGATTTTTTTATTATTCTCAATCGTTTGAGTATCCGTATGCTTTTAAGTTTGGTGGGAGTACAGAGTGTAAAAATTGTCTGTTGTCTGATGCGCTTTCGTCATTTCTTCAGCTATTATCAAGGGTTTTGTTAGTTTCTTTTTATGGTTGTCTTTTCAAGACTTAGTTGTGTGATACCTATATATATATATATATATATATATATATATATATATATAGGCGTGATAGAAGATGAATGTTAACTAAGTTGTGTGATGCTATATATATATATATATATATATATATATATATATATATATATATATATATATATATATATATATATATATACATATATATATATATATATATATATATATAGGCGTGATAGGAGATAAAGGTTAAGTAAGCCACAGTTATATTTGTGCCGTATATCAGACTAGTGGAATGATAGGCGTTACAGACAGTATGTAATCATATGACTCGTTCTTGTAAATGGATCATGGTTAACTGTCTGTGGGAGTCGACATATTGTTGCGCAATTTTGAAAGGTTTTATATAATTGCACGAGTAAAATCGTGTTTCTGGAAGATGGATTGATGGAGCACTTCATTCGGTGCAACCTGTTTGGAGGTCATTCTCATAAAGCAAGTGAACAGTAATCCATGATACTTCCAGGGAGACGAATTACTCTAATTCCTTCGTGTTTCAACTGTAAGAAGAATGTTGTACATACATATTTTTCCCAAGGAACGACTAATTTGTTAAGCAGACCTTTCCGAACTTTACAACAATAATATTTTCAAATGAAGAGTCAAGAGTTATCTGACCTCCTTATCTTCATCATCTTCAATTCCCACCACCACCATCATCTCTTTAATTCTTTTCCCCCACATTCATTATAACACTTTTTAACTTTAACTGTCTACCTTGAGTGTCTCTCGCGCTTCGTATTGGGTGAAATCTAGTTAAAAAAAAATTATTTCGACTTACGATGGAGTAATGGATAGCGTCTTGGATTGAGGAATCGGAGAGCCGAGTTCAAATTCCAGTCGAATCCATTGCATTCACTTACGTGCTAATACCGTTGGGAAAGGTATGAATCCTCTTTATTCTACCCCCAGGCTATGTGTAAATAGAAGGACATGCCGGGTTGTCTTGAGTGACAACTGATATACCGCAGAAAGTCATGGCGACCTACTGCGGGAAAAATCTGTCTCGTCAGTCATGTATCGAAAGATGCATGCACGCCTAAGCGTGTATCACGCATGGCACATAACTGACTGATATAAGATACGCATCAACGTAAACAGTCCAAAAGGACGACACGCGTCACACTTTTCCCACATTGTCATACATCTTCCCTTATTTTCGTCTACCGGCCAGAATATTTGAGAAATGTTATTTAACAGAAATAGGAACCCACCGAGAGAGAGAATATAGTTTTCTTTCATAAATAAATTCGGCTCAGAGATGGATATCCAATAAAAATGACTTTTAAATAATAAAATTGCACGGATTAATTATGTATGTATAATATAGATGTTTGCGGAATTGAACACACGAATAATCATATTGAGATAAAGAATGACTGAATAAAATACATATATATATATATATATATGTGTGTGTTTTGAGAGAGAGAGTGGGGATTTGATTAATATATATATATATATATATATATATATATATATATATATATATATATATATATATATATATATAATATATAATTTGCTCATGGGCGTTTCGACGCTAAACACATAAATCGGTCAATTAGATAATAGATAAATCCCTTGAACTTTTCTTAATTTTTTGAATATATATATATATTAACTATTGATTAAATGCACAAATTAATGATGCATTGAGATGCAATGCATACTTGTATAAAGTAGCAATCAAAATATAATCTTATACACATACATATATATGGAGTCTTATATATATATATATATATATATATATATATATATATATAGTAATCTATCTATCTATCTATCTATCTCTCTCTCTCTATATATATATATATATATATATATAGAGAGAGAGAGAGAGATAGAGATAGATAGATAGATAGATAGATAGATAGATAGATATATATATATATATATATATATATATATATATATATATATATGAAAGAATATAGTATTGTTGTGCTATATTTATGGAATAAAGTGCTCAATATCAGAGAGATAGAACGTATGTAAATAGAAAAGTGATATATATATATATATATATATATATATATATTGTGTGTGTATTTAGGCAGCATATTTTCATTTATACACGTTTCATTAAATAATATAGACAAGTGTTGTCTATTTATTTTATGTAAATTTTTTTCGTAACATCTGATAAGTTTAATAACATTATCGTTGAACGAAGAAAGAAATTCACAATATTGATCCATATTTTTTTAATATAATCTAAGCTCTCGGCTTACTTAAACCATTATCAAAGATGTCAATTACAACATATTAAACAATATACGGACAAGACAGTGATGATAGTCTGTCAATGTTTACATAGATGATTTCAAAGCAACGATGAACACGCGCATATAAGACACTAGAAGCGAAAATCGCACCGCATCTCATGACGTCACACATGACTACACGAGAGTGAATTGGAGAATGAAATAAGGAAAGCCGTTGGTATAAACCAATGGCTTCTGTTACCAATTATAGAAATTATAGACATTTAAGAATATTTGTAGAGATTCCATAGTTGATTTTGTTTAGGTTGGGTTTTAACTGTTTGATGTATAATGCTTCAAGTATTTTTAGTTTTTGCCTATTGTTTTCATGTCGAAGTATAGTTGTGTTTTCGACAAGTATTTTACGGAATTGTGTGTGCGGGCAGGCATGTTGTTTTAAATGCCTAAAAATGTTAGAGTTTTCATTAAAATGTAGTGTCAAGCGTCGTGAAAGTGAGTGTGTGGTGTGACCAACATAAATATTATTTAATTCGTTGGGCACTTGAATTGGTAAACTATATTGTTTTTTTGCAAATCGCAATAGACAAAACTAAAAATACGTGCAATAGACAAGTATAAATATAAAAATACTTGCAATAGACAAGTATATATATATATATATATATATATATATATATACACAGTGTGCTGTAGGTAAATTTTCCCCATTTTATATTTTTTTATTATGCGCCTGCGCATAGTTTGTTTTGATTTTATCGACTACACAGTATAGTAGGGTCAGTTGGTCTGTGAGAAAAACAGCAACTTGATGCAATTCACCTCGCCATGATCCAGCAACTGATCATGATACCAACATTTATCAATTTAAACGTAACCTTGTGAAAAGGAAAATCGAAATCGCAAAAGGCAACTTAGAAATTCTCAATAAAAAATTCACAGGATATCCACAACAGACTCTCAACCATTCCTGAACTGTTAAAGAAATCTTAAATAGACTTGCAGAAATCGCTGATAAATCTGAAATTCACCACCGTCTGAACATTCAAAAATTAATACACTATATAAAAGATATATTCATCCCCCAAATAATAAAGATAAATTCATTAACTACTCTAACTACGAACTAGCAGGCAACCAAAAAGACTGTCGTATCATCTTTATAAACAATACAATAGATTTGATTAAAAAGAAACTGAAATTGAAATGTTATATCAAAATATACAAAAACTTAAAAAGCAACAACTAATAAAAATAAATCCAGAAATCGCGATCTGCTTCAAGCTGAAGCAATAAAAGACAGACATGACAGAAGAAAAAAGAAAGAAAAAACTTTTCCAAGCTCCCAACAAAACAATTAAAAATCGCTGCCGAGGAACGACGTAACCATTCTCATATAACTTTAAAAATAGCAAATAAAACCACTAACTTCGTTGAATTAAATAAATCTTATTATAATTTGATATTACAACAAATACTCGACGGTCACGCCAAATTTAGAAAAGTCAACAAAAGTCCTATTAACCAACTGAAATTGAAAATCGATAAACTGGTCACAGGCAACAACGCAGAAGAGTACAACTTAAAACTTTGTAAAATAATCGGTGACTACAGACCAAGATACATGTATGGAACTGTTATATACCGTACATATGAACACTAATAGGTATTTCCCAATCCTCACAAATACGTTGGACACTATTGTAAGTGGGGACATTATGCTGTATAAGTAATCCACCACTAGCAGTGGTTTACCTACTTGACGCCGCTGGCGAGTATTGTATTTTGTTGGGGTTATAAAGATTACCCTTTCATTTCCAACATCCGTTTTGGTTATTCCTCATTCGGTAACCCTTTTTGTAATTAAGATGTTTTTGATTGCGATATAGTAATTCGATATGTATAAGGTTAATTGAGGAAGTATTAGGTTCTTTTTTGGTTTATATTAATATTTCTAATAGATCGTCTAATTTGTTCATCAACAATGTAATTAGGAAAGTCATTGTTAATGAGAGTTTGTCGGAGGTGGTTTAATTCAGTGTAGAAAATCATTACTTTTGCATGGTTTATTAAATTTCGTATAATAGATATTTTGTAATAGGACATTCACTTTTTATAACTGAGAGTGTACGTGTCTATGCTAGCTGTTTTTTTTTATGGGGAAGTAGTATATATATATATATATATATATATATATATATATATATATATATATATATATATATGTGTGTGTGTGTGTGTGCGTTTGTGTGTGTGATATAATGTAAAAGGTTGAATATATATATACACATGTGTATCTATATATATATATATATATATATATATATATATACGATATTACACACACACACACACACACACACATATATATATATATATATATATATATATATATATATATATATATATATATTGATAAATTTGACAAGATGGAAAAGTTTTTTATTGACTTGATTACGCGGTTCGGCATAGTTAAATAGGTTTCCTCAGATCAGAACGAAAGAAATATGCGTCTGTGTTTGTGTGTATGCTTCAATATTAAATCTTTAATACTTTTTTCCGCTAGGCTGGTAAAGAAATAACAATTCCAAGACAACACCTGTCATTGAAAACTTAATATTCTCACCTTAACTCCATTAAGGCAGGACGTTCGATCAGCTTATATATCGCTGTGTTCTGATACTTAATTTTAGCCTGAAGTGTTTTCGTTCAGTCTGTTCCTTTCTCTTACTGGTTTCTTTCGATATTTTCTATTCTTTTGATCTTTTCCTAAATGATTCCGCTATTCGCTTTCCTGCCAATTCTTCCTACCGATCCAAACGACTTAACTAAGCCTTAAATGACAAGGGAATACATAAAGGCGCAGAACGCGTTGCAGTGTGACATTTACGCTTGGCTCGCGGGCGCCATTCGGTGTTTATAACTTGCCTCCTTTACTAAAGAGTTCCACGGTCGTATCTTAAAGACCTGGGGGATTTTGTGCATCTCTTCTCGTTGCCTTTCTGCTTTCACCCAGGTTAGCTCTGTTCGGTCGGCCATCTTGTTATTCTTCCCCGCTATTTGCAGAGGTCATGTTCCGTGGAGTTGAACGAAAAAGGAAGAGGCAAGTTCTTCCTTTGTGCAACGATCGTTTGGTTGTCAGGACGACGATTACTGAGTTTACTTCCATTTCAAAATGGCCTCAGATCCGAATTTCAATGGGAATCAAAAGTAGGCGGAAAGGAAGAAAGAATTGTACTCGGAGGACGGGCACTGCAAAGAATGTGCAAGGAATGAAAAAGAAAAAAAAAGTTATTTTAAGAGAATAAAGAAGTGAAGAAAGAGTAAAAATGATAAATTATTCTATTTTAAAATGTTGTGTGCCTTGAAGACGTTGGCGATAATGATACTTCATACCATTCAATCCTTTATAGTTTTAAGCAATATGTCCCCTGATTAACCATCCCTGTTTCTGTTCTGACATCAAGCTCGTTAGATAGGGTGTACAATACTCTTGCGTTTAAAATATCTTGTGGGTGTTATATTCTTGAAACCCTTTCCTGAATAAGTGCCCCAAAAATGTCATATGTCTCTCTGAGTAGAAATGTCCTTTTTTGTTCAGGCTTTTGGTAAAACTTCCACGTTGCTCACATGTTCCCTCTAAGGTATTCTCAGTATCCTTCTTTAGAATGTCAGTTGTGTTGCCTCACATCTCCTCTTCATAAATGAGCAAATTGTCCAGCATTCACTTCGATATAGGTGGACCGATATTAGCAATTGAATACCATTTTCATTGTTTATAATGGAAATTTCTTGTTTCTTTATACTTTGCTTGAGTTTTGAAAGTTTCTTTCGCTATTCCATTTTGCCTTTATATTTCTGTCACGTTTTCCATTGTTTGTTATTTCCCAGTTCCATTTCTGTACTTGATGATTCTGACACTTCCAATTTGTAACCTGTTTCTTGTATGTCCCTCCTGCTGACAGATGTATATTCTGTCTTCTTACAACTAATGGTTAGTCTTTTCTTCTCGCTTTCCTTTACAGCTTGGATTGAGAATTCCTAGAATTTCCTTAATGTGACTTCCATCAGCACAGTGAAACCTGCGTATTTATTTGCTGAGCCGTAATATTTTTGTTTCTTATTGATAAAACTAAAATGGCACACTCTCTCAGCTGATAAAGGGGCCTCGTTTATGAAGCTGTTTATAAGAGTCATTTATTCAGATGAAGAGGCCATATTTCAATTAACACATTAAATAAAAAACAGCTGAGTCTTTCGTATGTTAACAGGCTCGTCTCTCAGTCAGGTTCAATGCTTTCAACGGCTACTATGTTTCAAGTTTACTTCAAACCTCAAGTGCAACTCATATTTATAATCTAAAGACGCTGGAAAAATGGTCGGCCCATACTATCGATCCAGAATGTACATTAATTCATCTTTATCTTTAAATTAAAAAAAAATGGAATATCGGTACCATATCAGGGCCGGGGATGCCCAGTCATCATTTCTCAGCTTTAATAGAGTTCAAAATTTTACACTTTCTCGTTAGGGAAGCCTTAACTATCATTCTCCAGCCTCTTTCACGCAGATACAACATCACAACCCGATCGGTAATCTGTCCATGGTAAATGTTTTGACGAAGTACATTCCATAATCCCACTAATTTAGACCTTTACTGCAAGGAAATACCACGGAAGCGAATCACCCTCATTTCCTACTTATTCCAAATGTAATGAGAAAGTTCCACGAAGACAGATTTTTTCCAAGAACTGCTACTTCGTTAAAGACACTACCCCTTGAACGATTCCCTGATAATTACAATCTTAACATCAACAAGTCAAGAGTTGCTCGTTATCTATCCTCCTTATCCTCATATTCTTCACTTCGTACTATGTACTATTTCATTCATAATCACCATTATAACAGTAAGCCATTACCTTGACAGTTTTTCCAGTTTTGAGTTAACGTCAATAGAATAACTCTATAATTGTGTATACCCAAAAGTTCGAATTTTTTTGTTACTGTTTACATGAGACTTTTAATTTCCATGTCCCTTCAAGAGGTTTCCCGTGACTGTTTTATTAATAATTTTTCTTTATGAGGTGGTAACATTAACAAGTAATTTCTTGCCCCAGTTAACAACAGATTGTAGGTCATTCTTTAGATTAACTGCCAATTTGACCTTATCAAACCGATCAAGACTTACTATTAAACCCTATCGATAGTTTCGAATTCAAAGTTTTCCTTCTTTTTTAGACTGGCCGAAAGGTAGATAGTAGGTCAAAATAAGTGATACCAGGTAATTTTCCTGAATAGATCAAATGGTTCTGCGTGAAAAGGGGCGATTGTCGTCTCAAAATAAAATAAGATTCAGGAACCCTCAAGTGGAAAGACGATCGTGCAATATATAGAATTTCGTTTTCTTTCCAGGCGACAATTGTCTCCATCTTTTTTTTTTTACTTCTATTCTTGCCTTGTACTATTAAAGATGGCCTCCAGTATATTTATCTTGATTTTTGTTTTTGTTTTGTGGATTATTCTTAGAATATTTTACTTCGTTTTTATTGATAATTTCGTTTCAACGTTTAAGCTGATCAGCGATCCTTTTTGATGAGGGCATACATACTTAGTTTATGACATCAGAAAGAACGTTGATGAAGATAACAGACAATGTAAGTCTAAAGATAAAACCCGAGTGACCCTGCATAAAGTTGAAATGATCTAGAAACGTTGCCGTCCAGCGTGACCTTCATTACACGATTTGTTAAGAACAATTGGATTGTCAAATATCCGATCAGATACACCATAGTCCTTGAGCTTGTGTAGAATACTAGCATGCTTAACTCTGTCAAACGCCTTCATGATATCTAAAGCCACAGCCCGAACCTCACAGTCCTTATCTGAAGCCTGTTGGAGAAGTTCAGTAATAACGGTTAACACATCGACGATTGACCTAGAGAAACGAAAGCTATATAGTTCTGAAAGAATGCCGTGTGAAGTGAGATACTTAACCAATTCCAAATTGATTAGATCCTCTAGTACTTTGTTAAAAGAGATAAAAAAAACTAATCGAATTATAATTCGATAGATCAGAAGGTTCACCAGAAGGTTCACCAGTGTTCTTAAAAACAGAAGAAGATTCGCAACAAGATGAAAAGGAAGAAACAAGAAGGTATTTTTGTAGAGTATGGAGAGAACAGGAGCCCGTTCAGGAGTACATTTTCTCAGAACAAATGCTGGGATACCGTCAAGTCCGCAAGACTTTTAGGTATCTATTTTGAAGACTATGGCAGAATACATGGATGGAATTATGTTGATATCGCTCAGCAAATATTTCGTTCTAGCAGGAAAATCTGGCAAAGATTTTCCTGAAGTATCCAGAGTGGAGATGGAAGAGAATTTCCGAACAAAGCATTCTGTTTTATCAGCCGTGGGTGTGATATTCAAATTGATTAAAGAGAGAAGGTTTGGGGGATTTACTCTTGTTTAACGCTTTCTTACAGACACGCCATGAATCTTTAGAACCATACTTGTGAGAGTTTAAAAATTTTCTCATTCTATCAACGAATATAGACCCATCACGAGCGGATACAAAAGAGGCGCCTGTTATCTATGAATTATAAGGATTTCTTACAAAGATAGACGTTTTGTCTTCACCTATTTCAAAGTTTTAACCCTAAGGTAGAGAATTTACTTTTAATGTCTTTATAAATCAAATAAAAGACAATGGCAATCATTCCTCTCCTCATCTTCGTTTTCTTTATTATCTAGTAACTGCCGTACGTTCTTGGGGAAAATAGTAAATTACTGTTGCCTCAGCCATGGTTTAAAATTTAGAGTTTTTCTTCGCTTAGATTGATTGACATCAATGACTAGAAAGCCCAAACTATCCTGTTATTTTGTCGGCAAAACTATGAAAATTTCGACAATAAAATCTAAAGAATCGTTTTGGGAAAGGCTTTTTTCAAAACGATACTTATTTATTTTATTGTTCAAATCAACTTGGATTTTGTTAATTGATTCCGACAACGAATGATTATTCGGCGCACGGCAGATTGCCGATACACTTAAAATATCCAAATCAACCATCAAGAATTACACCAGTTGGTTATGTTAGTGGCTTTCATGCGTGGCTTCCACAGAAGTTAGGTTTACGGCCCCATCACGTTGAAACACCGGTTCTCGTACTATCACCGAAGTTAAGCAGCATTGAGCATGCTCAGTACCTAAATGAGTGATCGCTTGGGTATAAGTGATCTGTAAGTTTGGATGTGCTGTTTGTGTAATGGATAATGGTTTAGAATTATTAATCAGAGAGCTGAGTTCCAATTCACTATATTATAATATTATCGTTATATTAATGTTGTGGTGTCCTCCCTCTAAAGAGTCTATGTTGGATTCTTCCTCCTACTATAAAATTAGTAAGAGAGAAGGTCTTGGGAGAGCAGTCGAATAGATTAAACGCTGGGTCAACCGACACACGCTCCTTAGTCTTGTAATACTCTTTTGTTGTACTTACTCTTAATATATGATATATCTGCAACACTTGTTTGGTTATTTCTTTAACCATTTACTTGGTCACAAGAATTAACTTACGCGCAAATACCTTTGGGAAAAGAATCAATCCACCTCTTCTCCCCCAGTTATGGGTTAAATAGTAAGACGTGTAACTAAACCATTGTAATTTAAAAACGAATTCTTACAATCTAAAAATATTTTCTGCAAAGGATTGAGAAGCCGTAGAAAAATAATGACTCAATTCAACGAAGTATCCGATAACAAATCAACTAAACCGTACTTTCTTGTGCGATTCGCCATTTAAAGGTCACAAGAATGTTTCTTTTTAACCCAATTATCACTGGTGTCAGTTTAAACTGAAACCTTTTCATCCCATATATTATGACAATTTTACTTAAAGTTTATATTTCCTTTGATTTGAGATGAAAACTTTCCAACATTTTCCAATGAAACCTTCTCTTACCAAAATTAAAATTTACACCTATAGATTAGATGTTTGAAAAAAGGAAGGTTTTGAATTGTGACAGTCAAAGATTAGTGAATCACAAGAGATGACGGCCAAAGAAAAAAATGAACCATCACTACCCGTACCCCTACCAAAAGTCAGTTTTCATTTAAAGACGGCGGTGCTGTGTATGCAGTCACATTAGAATATCTAATATGTGCTCCCAAAAAAAAGAAAAAAAGACTGAATCGAAAAAAATCTGCTCCGAAGGAGTCAGATTGAAAGCAGCAATGAATGAAACCTGTCTGGAATTAGCAGAAATGGAATCACTAATGCGCATATTATTGAGGAAGCAAAATAATTACGGCTTGGCGGGGAATTTCTAACTCGTCCACGATATTTACATGAAATAGCATCTTCGAATTACATTACGATCTCATCTTTGTACACTTTGAATGGAAAAAGGTGTATAGAACATATGTATTTTGGGTATGACGATTAACTAGATCTGACAGGAAAGTCTTTTGACTGCTGTTGTTCCCCGGTCTAACCTGCCCCGGGCTGATAGTTAGGGTCCCAGCTGTGGGAAAATAGTGAACCCCAAAACAAAAATCAACACTACATTTTTTTTATAATAAAATGACCAACAATACATTTATAAATTCAATAAAAAAATATTTAAATACATTTTTATAGTAAAATTACAAACAATACATTTTATGATCTACAAACTATATATCTAAAAAAGCATATCTTTACCCTGAGAGTATGCAATCATGTATAAGGTATTTGTAGTTGAAAGCATAGAATTACGTGTGGGATATTTTGATTTCGGCATTAAATAACCCATAGAGGTTGATATGCCGCTAAACAAAATCAACCAGTCAATAAAAATACGTCGAACAGTTAATATAAAATATTATTTCTATTTAATCCTCTTCTCTCTCCTTAATACAATTATCCAAGTATAAAGCAAACAGCCTCACTCCGATGGGTTTTGCTGTCGTAGTTTCTGTAAGTTGGGTTTTACAGGTCGGGATTGCTAGCCCCATGCTCAATTCAGTCTTCTTCTTCTAGAATGGTTGCTAAAAAAATTTCTGCTATTTAATCCACAGTAAAGGGAAAATTGATGAATTTATACCTACCCAAGAACATTTGTGAGTAAGTAAACGCACCGAACTTAGTCGGAATATGATCTCGGCACAACAATACCTCTTTCCGCGTCAGTAACCATTAAGCTACATGTACATATGAACGGAACAATTTCTTTGGTTGTTGGCAAGTCTATGACAAAATATGCTGCCGAAGATTTTTACGAATCTATCAAGTATTTTAACAACAGCGTAAAGGCCAAACAGCTTAGTTGAGCTTTACCATTGTGAGTGATTTTAATCCTAACTAGATGGTCTTGCACCATACTAAGCTAACCTTAGTGAATAATTACAGTGTAAAAGCCACAAGCAGCCTTTTGCTTCCTTGTTTTTGGGGACATTTGCATCATCACCCAACACTTCCCCTTGGGGATAAGCGCATCGAACCAATTAAAGCCGCGCCGGCTTTCTACATCTGAAATTCACTGCACATCTGTTAAATTTATTCGCCCAATTCGTCTGGCCCAAACTTAATTGAGAACAGTTTCCATTTTCTTTCAGTTAGACTATTCTACAGAACCAATTACGAATCGGTTGCCAACTTGTTCAGAGAATAAATTAACGATGATTCGCCAGTTCGATTGGGGGAAAACCTGTCAGAAATTCCGAGACGAAACGTTAGGACTAATCAGTGATTCGTGGGGACGAAGAAAGTAGATGTTCATCCCCAGGAATTACTGAATTGAGAAAAATGCTCGTGATTAAATTGGGCATAACTCAAAAGTGTTTGCTCCTATTTGACGAATTTATATGCCAATCAATTCGGGAAATAACATGCTTAAAGTATAATGAAATAACGACTTCTTAGAATTATGAAATGTTCTTTAGCGAGATGCTGGCCGAGCGATGATCCCACAAACATTCTAAAGTCCTTAATTTTATCCCGATTTCTTGGTTTGCACATTAGCTGGTCTAACATTGAACAAGATTATTTTTTTTTAATTACAAATATCTGACTACTATTAAATGAGTTTATATTGACCATTATTACCAGTTTTTAGACTGGGGACATCACATAACATTCTCGTTACGAAAAACAGTTTTTGATACTAATAAACAATGTGTTATGAACAGGACTTGATGGGTGATAGTTTAGACTAAACTATTTTATACCACGGAAAATGAACTAGGCTAGCCCCAGTCTTACCCTGGGGTCATTCTAGACAAGGCAAGGTTATCTTCTGGGACAGGGTTTATGTTCTACACCGGTCCTATATCTACGTTTTTTTATTCCTGTGAAATGAGACTCTATCTACCTTTATTTACTCTAGAGCAAACTGGAATGTTCAGCTTTCTTAATCGAATGTAAACCCAACTTATATATACATTTAACTCAAGTTTAAATGAACCTATGTCTACTTTTTGACTCAGGTGTAAACTGAAACAGATAGTTTTACTCTAATGTAAATCGAATCTATATCTGCATATTTGACTCTGATATAAACTGTTCCGTCTCTACCTGTTATGTCCCTAGTAGAAGTAGGACATATGTCTACCTTTTTTTTTTCATTCTATGTATATCTACCTTTCGGACTCTTATTTAAACCGAACCGACATTTACCTCATCTGACAATAATATAAACCAAATCTACGTATAACTTTTATAGTCTGGTATAAAAGAGACATACGTATACCTTTTTTTATTCTAGTTTAAACTGGACCGATGTCTACCTATTCTGACTCACTTGGGAACCGAACCTACGTGTACCTTTTTCACTCTAGTGTAATACGGTCCTATAGGTACATTTCTGGCTCTACTCTAAACCGGACCAACGTATACTTTTTAGACTCTCGTTTAAACGAGATCGATATCAAGCTATTCTCACTCTAATGCAAATCGTGTCTATGTATAACTTTTTTACATATCTCTATCTTTATGACTCTAGTGAAAAAAAATGGACCTATGTATACATTTTTGACGCGTGTGTAAAAAGGTCCTACGTATACTATTTTCACTTTAAAGTAAATCGGACTTACGTATACCTCTTTGATTCTAGTATAAATTGAATCAATGTCTGTCCATTTTGACTCCGGATCTACGTATACCATTTTCCTTCGAGTGTAAACTGGACATATGTACCTTCTGATTCTACTGCAAACTCCTGGATATGACTATAGATTACATACGGTAGCAAGATCTCTGATCGCGAGATTGGAGGATTTGAGGAGCGTGGAGCAACCTTTTAATTGCCGTTGTTCCTAGATCCACCCTGACATAGAGTGGTAGCACCTGTTAGGGTCCCAGCTATGGGCAAATAGTAAATCCCAAACCCAAACAAAACTGTAAGTGTAAAAATACATTTTTATAATAAAAATTCAAGCAATGCATTTTTATATAAAAAATACTAGCAATATATATTTATAATAAAATTGCCAACAATAAATCAATCAGCATGAAATGACTATTTCTTGACATTAATCCATATAATATCCTACAATTTCTTAAAAAAAAAATGTATTCCATAATATAACTTCAACAAAACTTCACCATAAAACACACATATCACTGTTTCCCGCAAACATGTATATGCATAAAAGCTGAGTATCATTTACCATGTATTCAATTGTGAAAGCAGAATAACGTATATCATATTTTTATTACTTGAAAGCTCCCAAGAAAGTTAAATTTCGGCATTAAATGACCCATAAAGTGTTGATATGAAGTTAAACAAACCAATCAAATCTACTGCAAACTGAGCCTATGTATTTTTTTTTGACTCGTGTATAGTATAAACCAGAAGCCTGCCCACCTTTTTAAGGATTAATTGGCGTTTTGGTCATTTGAGATTTCTTTTCGTCATTAAATGCTTCGACAACTGTCTATATTTGATTAGATTAACCAGACTAACCAATAATTATAAGTAAGTATTCATCACGGGCATTCGGAAAAAAAGAAAGTCATAAAAATGCTGCAGCCGAAAAGTTGATATGATAAACAAAACAAAGACGACGATACGAATCGGAAAGAATCAGATCAACGTCACGTCTCAAAAAAAAAAAGAGAGCAAACCGTAGGTTACAACGGCCAAAATGTTTTATGAAGTGGCTGTGCTGATTAAATAATTACATGAGACTTCAATCTACATTGCTTAACATTTTATTCACTCTAGTATTTTGTCCCTTACTCTCGACAATCTTACGGTGCCCTCGTCCGCGATGTTTGAAAGACTGCTCGAGACCATCTTTAGGGTGGTTGTTTTTATGCTATCTGTCCAACATGCTTGTTCCTAACGCTTGCAATTCTGGGTGCGAGTGTGAAAGTACGTACTTCTGCATTCGGTGGCCGGGAGTAACCTCAGAGAAATTGTCCACCATCGTTGATGTTCTGGTGTGTAATATGTGCCTAATGTCTATTCCAGCATAATACTATATAGTGATCAGTAGTGATGTGGAAACGAGATCGAATGAATGGCTATATAATAGCACCCCGTCTCAAAATTTCAGATAGAAAGAAGGCCTTAGAGGATAACCGCCGAACTGTTGTGATAAAGACAAAAAGCTAAGAAAATTAATTCGAAATAATTATTTATTAACAGCAACAACAACCTATAAAAAATCAAACAGAAAGCCGTAGAATTGAACGGCAGAAACCTTATAATAAAAAGAAACTAGAGTCAAGAAAAGATATCTGAAAATATGAAATGTATAAATCTTATCAGCCTCTTTAGAGGTCCTTAGTAAAAAGAATTACAACTCTCCCTTAGGCAAATAATTATGCCTGCATCTTGCATACTGATAAGAACTCACTCCTTTGAAGAATCTTATATAACAGACCTAAAGCTTATATGTAGAAGAACTCGACATTGATTAACTTCTGTTAGATAAAGAAATATTTCGGTTAAAACCCACTAAGTTCAACTGTATCTTCTTTGAAAACGTTCCAATTCGATTTGACTCCATTGACATCTTTATTCCCATCTCTTTCTACCTCGGTGCTTATAATGTAAACGGCCCGGAGATAAAAGACTTCCCCCATTGCTAGTATGAATAAAAACGAGAATATTTGATAAGTCGGCTAGTAAAGGTTTTTTCCTGTACTCTGGACTTTGTCATCAATCTCAATACATTTCGCGCATATATATATATATATATATATATATATATATATATATATATATATATATATATATATATATATATATATATATGTATGTATGTATGTATATGTATGTATAAATGCTTCAGTGAACAGGACTGACAAGGTATTTTGTTTAGTTTTATTGTTTTCTTGCATACATACAAATGTCTTCTTTTCTGGAATTAATGAATATAAAAATTGTACAAACTTTGTTAGTTCCATGCGTTTTCAGATAAACTATAAGTCATTTTCAAGGATTTTATTTTGTCATGCTATTTTAATAAACGGTGTGTAATTGCTATTGTAGATTGTATAAAAGTTACTGACCCAGTACAGTGAAGCCGTGTTCATAATGTAATTAAAGGTTAATTTCTTTCTTTTTTTTTGTTTCATAATAAGGGTTTTGATCACTTTTAAATGCCTTTTGCAGTGTTCTCGATGATTGTGTTGCGTATTGATGTAGGTACGATACAATTATGGCATTGAGATCTGATTGGAGAGACGTAGGCCCAGACGCCGTAGAATGATTGACGTAAAGAAATAAAGAGTGCCCCGGAAATACAGTTGCATAACTCTGGATAATTGCCTTGAACAGAGGAGAATGGAGAAAAAGCATGATCGAACATACAGCTCGACCTCACATACTCCCGATTAAAGAAAAAAAAAGTATCTATATAGCAGTTTGAAGTCTGCTTTCTGATTGATAACCGTGGCCAAATTAGCTATACACACACAACTGACCGGGTTAATCACAACCAATTAGCAACCAGAATTTTTTAAAAAGATAGACAAAACGTTAACTTATAGTTTCTTGAAGAAGAAAAAAATCCGCTTCGCTTGAACTAATATAATGGCAATAATTACAATTTGTAAGTAACGACTGAAAAGATTAAGAAACCAGTTTTTCATAAGTAAATGATCATTTATTCATTATTGATTTTGCCAAGTTAACGTTTATCTAATTTAGGGTATGTGGTTTCAGATCTTTCTTCGAACGTTCGATCTTCCTGCAAGTTTGTAAAGGATTCTCTCTTTCACAAGCACACATTCTCTCTCTCTCTCTTTCTCTCTCTCTCTCTCTCTCTCTCTCTCACACACACACACACACACACACACACTGTTTTTATCTTTTATAGTCTATATCCTGTTGTTTTGTGTGTCTGTATCATAAGTTCAGCCCTATTCACCTCCTCTTATGTCAGCAACCCTCCAGAATTCATTGGATTGATTCTGCACTTTGGGACTATGAGTTAACCGCTTAGGTTAAATTATGTGACTAGTAGCTCTTTTGGTTTTCTGAAGCGATATCAAGTAGAAAGCTAAGTTTTATATCTCTTGCAATTAACCCAGTTCATATTGTGGTCACCACAGATCAAATTCTTAGATCAAAATTTTCTGATTGACATTATGTTCATTTCCCACGTCTAGTCTTTCCTGACAGGAAGCACATACTATATAATGATACGCTCGTACTTTAATAAAATAACTTCTAACTGCACACAACGACATAATTATTATTAAAATAGGAATATTATTACTTATTTCATTATTATATCATAATTAAACAATTTCTTGAAAAAGTATTTGTTGATAATTGATTGCACAAATTTGGCTTTCCTTGTTATAAAATGTCCTGCAGCTAGCGATACCTTTTTTTTAAAATCTAATATTCCTTTCATTGAGTTTAAATCCTTCTTCCACCTTATTTTATAAATGATTACTTTAGCCTTTCTTTCAGATGTTTCACTAAAGTGGAAAGGAGGATTAATCAAAAAACAAACATACAAATATATATGTACATATATATGATTTAGTGTTAACTGAACACAAAAAATTCCTAATGAGGAAACAACGAAATCAAGCATGGCCGATCATATATGACTGTAAAAAGAGAGTTTCAAACATCTGTAGAATAAATTCAGAAAAATAGATGGAAATACAAAACATTTGTTTTGTATTCGCCATCTAAATGGAAAAAAAGGTGACAAAAGAATCAGTTTACACTAAGCTCTAATAAATACAACAGTGTGCTTGCATACAAATGAACACCATATGGGAGCCTTTAATTAATAGAAAACTCCTCAGATAATGGCCATGGAGTCTTGAATAATTCCGGGGCCACGGTATTATTGCCATTAACGTCTTACGATAACACTTTCTACGATAACTGCAACTACAATTACGACAAAAATAATTAATCGAGTCGTTAATCTGAAACAAATACACTTTCAAATAAAAAATCCCCTGAGTCTTAGTGGCTTTGTTGCCTTGCTTGGGGGTGTAAGTATTAAGAAAAAACTATATGCCATGATTATAAATAAACCAACAAGTGGAATAGCTCAAGATACGAACTACGAATTGTAGAAAACAAACAAGAACGAACATTTAAACATCTGAGAAGTTTTTTAACAGAGGAAGGAATACATGTCACCGAAATCCGAGGGTACATTTTAATGATTAAACATTGCCTTCCAAAAGCTAAGCAATGTATTAAGAAAAAGAAAAATGAATATCAAGACTAAAAATACACTAATGCTTAAAATCACACTGTTGAAATTTTCGGGCACATAATGAGGAAAGAGGGCTTGGAGAATTTAAAAACGGAGTAGTGACACATGGTCTGAAGATCGACTGAGGCATGAAAAAGTCATCACCATTCAGTTTTTAAAAACAATCTATATATATAGAATCATCTATTTATCTGGATGAGGATCAATCAGCGTGTGGCTAGGATTCAAATCTGAATTATGACATCTTGATATCGCCCTTGAATGAGATTCCCAATGTACTGCACTTGGGGAAAACCTTTAAAAACTATACAAAGTGTTGACGCAAATATTTCAAGTCAAACTAAGGTGATGGAAGTGTTCAGCGATGATCGTTGGCTTGAAACCACAAGTCATTGTGACCGAGGGTTTTAGGCTACTTGTCTTGTTTAGCTGTTTATCATGCAATAATGTGTTCTCCCAGAAATTGTAACTAAGGTCTGCTCAGTATAGTTACAATATAAGCCAAAAACTGATTATGCCGGTGTTGAAGAAGCTCAGATTTGCCTTAAGAAATGTCGACAACAGGCATTAATTTTTCCCAATAGCTGACGAACATGTTCGGAAAGGAGAAGCTCTATATATATATATATATATATATATATATATATATATATATATATATATATTTAGTTTATGCCAACTTAGGTAATCCGTATTTCACCATAACCCCTTTAACAGGGTTCTGGATCATCGAACTTACTTCCAAAAGCTGAAATGAAAAATGAAAAAGAAATTCACACGTTTTTTGACGGACCTCATCAAGTATACGTAAAATTAACGAAGTGAGGAAGTGAGGTGGGGAGAGGATATGAGTGTGTCATATGTATCATTTCAATTGCCTATTTTTAACCCCAGTGTGTCGGATAGATGTTGCTCAAATTTAACGCGTCTCGTGTCTAGATATAGATGGCTAAGGGTGAAGGATATATATATATATATATATATATATATATATATATATATATATATATATATATATAAAAAAAAAAAAGAAAGTATATATATATATATATATATATATATATATATATATATATAAAAAGAAAAAAGAAAGAAAGAACATAATATATATATATATATATATATATATATATATATATATATATATATATAATTTTCATCTGCACACAGTGCCTTTTAGTATCTCATATAACTGTCAAATTCTTCAACTCCTTTTTCTCCTCAGTTTACATAAAACTTACTCATTATTCGCATGTCCAATCTACGGTGTTCTCAGCATCCTTACGTAGAAGACAAAGATGTCATTCTACATAAGGATTATCTTTAAGAACATCGCCCAGCATTCATGGTCATTTAAGAGAAATGATAACACCCCAGCACATTCTTTGTTTAATACGTAATTTCCCTTTTTCTTTGCTTAGCTTTAGGAAGGCATTTTTAGCTTCTATAGGTACTCCTTTGGATTTCTCCCTCACATTTTCTCTTAAGACTTTCCAGATAGTTAAATGTCTATACTTAACTTATACATTACTTCTGTTTTCTTTTTCAATTGATGATTAATCCTTTCTTCGCCTTTCTTTACTACCTCATTTAGGACTTCCTTTCTGTATCTGCTATCAATACGTTATCATATGCTGTTGTGTGACAATCAATAATAAATCTTAGTAGGACTTCTAGTTCTTATTGGATCGCCTCGCTTTATAGGTTAAATGAAACCCGGGAGAATACACATCCTTGTGCTATGTGCCATTCTAGTTTTGTTCACTTGAATATTTCATTTTCTATTCGTACACAGGCGGTCCCCATTAATTTTCCAGATAATTCTAATGTTTCCCTATTGTTGCCTAAACACTGTACAATTTCCGTTTATTTTTTTTTATTTTCGAACATAGCCTCCTGATGTTTTTGTTTCCCTGAAAAAAAAAACAATATACACATAATTTTACTTCAGATTTTAGGAAAACGACAGTTATATCGATGTTTCTTTCATTAATCCACATATTGTTCCGACCCTCGCGTTCTCGCTGAAAACTCTTTCAGGGTCGGATATTGGTTAGCATGGATAATCTCACTGAATTCTACTCAACCACTCATGCAGCAAGGATTATCATACTGTTGGTTGGTTGATTTCGTTTAACGACATTTCAATCACTATGGGTTATTTAATACCGACATCTAAATATTTTGAACACAATCTTATGTCCTCAACTAAATATGTTTTGAACGCAATTGTATGCTTTCAACTACAGATAAAATATACTTGCTCATTTACTATTTATATATATATATATATATATATATATATATATATATATATATATATATATATACGCTGGTCCTTTTATATAAAAATATATTTCTAGTATTTTTACTATTAAGATGTATTTTTATACTTTCATAGTGTTTTGGTTTGGGTCGGAACTATTTGTCCATAGCTGGGACCATAACAGGTTCTAGAATCCTGGATTAGGGTGTAACTGGGAACAACGGCAATTAAGAGGCCATTCTACGCTCGTCGAAACTTCCAATATCCCTATCAGAGGCTTTGCTGCCAGATATAGTTTATCGTCATACCCAAGACTCGTTATACGTTATATTGTAACATATTCATTTCTTCAAATTTGTCAATGCTATCTGCAATTTGTGCCACAGTAACCCATCTATTGGCCTGTACTTCTCGGTAATATATGTGATTACTTATAGCATTACTAAAACTCAGTTGACCAATAACTTATTTTAGCACAACTGAATATGAGTCCCACTAAGTTCTTTACCAGGGGAAAATTATGGTATTTACAAGTTCACTACTTTCAAATCATTCAAATCTTTCTTGGGTCATAACTGCAGCTTTTAACACATGAGCCAGATATCATGTATAATATTTATAAACTTGACATAGTTGGTTGTCATTAGACAGTAGCTATCATTCTTGTTATAATTAATGTTTAAACTGAACGGTAAACATGCATACATGCATATATATATATATATATATATATATATATATATATATACATATATATATATATGTGTGTGTGTGTGTTTAAAAGAGGGTAGGAGGAAGTGCATTTAAAAGGATCTTTCAACAAAACGAATTATTATTATTATTATATTGGTCTCTGTGTAAAAGCAAGCGATCGATCACAATCGATTTCTTTGGAGAAAGAAAACGCATTCGTCTGTATAAAATTTAAGATTTTATATCTTGTGATATTTGAAAAAATCTGAGCAGATTTTTGTTCGATGAAATCGACCACTTTTATGGAGAAAGATTTTTCTTCAGAAGAAATGATTTTTGTCATTAAATGATTCTAAAATGGTATCCTCATTCTTGTCAGCGTAATCAAATCGGTTTTATTCCGTAAATTTTCGGACTATAGGGGGGTCCGTAAATTCAAAGTTGTTTTTTACTGTAAATTCTCCGTTTTTCTTTTCTGGTCTGTAAATACTACGTTTTTTTCGTCTGTAAATTCTCCGCTTCTTATTGTCTGTAAATTCTCCATTTTTGTTGTCTGTAAATACTCCCTATTTTTTGTCCTTAAATTCTCCGTTTTCCTTTTGTCCGTAAAATCTCCGGCTTTTTTTTGCGTAAATTCTCCGATTTTTCTTGTCCATAAATTCTCCGTTTTTTATTTTATTTTATTTATTTATTTATTTTTTATAAATTCTCCGCTTTTTTGTCTGAAAAATTGTTACAAGATTCTAAAAGAAAAGCTCCCTACCGTATCAACTGTAAAAAAAAAAAAAACAATTTCGGTAATAAAAACATTAGATTGTTTTTGTCGACGCGCCTACATTTGAGCGATGCTTAATAAAATTGTCACGCCTGTGTGTTACGGGATTGTGACAGTTTTATTTGCTGAAATATCTCTTTTCAAGATATTTAGACTCCTTACAGCCTCCACCCAAGGCTAGAAAATCCTATCTACCTTGCTATGTAAACTATAGCTGAGGCGAGAAGAGATGGATTCTTGCCTTTCCCAAGTGCATAGTACCACGTTCGTTCAAATCGTAAGAGATTAATGACTCTCCACAGATTCATTCTCTTTAACTTCACAGTATATCTTTGGGGTGAAAGTGGATAGCTTACCCATTACATTCTCTATAGTTTTGAATGTATACTATTACTTCTCCTAAACTGACATCCAGCCAAGGCTAGTGAACCCAGCCTACTCTGTTAACTAAACCATATGTATCAGTAAATAAAAGTCGTGCAACTATATTTCTAATAGTTACCAAGCTAATCTCATATTCTACTCCTTTGTGTACAAGACGAATAATGCTTAGTAAACGCCTTATTACATCAGCGTAGTGGTGTGGTATTTATTAAATGATAGTGAACAAATTCTTGCTTGTACACTCGGGGTTTTTGGGTTGTTTTTTTTTTTTTTTTTTTGGTGTTGTTTTTTTTCTGAATACTCATTCGCGTAGGGTTGGATCACAGTAAGACATCGTCTATTTATGTAAGCCTGAATTGGTCGTTGTAGATATCTCTTATCATCGGAAGCGAATCGATGTATTTGCCGGTAGGTAGTTGTCTACTTGAGTCGATCTCAGTCTCTGTTGGCTGGTTGTCTTCCGGGCCCGACTCGATGTAACTGCCTGCAGGTAATGGTGCCTGTAGATGTGACTGCGGCGAAGTTCGTGTACTACTGGCAATCACAGCCATCCCATCTTAGAACAGGTTCTGAATCGGGGCGACTTCAGAATATGTTTACGTGTGCGTGTGGGGGTGTCTGTGTTACGCGCTCGTTCAGGGAATTTTGCAACTATATATATATATATATGTGTGTGTGTGTGTGTTTGTCTTTCCTGGTACAGGATCTCATTTATCGCTTATTCTATGTCCAATATGTATTTATGCATATTTGGTTCAAGGCTAAAGAAAGCTTTTTCATTTCTTTTTTCCTGCTTATGTAAGTCGAAACTAACACGAAAGTAGCGAATTTCTTGAATGTTATACATAAAATCGATGATGGACTTAAGCGGCCTTTCAGAATGTAAATGACTAACCTGATTTATATAAATACCGCATTTTACCAAGCTCCTTATAATAATAATTCTAACAACGCCTACCTTACACAACCAATACATGATCTCGTCGATTAAAGTGACATTCATTTAATAATAGTTCCCTTAAATAGTATATCAACAAGGAGAAATTCAACAAATCGTTAATAATAACATAAAATAAAGTATCAGATAAGCTGTAGAAAACGATTACAAATACTCCAGGTTTCATTCGCTCAAAGCCATTTTAACCATTGATCATAGAAAGCGGTTGTATGCAGCTGACAGTTTAGATATTTCTGAACAGTTTTGGTGCCATGCATGACATCCATGTGAAAGTATGGAGCTGAAGAGGCTATTTAAGAATATGACACAAGTTTTCAGGTTAATGTTTTGGTTTTGTAGCAATTTGCAGTGTTAGATGAAACTACCTTTAGCACAGCCTATTCTAAGTTCAATTACCTTATCTCCTATACTAAATTTGCTATTTAACGTATTTAGTATTTACTAATTCCATGCCCTCAAATTTTATAATGGATTCATGGTATGTTCCATCATTACTTTCCCAATTATAGCTTCCGTTTTAGAAAGGTTTATCTTGAGTCCTATTTCTTGGCACATTCGGTAGATAAAATATTTTTTTTTGTTTAAGATTATTCTTATCCTAACTATGAATATTTATGTCATCAGCATATCCCCTCTCATCATCAGTTCACTGGCCTCAAGAGGGAAAACACAATCTCTATTCTCTTTTAGTAGTTTCGTTTGGGATGTGATATGGAATACTTAAATGATCAGGTCCAATCTCTTCGCATCTGTGCTTGCAAATGCACAGGGAATAATCTATAAAAATATTTAATAGACTGATGCTCGCATTTCCTTCTTGTCGTAATCCTGATGAGGTTTGAAATGTTTTTATAGTGAGGTTCTCGCCAGACGTGTAATATTTTGTGGACCGAAATAGTTCTACTAATTGATCGATTAATTCAGTGGATCCGGAGCTTGGAGGCAGTTTCTAATGGATAAGAAGAGGAAGTCTCTATTGATGTCGTCATATGGAGCTGTGAAGTCAATTTAGTAGGTATACAATTTTCTATAGGTTTTGCATGCAGTCACCTGGAGTTGTTTGATGATATATAAACGATCATTACACTCCACATCAGAACGATAATCAAAGTGGGTTGTGAGGAACTGACTTTTATAAAATTATGAGATCTTAGTTAATACAATGTTCATTAATACATTCGCTGTAATGGGTCCAAATGAGATACAGTTGTATGAGTAAGGATCTTGAGGAATATCTTTTTGTTTTCACAGTGCGTTAATTCGGAATAAATCTTACTTTTTGAAGATGCACTTCAGATTTCAGACATTCCTCATGAGACAGAGAAAATATGTAAACAATTTTCAAATGTTCAATGTCAAACGATGCTGTAATATTGCTCAGTTATTTACTAGTTTTCTGAACTTCTTCATCAGTAGGTTTATTATTGCTTATGTTTGGAGCCGGAATTTGTAATGATTTGATCTATATTGGTATTCGTTCGATTTCTTTAGTACGATTATGATTGAAATGAGACTCAAAATGTTTTTTGAGAACAGGACATTTCTTCCGTGTTAGCTTGATTGTATGATATTATTGTGATTTTAAGATGTTCTCCACATTTCAATACATTGTCTATACAGTTTGGCTTCATTAATTTCGTTTACAGTTTTTCGTAGATATTGTTTCTCAAAGTATTAACTTATTATTTTCTTTTGTTATTCGTTTAGCTTTCTCCTTCCAATTTGTTTTCTTCTTCTGTTTGTTATATGTACTATTTCTGTGGGCATCTTTAGTTTAATGTAGTCAGGGTTGAAATGTGACTCAAAGTGTTGTTTGATATCAGGACAATTCTTCTATATTGATTTTGATTGTAGAATCTTGTCTACGCTGTCCATTTTCATTCATTTCGTTTCTAATTTGTCGTAGACTTTGGTTTCTCACAGTGTTATTTTATCTCCTTTGTTAATTCTTTAGTATTTTTCCTTCCCATTTGTCTTCTTCTTCTGTTTGTTTCTTTCCTGTGTCAATTTTTTAAAGTACTTTTTTTCCTCCTAGATATTCGGCCATATCACGTTGAAACACGTACGATCAAGCAACATCGAGCCTGGCCAGTACCTTAATGGCTGACCGCTTGGAAGTACCAGGCGTTGTAAGCTTGGATGTGTCGGTCATGTAGCAGATAACGACTCGAAATTGGAATTCATAAATTCGAGTTCCGATGCCAGCCGGATTTGTTATATTCAAATGCGCAAATACCTTTTGAAACTTATAAATCCACCTCTTCTCTACTAGATATGGATTAGTTAGTAGAACTTGTATCATTATCTCAAAAAAAAATCCTTACAATGTAAAAATATTTTCTGGATTTAAATAACTGTTATGGCCCGATTCCATGTACTACAGTGATAGTCCAAGGTAGACCCAATAAAGAAGAACTCGAACACAGGTATGGAATAACACAGATATATTACAAACAGGAATATATACAGAGAAGTAGAAGTGTTAGTATGAACAATCAGGTTTAGTAGAGAGAACAATGTAGTCTCGACCAGTATCACTATTCCAATGTCTTGCAGTAATTGTCTGAACGCGACTCTGTTTCAGACTGCCTCTGACTCGACTCTTGACTCGAACTACTGACTCGACTTGAACTACTGACTCGACTTGAACTACTCCTGAGGCGCAGTATTTAAGTATGGAATAGTCCATTATTATTAATATGGGTAAGATCCCATAACAATAACCTACAAAGGGTTGATAAGCTGTAAAAAACAAATCAATCAATCTAGGAATTCTTGAAGTGGTCTAATGCGCTTTGACTAATGAAGATATGATAACATTATTTGATTCTTCTATGTTGTTTTCATCAATTCTTAGAAATATCAATTTGAACTCTAGTTGATTAAAGAATTCTAATCTGACCGTTTAATTTACAAGAGCTTGGATATTATACCTTGGGTATTTTTGTGGTTTAGGTGAGTGGACGCGAGCTATTTTGTTGGTTGGTATTGTCAGTTTAGCTACAAGATGTCTGTGATCATATTCAAAGTAGGAATTGTATAATATAAATGCCTAAACCAAACGTCCGAGATGCTGAATTCAATCATCCTTTTTGTTACTGTTACGGGATCTTACCCATAATAACATAATGGACTATTCCATACGTAATAAGTATTGCGCCTCAAGAGGAAGCAGGGAGTTCAGCCCGAAGTCGGACAAACCGGCTGACCGGGTGATCGGTTGAACTCTCTGCCTTCGGGCGTGGAGGAACCCGAACGAGGCTACGCCGAAGGGTGGAGTCTCTCTCAGGGAGGTAAACGGACCCTGAACCCGTTTATACGGGTTCAAAGGGCATATTTTGGCCGAGCCCACGGGCTCAGAGATCCCACGTTAATCCGGCCTTGTGCCACATGATGCCCTCGTGGGGGGGGTGACTAAATACTGTTCAGTCTGAAGTCGGACGAGTGGCTGAACGGCTGATTGGTTGAACTCTCTGCCTTCGGGCGGGGAGGACCCCGAACAAGTCTACGCCGAAGGGTGGAGTCTCTTTCGGGGAGATAAACCGACCCTGAACCCGTTTATATGGGTTCAAAGGGCATATTTTTGGCCGAGCCCACGGGCTCGGAGATCCCGCGTTAAACCGGCCTTGTGCCACATGATGCCCTCGTCGGGGGTGGGGACTAAATACTGTTCAGTCTGAAGTCTGAAATCTGGAGTGAGGTCCGTCAGAATTCCGTCAGGAGTCAGTCAGTCGAGTCAGAGACAGTCTGAAACAGAGTCGCGTTCAGACAATTACTACAAGACATTGGAATAGTGATACTGGTCGAGACTACATTGTTCTCCCTACTAAACCTGATTGTTCATACTAACACTTTCTACTTCTCTGTATATATTCCTGTTTGTAATATATCTGTGTTATTCCATACCTGTGTTCGAGTTCTTCTTTATTGGTTCTACCTTGAACTATCACCGTGGTACAAGGAACCGGACCGTTACGAAAAGTTACGTTATCTGGACTATACCATATGTCCCGGTCTTTTTAGGTTAACTTTATAACAAAGTATTTGTCTTGTAATCCAGGTTTACTATAGCGTGAAAAAAATTTTAAATAAAAGATAAGAAATATTTAGATTAGGCCATTTCAGATTTTTTTAGTGAATGTTAAAATTAGGAACAAAAAAATTGTCTATTTATTGTAAATCCACATCTACGTATTTTTGGTTGCATGGAATTTCTCCGAATTCTCAAATGGAAATTCCATTAATATAATTTGTATCCCTTATTAAATAAGTACCGAACATTTTAATAAAATCAAATAATTATCCATTTAGAGTATATTTTTAAATTCGACGTGTTTTTCACGAAAACACTTTCTAATTCACGCCTTTATGACTATTCACAACTTTTCGTATAATCTTCAAAAGTGGTTCAACACTTGGCAGACACCTCTTCCTAGTAAGATCCCTCCCCATAGAGAAAAACATGACTAAAGACTGTGTGTACGCCATCCCGTGTAGCTGTGAAAAAAACAGGCCGCCCCCTTAAGGTACAAGAACACCGTAAAGCGATAACACAAGAGGAAATAGAAAAATCAGGCGTGTCTGATCACATATGGAAAGAAAAGGGGGATCAGCGCCCCCTGTGGGATGAGATTGAAATAATAGAGCATCACTGGAAAATACGAAAACTTAAGGAATCAGCACATATGCTAGGCCACAAAAATCTCCTGAGCCGACCAAGCATAGATATGAATACAATATGGGAACCAGTAATAAGAAGTGCTAGAGAAAAGCAATGAATAACAACAAAAATTGCAATATAAACACTGGTAAAAAATGAAATAATAATAAGAGAAAAATAGCAATATGAGCACTGGTAAAATGACTGCTGAGACATTAGGTTTATAAGTCCCAAAATTTCAAACACAGACGTCCTCAAGGATACATGGATAAAGATGTTGGTTTGATCCAGTGACTACACCCGAAGCGTTTTGAGTTCAATATCAGGAGTGGTGAACCAAAGTTGATGAGTTGAGTTAAATGGAAATAACTGAGACACCTTCGGCACGTGGAACTAGAACAATCAAATACGGTGGACGAATAAAGGGTTCGGTTCAAAATTCCAATCACCTGAAAAAGGCCAGAGCGTACAACGGCCGAAAAGTTGTGAATATAGCAGTGGAGATGAGGATAACAGTCCGAATAATGTAAGTAATTAAGCTTTTGTATAACTCGGCGTGGTGTGGAGTCCCAACGACTCCTTCTGAGGTTAAATTCAAGCCAAAGCCAAGCCATAACCAGAAATGTCAGTTGTCATTTTTCGGACACATCATGAGGAAAGAAGGTTTGGCAAACATGACACTCACGAGACATAAAATAAGGTAAGAGGGATTGAAAGAAACAGCGAGTATCTACCTAACTGCTTTATGTAAAATCAATCACAAAACAGACAGTGGGAGAGATAGTAAAATACAAAAACTGCTAAGGGTTATAAGGATAGGAAATTGTGAAGAGCCATGATCGTTCCTATCTTAAAGGGATATGGCATATAAAAAAAATAAGAATAAGAGATGGAAATCAGTTCGCATTTCCTAAAGGAACGCTATATGTAAAATAAGTAAATAAAGGAAAATACAACGAACAAAGGGAAGATAACCACTTCCGGTTTTGACGATAACGCTTCTGAAAGAAAAAAAAATTTAAAAAAAAGCTATTTTGTATATTTATTTTAGATTTGTAGCGACTGGTAAATATTTCTTGAAGTCAGTTGCTATTTGGATATTTTTCTCCAACGATTTCACATCATAGCTTTATATGATTATTAGCCGCATATAACAAATGTCGATTTAAAGGAAGATAAATATTGACTGTAAAATCCCCTCGAGTTAGGTATTTCTTTTTCCTCCACCAAAAAGCCCAAATGAAAGATCGTTTTGTAAGTAGACAGCTAATATAAAAGAGAGTTTGCAGTAATTAGGAAAGCATTGTCAGATTTTTCTTGCTATTTAACAGCCTCCATACTTTTTCTTGTTCATAGCTTCCGGATCAGAAAACTTCGGTAATTGGTAGCTTATTGAAAATCCAAGGTTTGGAAAAAGATAAAACAGATTATTGCATTTTGAAGTCACATCCTTTGTAAGCATTCTATGTTCCCTCCGAATCCAATTCCGAATCTTTTCAAATAAATATTTTTCTTTATTTGCCTCAGGTGAAGCAAACTACGTTAGTAGAAAATAAAATTAGATTTGTTTGACTGTTTACTATACACGTCGAAATCTCTTCACGTAGGGTTGTGTGAATGGATTGTAAGATGTGGGGTGGGAGACTTGGTAAAGAGATAAACCTTATTAAGGGCTACAAGGGATAGAAGTTTGTGGAGAGCCATAGCCACTGAAATGACAGGAACATATAACGAAGAAGTGGGGGTAAACTATTATACACATATTATTGTATCCAGGGGAGACTTTTAACGTCATAAAGATTATTATTTTTCAAAGAAAGAGGAAGAAGCTCTAACGCCTTTTTGTCATATGAAAATATATTTTATAGTAACAATTCTCGTTTACAACCGGCTTGTGTAAGACTATAATAGATCGGAAAGAGAAATAGGTAATCTGATTGTAAATTTCATATCCTTGGGAAAGTTTAGTTATTCATTTCACCCCAAACAAAGACGCAAGGGATTACTGGAAGTGAAAGAGAATGCGAAAACTTTAGTGGGGAGAAGAGACAATAAAAGAATATTTTTCTGGATAGACAAAAGATGATGATTCACATTGAATTTAAGTTTTTAGATATTGTAGATATCAGGGAAGCAAGAAACGTGAAGATATTTCCAAAGACGAGAACTGAGAGAAAAGAAACTATTAGAATAGAATTTACGGTTACATCTACCGAGTTCAACAGTAAAAAGGTCAGATATGACTTCCAATCTAGTGCTTAAATTCATGCATTCGACTTACCGAGGAGGAAAGTTCATCAGAATAATTACCATGAAAATATTTATAGAAAAGACAGAAGGAAGACATGCCACAGCGGTGGGAAAGTCGAATTTCAGGATCAGTTACAGTACAGACCCTTCTTTAGATTGTCAAGACTATCGATATATATAGTAGGAGCACTAGAAATATTCCATGCCCAGACGAATTAATAAATGTGCAAATAGATCTGGGTTAAATATTAGTGTAAGCAGATACACCTAGCCGTGGTTGGCAACAAGTCTAGGAAAAAAAAACCTGAAATGAAAAGTGGTATATAGCCCTAGAATGGTGCATACTATAGGGAGTGATGGGTAAATTGTCGCCATTTTATATTTGTAATTTTGCGCATGCGCATTTTTTGTTTTTGATTTTGTCGACTGTGCAATGCATTAGAATCAGTTGGGCACCCTCTGTTAGAATAAGAACACAATGACGCAGTTCACTCCATCAGAAATTTGGAAACATTACGCATTATTGATTGGTATTCGCGCGGGAAGCTCCAATAAGAACATTTCAGATTGTTTGTATGTCAATCTGAGGACAGTGAAGATGATTCGGAAAAAGTTGAATGCGTCTAATGGTGATTACGAAGTTGTTTGGAGTGATCAGTAGTGAAGGCGACGTTATGCATTCACTCATCTTCTCACAGAGCCAGAGACTCAACACGTAGGACTACAGCAAGTGCCTTGAGGAGGTAGTGCTTCCTTGGGTCAAGAGGGTCACTGGTGGAAGACCCCATGTCTGACCACAGGCTCTGCACCATGCCACACAAGGATGAGATCCAAATCATAGCTGTTAGACAATTTCTGCGACTACATATCCCCTTACATCTGGCCACCTCTCTCGCCAGACAGCAATCCCCTTCATTATTATGTGTGGAGCGCACGTGAGCGAGAGAGAGCAACAAAATTCCTTTTAACGCCAAAAAGGAATTGAAGGCATGGATTATGACACCAACTTAAACGAGGTGATCATCTAGTAGATTTTCAGAAGATTCCGAAGTCATCCAGAGGCAGGTTGAAGCCAATGGCGATTTTATTGAATAAATTTATTCTATAGTATTTCAAGATATTTTTGTGCAATTTTGGTAAATATATCTGTTAAAATGAGATGTCGGTGTTATTTTCATTTTTGCGTAATTTACACGACAATTTATCCATCGCACCCTGTATACAGCCACTGTAAAGATTATGGAATTGTGGAATCGAAAAAGGTAGTTTAAAAAGATTTATGATTAATGTCCTAACAAGAATTTGTATGAAAAATGCAATTTTATTGAACAATTGTTTTTCTCTTTTTTATAGAAAATTTTCATTCGAAACTTAGCAGTTACACATTTGCAGCGGGTCGATCAAGTAATGAGTAGGGTAAATATTTTTACCCGAACACTTCCGGTCTTATTTCAACTTCCTTTTTCCTGCGTAGATGAATCATTCGTTTTCGACCAACAGGGGAAATCGTACGTGTTTGTGTTTTACTGTCGGCGGAAAATGAGCGAAAAGAAATCAAGGGGCGTTTAAGCTTCAAGTTTTGTATAATGAAAAGTGCTTAGAAGCGTTAAACAGCACCGTTAATGGGTAAATAAAAATGAAAAGCAATAGAAAAATGAACGTGCGACATCTCCTTAAACAAAATCTGTCGAGTTCCAGAAGACAAATTCAAACAGGGTTGGAATGAAAGATATTTTTCGTCTAAGAATTGTTTTAGCATGAAACGATTTCACAATTTTGGTTGGGATTCCCTGGACTTTTGTATATATATATATATAGAGACAGACAGACAGACAGACAGACAGACAGAGACATTCATTTCTAACTATCCCCCCCTATTTAAATATATCTCCACCACTCATATCTATTTCAACGTTTACTTTTATTCATTTTCTTTACCTATCGATGTTATTACCTATCTATCTATCTATCTATCTATCTATCTATCTATCTATCTATCTATGTCTTTCTTCCTCACTGTTTATATCTGATTGTTGGGCAAAAGACAAGTTTATTTTCACAACAATTCGATATTAAAACAATTCATCACTTTAACACATTTCATTACATTGTGGGGACATTTTTTTTTCTCTTCAAATTCCAAAAAACAAAATGTTAGACATTGGCTATTTTTCTTAACGTCCAAATTTTTATACTAAATAAAATGTCTCAGATTTCTGTTTTCAATTCCTAACTATTCGATTGGACCAAATGAAATATCGGTTTTGAATATAGCAAATTAAAAACATCACCTTTTAAAGAAAAAATACAATTTATTCCAATTAGTGACGATTATAATATATACATTCCTGTGCTCATTTCATGACATTGTGTACAAAAGAGAAAATTATGGTCGCGAATGAATATAATCTATACCTCAGGGCGACGCCATTTGCGATTTTCTGTCACGTGAAATTCGTTTTTACGTATTTTTCATTGACGAGAAAAAAAAGCATTTTTTTTTTCTTTTTTGCAATTAAAGTCATCCATGTATATTCTTAGGTGATTGCCGCTTTTGTGGAACTTAATTTTTATTCTTGTTTCCGGTGTAAAATCTCTGATTCCATAATTGTATCCTTCGTTTATAAGCAGTGACTTCTCTATATGCCAAATTGATGTTTTTCTCGTGTTTCAAATCTTACGAAAAAAGAATGTTCGTGACTACTGTAGAGATGGTACCAATTATCACAACATAAAAATAAAATTAGTTATAGCCAATGATGCAATATAATATATATTGAATTATATCTATTTTGATTGCACTAAATCAAGAATCATTTTCAGTTCGAGACTTTACGTCGTGCAACCTAATCTGATTCATTTCAAAATTAGTAAAAAAAACTTTTTTAAACTTCGCCCTTCCATATAAAAACTCAATCATCTTTTCTTTCCGGGTTGTCTTATCGTGATACATGAATTTTTGCTAATTCTTTTATTTCTTTTATCTCATTCTACATTCAACATCATTGCCGAAACTCGCCAATTCATAACGCGTGAGAAAGTTTTTTTTTTCTTATGATTTTTTTTATCATATTCTTCTGATTAAATGATTTTTTTTTAATTTAGTTTGTCTAAATTAATTCTGAGTTTTTATTTTGCGTTAAAAAAGTAAGAAAATGGTGGAAAAGGAAAAAATGATAGGGAAAACAGTAAAACCCGGCAAGCGTTATACTCGATGTCAGCGATAAGGAGTCTGAAGTCTGTCAAAATAGCGGATTATCCTCTCTTTCTATCCGAGATAAAGAAACAGTTTGCATGACGTCCGCTGAACATCTGAGACTAAGCATAATCCGTAGTTTGTCGGTTAAAATCTTATCCAGAAAATAATAGAAAAGAACCAAAAATGAGAGGGACATGAGAATCTTAAGCAATGAGATCGCCAAGGAACGGAAAATCTCGATAAACATGTATTATAAAACAGTCATAATATACAAACTTCTAGAGATGAAGTGTTATGATTTATCTTTAAATTTTAACTACTATCTTGTACATCTTAATATCTATTGCTTTTTATCGCTACTCCTAAATTTGTCATTCTATGTTCATAGATAAGCAACACAGATTAAAAATCAAGAATTCATATTCAGCGAGTGTTCAACTGGCATCCATAATAATTGAGAGTTTGTTTTTCCTGAGAATACTTTACTGGTTAGGCCACGCAGGCTAACCCATAGAAGTCATTCAGATTAAGACAAATTGCTTCATCTTTCATTTCCCTGAACGCCGTGTTCTGCTATTTTTGAGCAAACATGGCTCGCCACAACTTCCGGTCATTTGTAGTTTTTCGTAAAATTTGACTTTTAACCATCGCATCCAGTCCCTGTTCGGCCGTGCCGGTAGTTTTCTCGCGTCTTTCCTTTGTCCGTCTTGCCTTCCATATGTCATGTGAGTGACAAATTTTGAAAGACCTGTCTTCTCATTATATATTCCATGAATCTCAAGTTTCTCTCTCAGATTCTAAACATAAGCGTCAATTTCGTTTCCATTTTCTTTAATACTTCCTCGTTACTCATATGTTCTGACCATGGTATCCCCAGTATTCTTGCATAGAACCACATTTCTGTTGCCTTAAGACTTTTTTTCCTCTGTGACGAGATTGTCAAGCATTCACTATGTAGGAGGACTGATATTGCATATCACTTCAGCACATTTTTCTGTTTTGAACGATTTTTTTCTTTTTCTCCATACTTTGCTTAGCTTTTGGAAGGCTTCTTTGGCTATTTCAATGCACCTTCGGATTTCGGCGTTAAAGTCGTTGTTTTTTTTTGTTGTTTTTTTTTGTTGTTTTGTTTTTGATTCGATAAATTCTTCAGTCAGTATTTCGAGAGCTTGAAAGATTTTTAATCATTCACCAGACAAAGAGTGTTCCATTAGTCTAAAGATGTTACATCTGGAGAGACGCAATATATAAAATAACTTTTTTTCTCTCTCTATCTCTCTATCTCTCTCCTCTCTCTCTCTCTCTATATATATATATATATATATATATATATATATATTCAATATCGACTGCTGCATCATATTTCCAACTTGAGAACGTGCGTTGTCAGACAGTTAATTTATCAGTTTACTTCTTTATCCAAAAATTCTTTTTTTATTCTATTATATTATTCAAACTAATCAGCTTGTAAGTAAATCTTTGTCCAGGTCCAATGTAAAGAATGCTTCTGAATCTCCCATAAAAAAAAACAATTTCATAATAAATTTCATTCAATACAAGGCTTGAGAGCCATTCAAATAGAGGACTACAGACGAAATGGTAACGATGAACGAGGTGCATCAGCCTACTTCAAAATACGACAATCCTACATTTAACGAATTTTAATACTCTCATAAGAGATTTAGCGCTGTCTTCTCTTTAAAATATCACAATCCTAGGCCGCCATAATTGTGTTAAGATATTTTACATGCATATTATATGGAGATAATTAATCTTTTAAAATGTGTGGCGAACGTGTGTCAGTACAGACGAAAATAGGTCTCAGATCTCATGCGGACATGTTTGTCAGCACCAGTTATAGCCAGGCCTTTCCCGTTAACAACCGGACAGTTTAACATCCCTATATACGGGCCTCTCTGTAACTGGTCAAGATCCAGGTCTTTGTAAGATGCCCTATGCCAATAAAAGCAAGGGGAAAACTTGCAGTCGGCAGTTGACAGTTGGCAAGATACGGTATCATGTAAAGTCAGTTTCGTGGGCATTTTTCTTCCTCAAGTTACAATGATTTGCTACCTCCTGTCTCTTTCTTCTCTCTACCTGTTAACCCCGTACAGGATGGGAGAACAATCTGTTACTCCTCTCCCCTATCAATTTCATCAGACTCCTTGCTTATATTACTACAAATATAAGAAACTTAGAAAATAAATAGCAGAAAAAACAATGTGTAAACTCAAGATTAAAAACACGTATCAGAGACGAGGAGTCTTCCATAAGGACTTTCTTCACTCAGACGCAACAAATAGCTCTCTGGGTAATGAATCAACGTGTGTAATATTATGATCAACTCATGAACACATCTTTAGAATATTGAGGCTACACAATGATTCTTAAATTATAGTCATTTTTTCATCACGCAGTATTTTTGGATGAAGAAATTAAATATTGTTACGTCATGCCAATTAGTACAGCTTTGTTCACTCTGAAACTATTTCGAGTTATCCCACTTCAAAATACGACAATCTTACATTTAACGAATTTTAATACTCTCATAAGAGATTTAGTGCTGTCTTCTCTTAAAAATATCACAATCCTAGGCCGCCATAATCGTGTTAAGATATTTGACGTGCATTGTACGATTTCTCTTGCCCTCTCGCTTAAAATAGAAGAATTCAGACATTTTGGGTTAAAGAAATAGTCGTGGTTGGGCTCGGAATTGTGAGAGGACTAACGAATCTAGTTTGAAAGAAGATCAAATAGAAAGAAAGAAAGAAAGAAATCTTTCGTGAAAAAG
>CAHIKZ030000968.1:2775000-2895000 GCA_903632075.3 Acanthosepion pharaonis
GAAATTTATATAATATTTCTATTAAAACAGTTCTTTTTCAGAGAATTAGACTCCTCAAATCCACTGTTACTGATCTTTCTAATATTGAAGATATTTCCTTTTCAAATAATATGAAAAATTAATATCTTGATGATATTATTGTCTCTTCCAGTTACATGTGCTAACCATTTTTGTTATTACTGCTGTTGGAAGTCTTCAAGTGAAATAGTTTTTGTTATTTGGTAAATCTCGTTGGTTTTGATATTGTAGCGCAAATCTATAGGCTCTAATGAAAGACTGTATTCTTTAAGACAAAGATTCCTTAGCTTGAAGCGATGTGTAATCATTAATCTGAGAAAACTTACATATAGATATCGGTTGAGACATTTCTAGACGAGATGTAGTGTTTGCATTTTGTCCATATGAAAATCTAGATCTGACGAAACTAAGAAGATGACTAGTAAAATTTCTTAAATGTGGGCGTCGTTTTTTATAATATTCGTGTTATGATATTTCTCTTTCATTGTTAAGAGCAGATCGTCAACTATAATCACTAAGCAAGATAATCTTAATGGGGAATCAAACTCACTACTCAGTTTTCACATTAAACCAGGTCAAGGCCTTCTGGTGTGTTCTACTCGGATTATTCAAACTAATTATCCGTGCCAACAGATCTACAAAACTATCTTCAGGGCTATGACGCAATGAAAGGCGTACAATTAAATATATTTTGACCAGATTTAATATACTATACTTTTAGTGTATTTTATTTAGTTGACATGTGGGAGCACAATAATTTTTTTTTTAGAAAATCACAAACTTTTCGGCAACTCCTGCAGCATTGGTTCAAATATTTTAAATCCAACGTTAATGACATCACTACAAATCTCGCTAACTGATAATGATTAACTTTCGAAAAAAAATAGATGATCAAAAACATCAGAACGATTAAATAAATCCATAAAGTTTAATAATTATTTTGCATTATTGAAAATGTTTTAGGGTAAAATTATAAAATAGGGTATTTTACTAAATTACACCGGCTCTTTACTGGCTCTTGCATTGTAAACATGGAGAAAAAATCTCTGACGTCATTGGAACTTAGAAAACTGATAGTCAAGTTATGTAATGAAGATAAACCCTCGATTGGGTTATTTTTTTTTTTTTGAATGTTGTATATTTATTCTTATAACTTTATCAAAATCAGTTTATTGAGCTTTATATTTTGGAATTATAGAATTTACCTTTATGTCCTTATTTTTCCTTGATAAAATGTTCTTTGAAGCTTTAAAATAAAAAGTTACTTCACATTTAGATTTTTTCTTAACATAGTTCTGATCTTTATGCTTGCTTATATACATATATATATATATATATATATATATATATATATATATATATATATAATCTAACAGATCCTATTAATATAAAATATTAAAACTGACCCACAAAAGAGAACACAATATAATTTTTATTATAGATCATATAACTGAATTACAATTAATGAGATCCAAACGATTTACCTCATACATTGAAGTAAATCGTATGAGGCAAATCTTTTGGATCTCATTATATATATATATATATATATATATATATATATATATATATATATATATATATTAAGCTCTTGAAAATATATTTCAATTGAGCACTGTTGAGAGATAGACTGATTCTATAAACAACAGTCACCTACGTTAATGCAAAGTTCTTCAGTAAAATAAATTGGAGGACTTTTCATTATTTTATAATATAGAGGTAAAAAATTCCATAATGGATAACTTTTTCATGTTCTAATAAACACTCGGCACATTGTCAACCGTTTTGCATTTAAAGGCATAATGAAAAATTACGGTAATTGATAACAACGCATACCTTTGTATAAATACTTATACTAATGAACAACATATTGTTTTGTACTACTTGCACCCCTGAAGATGATCTTGCAAGAAGATCGAAAGTACTTGGGAAATTAAAATAAAAGAAATTTAAACAGCTAGAGCACATTTGTTTCATTCTTTAACATCAATACACGGAAGGTTATTCGTGAGTATGAACGGATTTTATTCAAATTTATCAGACATAATGTCTGTAATTTATTCACCCAGACATGCCTAGAAGAGAATTTGCTGCCTAAATACACAAATAAATATATATATATATATATATATATATATATATATATATATATAATTAGGAAAAATTTCATTGTTGGTAATAAATTTATTTCGATGAATATGGACATACTCATCTCGTCAGACCGACTACATTTTATTAAATGGAATAAATAGCAACCAGATATACAAATATAAAAAAAAATATAAGATAAATTTAAAAAATAATAAAAAGATATGAGACGAAACAGAAGCAAAAATAAAATGACGTAGAAAAGTTTTCTTGGGAGGGGTGGGGGTTACATTAAGAAGAGAGAACAAATTAATATAACGAGTAAGGGAAGGTAAAGAAATAGGAAGGTCAAAATTAAAACTGAGTTAGAGCATTGTATCAAGTTTACAAAAGATGGTAATTAAAGTGGTTTCTGTTTAGACGGCATCATCATCATCATCATATAATACAATGATCATCGTATAATACTAATATTAAAAAATTAAGAAAAATATGTAATATAAATACATACATATATATCTATATATAACAAAATATAATAATAAATAAAAAATCAAGATAACCATAATAATAATCTATTAATCTAACAAAATATAAATAACAATAATAAATAAGCAAAACATAATTGACAAATACAATACTAATAAAAATAATATATATGGTAAAACAATAAATAAAATATAATATATATATATATATATATATATATATATATATATATATATATATGATGTACGCATCAGTATGGTAATCACATACATAATCAAATGCATTTACCCTAAAAACATTGACTTTACGGGAACTGCACTTGTGATTTTGGTTCTTATTGCATATGGGTAAAAGCATATATGTTTATATGTGTTCGCATGTATGTGTGTATTTGTCACACACACACACACACACATGAGTGTGTGTGTGTGTGTGTGTGTGTGTGTAACTGGATGGACAATTACGGATTTTTCTTGATCAATTTTGTACAAACACTAAGAAATTGATTCGTGAACTTGAGAGGATTAAAATAAAAATATCTAGATCATTCAACCCAAAATGCTTCAATGAAGATATACTGCATATGCACACTCACACACACACACACACACACACACACACACACACACACACACACATACATATATATATATATATATATATATAGTGCGTGTCTGTGCGAGATTAAATCTATTCCTATATATATATATATATATATATGGGGGATGTAAAAGAATGTGTGTGTGTGCAGAGACAAATTAATTCCTGAGTCCAGTGAGGTTCGGAAAGCTATTGATAATCTCCAACTACGAGTAAATCGAATGCCGAATGAAAAAGCTAGAATTGAACTCAATGAATGAAATACAAACCAAGTGAGATTCATTTGCAAAGACATTACCAGGATGCTAGGAGCAGAGAAAACGGCTGCTGCATGGTGTGTATATATATGTATTTATATATAAAAATAATTAGAATATATATATATATATATATATATAAAAATAATTATATATATATATATATATATATATATATATATATATATAAATTAATTTTTAAATGCCGACATAAGAACAACCTAAATCTAACTAAATATATCTAGGAATAACTATATGAGAAGACTAATATTATATGATCTTGGTTTTTTGTTTTTTGGAAATGTTGCTATGTACAGATGAATGCTAACACATAACTGTATGTATATAACTATGTAATTGAACTTTAACATTGATACGTCTTTTGATATGTATATGTATATGCGTTTATATGGAAAGATAGGCATGCATGTGTTATTTTTGTGTATTGTGGGCACATATTTGGAGTGTGTATGTATGGATATGGATATGTATGTATATATACTTGTATGTATATAGTTGATCTGGGGTTTTTTTTTGTAAAAATATATGTACTTATATGTATATTTGGGAGTATATATATATGTGTGCGGGTATGTGGGTACATGTATATGTGTTGATATGTATGTATACAATTTTTTTTATAATTTCTATATATGTATGTGTTAGTGTGGGTGTTTATATATAGATGGGTACATGTATGTCATTCCATAGATATGGGATGGCGTGTAATCTGTGTATGTATGTATAAATATAAGAATTTGTGAGTTCATATATATATGGGAGAATATAGATATAATAATGTAATTTGGTATGGATTTTGATATGTTTTTTGCATGCACGCACATGTGGGTGTATATATGTATCTGTATATATTTGTTTATGTGTGTGTATGTGTATATGTGTATATATGTGTATATGTATGTGTATATATATATGTATATATGTGTATATATATATATATATATATATGTGTGTGTGTGTGTGTGTGTGTGTGTGTGTGTGTGTATGTAATGTGATAATTTAATTTAAATTGAAATATATTACCCTTTAATAAAATCATTATTGATGATAAAATATTTAAATTGTAAAAATATTTGATGTTAGGTAGGTGTTAATACATGAAATTACCTGTGTATATGGGCACATGGGTACCTGTATGAGTGATTGCACATGTAAAGGAACGTATGTATTTGTGAGATTTGCATGGGTATGTATACAGTATATGACAGAGCAAGATCTTTAATATTACCTTCAAATATTACCAAATATTAACTAAAATTTAAGTAAAAGAGATTACCTATCTAGAAAAAGTCAAGAGTTAAATTCATGAACAAAATTCAAACGGATAGAGATGTCAGCTTAATAATCAATAATAAAAATAATTTTAAAAAGATGAAAATGATTACTAGAAGTTAACTTATATTTTAAAATAAAATTTTATTCTTTTAATGTACTTTCTATGAATATTTTTCGAATCGACTATTTCATAGAAAATCCCCAAAATTTAAAAAAAATTTAAATCACTAACAAACATCAAATTAAATTCTTTGTAGACAGTTTAGACATTCAAATTTATATCAAACATTATAATCTTTATGAACCCCCAAAATAACACTTTCAAAGTAAAACAAAATAACAGCATCTGTTTCTAGCCTGTTTTTTGTTCCAAAGAAAATTAGTGACACCTTCTCTCATGACTTCCTTCTCTCTTTTTCTTTTTGTTTTTTTTTTTTCTCTTCTACCCCTTCGATATCAATATATAACTTCCGTTAAGTTAACCGTTTAAATGTGTCATTGTCTGGACTACAAGTAATTTTCAGTATAAAAGAATAGAAATTTTAAATTACATCTCACTCATGTCTTCTCTCTCCCCCCTCACTTCCTCACTTCGTTAATTTATATATGCTTAATACGGCCCGTCAAGAATGTGTAAATTTCTTTTCATTTTTTGTTTCAACCTTTGGAAGTAAAGTCTGATGATCCGAAGTAAAGTCTGATGATCCGCAGTCCTTTAAAAGGGCTGTGGTGAAATAATTGATTACATGGAACCTTAAAAAGCGGTCTGTTTATAATATATATATATATATATATATATATATATATATATATATATATATATATATATATATATTATATTATATTAGAAAATATATATATATATATGTGTGTGTGTGTGTGTGTGTGTGTATGTGTGTGTGTATATACAGTACGAACCTAATGTAGTCTCCTGATCGCTTATGGCCTGAAACTGACAGTCACCATAAAGTAACTGTAACGCAATTCTGGGTGAGGGTGTGGCGTTGCATATATTGGCACAGGAAATGTAATCGTAGAGCCGAGTTCAAATTCCAGGCTAGTCTATTGTCTTCACTTTTGGCCAAATGCCATTGGGAAAAGAATGAATTCGTCTTTTCAGTCACCCCCGATAGCTAATTAATTAATAAGATAGACTGGATTTTCCAGTCTTAGGTTGCACCCAACCTAAGAGAAAGAACACTCTGAATTTCAAACCTATCTCTCGAAATATGCCATGACATTTCGTTGATAATAATGTAAAATACTCTGTGGAGAGTCACTATCACCTATACCTTGGAGAGACATGATATTAAAAAAAGAGAGGGCTTTAGCTGTGATGTTCATTTACAAGAACTCTTCCCGATCTACTGCCGTCTAATAAAAAACCATAATGTTAGTATATCTGAAAATGAGGATTAAAAAACAAAAGGGAAAAATGTTTCCGGGTTTACTTGAGTTGAAATTCGATCTCGTTTCAGTGATTCTCTTTTTCACAGTCAATAACCGTTAAGTCATTCAACGCGATTAATTGAGCGGCATTTTTACCTATTGAAAATACGTGTTGATCCATCAGTCGACTGCTCTGTCAGTTAATCAACTAATCTTTACTTCTCTTTCTAGCTTGTTAGATTGCTTTCTGTCAGCACATTAGATTCTTTTTAAGGCTTTCTTCTAAAATATCTATTTTCTATGATCGATTTAGTCCTCGTCTCTGAACGCATTCTACCGTATTATTTAGATTGTCTGCACACCAACTTTGCTAGCTAGCTAAACACATGTCGATTTCATTCGTTTTCTTGCAGTATATATAAGCTAAGGATCTGCTTGCCGATGTGTCTATTCTGTAGCGTCCTTACTTATCTTTCGCTGAAATGTTTTGACGGTCGAAAAATGTCTTGTATATCGACTGCAAAGATATATTTGCAAGACTACAATAAATGTCTTATTTAAAGAAAAAAATCAACTTAGAAAGTTGATAAAACTATCTGGAAGTTGGGTGACGTTTATATATTAATAATTTCCGTTTATCAAGTTTGTTACTCAAAAAGGGAAACAAAATTACATTTTATTTAATTATACGTTCAACATTATTTACAGTGACATGTTGCCTCTTATTAGGCAGCTCTTTGATAACTTTTGAGTAAAATACTGCAAGTTTTGATGTGAAAATGTTTTTGACGAAATCTTGAATCTGGTATTCATTACAGAAAATTTTCTCTGTCAAAGAAATGTTGTTTTTATTTATTTTTCGTTAATTTTTTTTTTTTTATGCATTTTATTTTAATATTTTTTTTTTGTTTATTTCTTTCTTTAATTAATTTGTTTATTTACTTTTAAAGGTTACAAGTTAACCGTTTTTTTAATATTTTTAAAGTTTTTTATAGTCAGGCAGAAAGGGTCATTTCTTTATCAACGCTTGCAAAATGTAATAATCGGATGGTGCAAAATACGGTGAATATGGCGTGTTGGCTGCAACAATCCGAATGACTCTTAAAACATTTTATGCCTTATTCTTACTGTGTGCGGCTTTGCGTTGTTATGGAGAAGAAATGATTTTTCCTTTCGACGAGTGCAATGTGCATTTTGCCCAAGCTTTTATGGACACGTTGCAGCTGCTGGAAGTAAAAAGGTGCATTTATTGTTTTATTGTCTTTTTAAGAATAATACATCGACGATCTCACCACATGCACAATATTACCTTTCTTTCATGGAGATCAGGTTTTGGTGTCGATTGTGGAAATTTATCCTTGCCAGTCCACTACATTTTGTTTAAAACATTGTCGTATGTAATCTATTTTTCATCACCTGTTTTGATATATTTAAGTAATGATTAGTTATGATGATATATTCGTCATTATAACTGGTTTTCCAAAATGAAAATTAATTATGACTGAACCATGAAGTGTCTTTCTGTCTTTTCTATAAATATTTACATGGCAATTGTTCTGATGAGTTGTCCTCTTTGCTACCTCGACTGCATGAATTTAAAATTATTGCTGGATTAGCAACTAGGTCTCACCGTTTTACTATTGAAAGAGTTAAATGTAACCATAAGCTCTGTTTTAATAGTTTCTTTTCTCGCACTTCTGGCCTGTGGAACTCTCTTCCTATTTCTTGCATCCCTACCACCTACAATCTTCAAAAAAAAATAAGTGCAACGTTTACCACCATCTTTTGTCTTCCTAAACCTGTTATTTTATTGTCCTTTCTCTTCACTTAATTTTTTTCTATTCTCTTTCCCTCACCTTGCTTGAAGTAAAATGATTTAAAATAACACACACAAACACTTATTATTATTATTATTATTATACAATCGGCCAGTTTAATTTAAAAAAACAAGGGATTCAATGTAATTATTCCTTGCAAATACAGGTTTTGTCATCAGAACAAAAACAATATACATTTATTAAGACTAACAAAAATAGAAAATAGTTCAAGATATAGTTAAATAATGATTATTAATAATTATTGTTCTTTGTAGTTAAAGACAGTGTGTATGTAGAAATTAACACAGTATGGTGACTGGCGGCTTCACATCTCAGGAGATATTCAGTACATAAAACATCAAACTGAGTCACACTGCATTTCGATGCTCACACAGTTCATATGAATCTATCTATATATCTACACATACACACACACACACACGTTGGCGCGCGCGTGTGTGTGTGTGTGTGTGTGTGTGTGTGTGTGTGTGTGTGTGTGTGTGTGTGTGTGTGTGAAAAATTTGTGTGTGTGTGTGTGTGTGATGAAGAGAAAGAACAGTTTTTGGGTAAAAATTACTGTTCATGCAAGTTCTACTTTGAAAAAATTTACTAAATGTTTTATAAAGTAGATTAATATATTATATATATATTTTATTATAAGAGAATATAATAAAATGTTTTAATAAATCGCTAGTTTGCGTGAAAAGCTTTCATGTTTCAATACTAGGATTGTAGGTTTTTCTTCAGGCGATGATAATGTAACTGGTGATTAAATGTATTTCGTTAAAATGTTTTTATTACAATCTTTGTAATAATAATATTATATATATATATATATTTTCCTCTTGGTGTCTTTTTTTTCTGAAAATATACATGTATGGAAAGTATTTTTAGATATATTTTCATATGTATGTATATTTTCCATATAATATTATCTATATATATATATATATATATATATATATATATATATATATATATATATTGCAGTTCGGCTCTTTTTATGATTCGATTTCATAAACCAATTCTATCGCTTGAAATATGGGTTGCGTGAATATAGCTTTTTAGTCTTGCCAGGGTCTTTACATTCTCTTGGGCGTTGTTTGCAGTAGTTTTTACATCAGTGCAACATAATGTATGATGAATGATTTCACTCTGTGCTTGACGCCTTTGATGATTTCTTAGGTCTGCCTTACTTAGACATACGAGACCACATTCATTCGTTAGATCAATAGATGGATTACTAAATTATTGGTTTCCAGTTAGATCAAATTTTGCAGCAACATTTTCAGGAAAAGCTCCATCAATATCCTTACAAACATGTCTCTTGTGCTTTTTATATCCGATTCTGTTCAAAGTCACTCTGATCATTCTGCACCGTTTTCTCCAAGAGGAACAATATGAAGCTAGGTTTTCCCAGTCATCTTGCATTTCTAAACATGATGACTTATGACTCGTTCAACGAGTATGTTTGATCAATGTTTTTAGTTCTCGCCTGAACGATAACAGCAATTGACTTGCAATGCTTATTGCAGATATGGCAAAATGTTGTTCTATACAGGACTTGGCCTGATTTGTAAATGGTGTTCTGATTACTTTGGGGATTTCATATATCTAGTGAGACCGGAGCGGTTTCGGCTCTTTTTTATGGCACACCTTGCATGTTAAGTTATTTATAAACGTAATACTGATCATAATTCATGAAATCTCTACCAATAGGACGAGGCTTGCATTGTAGAAATATACTCTACGTCATTCATTACATGTAAATTGATGTATTGCTAAATCAATGGTTTCCCGTTTAACATTTACACAACTCATTGCATGTTCTTGAATGAATAAGCGCTTTGATGCTGATTAGATTGGCCTTTACTTCAACCTCTCTCCTTAACGTCTAAGTGCATAATCCATGCCTCAAAAAATATAATGGGCATATCAGTAAACAGGCATTGTAGATTGCAATCTTTGTGCACTTAAATCCTCTCTGAGACCAGACTTGATATTTTAGAGCTGCAAATATCTCAGTTATCTTCATACGACAGTAGCGGTATTCAGGGATCCCTTATGGCCACCATAAAATAGTGATGCTTCGATGGAAGCTGAGTCCGGAGCACATTGAAACATGACCACTGTCTTGTCTATCAGTACCTGCAGTTTCTGTTCTGTTTGCGTGACCAAGTTACTGACATTAGCATACAGATCTCGAAACAAGAGCTTAGAATGTCTTAGATTTAGCAGAGAGACGTCAGATGCTGAATAGTTTATCACTTGAGCGATATTGAATATAAACCTACCCTGGTCATACATTATCAATAAAAGTAATGAAGAGTATATGAAAAAACATTCAGATGGAAAAGAGTTGCAGGTCAAGGACAAAATCTTTCTGTTTTCAAAGACGTTTCATAGATAAGATATATTTGACCTCCAATATTTATAGGTGGTAATTAAACATAGTTCCAGCAATAACATCTAATTTTTCTAATTTACTTTTAATGATCATTTAATCCCGTCCCGATACAGTTCCAAAGAGCACGTCTAAGACTTTTCCCATTATGGCTATTACTGTTCGTTTCTATCTCTTCCATTGCAAACCTATTTCCTGTAAATAACACTGTATTTCTTAATTAGCTTTTGATTCTTTAGGTCAAGAGAAAGTAATAGATGTAGATATCCCATGTCATTATCTTCCATCTTCTCATTTGCTTTCCTTCTCGTCTGTCAATTGATTCGATACCTCCTCATAGGGTTTCAGATCTTTCATAAATGGGATTATACATTTAAATCTGGTAAGAGTTACTTCTTAAATACCGTGTTCTACGTATGTCTCAGAGCTTCCGTTGTCATCAAGGGGATAGTCGTTCACAATCGAGGCATCCTGAAACGACAACATGAGTGCCATCAATTCAGAGTGCTTTCTGCAGACGCCTTTCGTCCACCATCCATTGGATCATATAACTCTACTCCCGCATTAAGCCGACCGGGGAGACTATATTCGAATACAATGCCGATATACACCCAGGATCATTGCACTCTCCAAAGAGCTTATGCAAATACCGAACATATTTGAACTCGCCCCTCTATCATCACCTCCTTACAATCTCTACAGGACCCCTCCCTCGAGAATCCACAATCTTTTGAGGGTCCAAACTCATCTGCTTCCATGTTCTGTCCAATTTGACCAACCTTAGTATTTATTAATCTCATCCCCAGGGTCAACTCTTCTTCCCTGTCAACATTCACACTTTCGCTTCTTTTTAATTCTGCCACAGGGATCTCATCCTTCATATCTCATATTTCCTAATCTATATCAAGACTTTCCATTTTTCCTTAGCTCTGCCAGAGGAGAGCCAGCGTCTCTATTCCATTCTTCCGAGCTTTCTTCGTTCATATCTTCCATAGGTGATTCTTATTCAGGGCATCACTGCCACTGACAGGCTCCAATGCATCATTCTATTTATTTAAGACCTTGTATTTATCATCTATCCCATACTCCTTCATCACTCCCTCTTCTTCCATAGACTCATCGGTCTGTCCTTCAAATCATGGGAATCTATAACATTAATCTAGTAAGCATAAATCTTGTTCCAATTTCTTTGGGGTCCGTGACAATAGATCTACACAGGTGTTCTCTCTACCCGAAAGCTATTCTATACGACAATTATAGCCACTTAACTTCGGAGATCATTGCTGAATTTTATTATTCGTCCATCCAACAGATATTGCAGGAGTTTCCGATATGTCTTTATCACAAAATCTATTCCATCCAAATAACAGAGCAATTTCTGAAGTGCATACACGATCGCATAGACTTTCTTTTCAATCAGGCAATAGCTTGTGTGACAAAAAAATAAATCAGAAATTTTCATATCCTACATAAGTTCTTTCTGTTCAAGTCATGGCTACGTCAGATAGATAGATAGATAGATAGATAGATAGATAGATAGATAGATAGATAGATAGCAACTAAATAGCAATTAAGTGTATTCTCCTGTTTCTAAATTAATAATGAATTTATTTTTAATTCGAAATTTATATTATTTCAAACGTTTATTTTTAGAGCATACCCGTTTTTAGCCAGTGTGTATTACGTCTACCCAGCCTGTGTACTCAAGACAACTTGCAGGTTCAGACGGCGGTTTCTCCTATAAAGGCAGTGTGAGTTCCTACCCGATCGGATAGAACATTTTCTTTATAAAGCTTTCTCAAGTGCACAGTCCAGTATTTGTAACAAAACTGGTCCGTTTACTCAAATACGAGTACCCACTAAATATAACGTTTGAAGTAATAATTCCACTGTCTGTGGAACATATTAAAAGGGTGAAGATACCAACGAAGTTATTCGAAGCTGAAAAAGAAAACATGAACCAAGGTGTGTGTGTGTGTGTGTGTGTGTGTGTGTGTGTGTGTGTTTTTTTTTTTTTTTTTTTTTTTTTCATGTCTTGTGTGGTTATTGCAAGAGGAGAGAGGAAACAGATGTCAGCCCGTGCACTTTGTCGGCTAATCATCTTGAAGTTGTCAATGGATAGTTTTATAACTGAATGCGTTTGTGGCTCGGTGTTGTCGCACATTATCTGTACGACGAACAAATGATCTGTCAATCATGAGAAACAGATACAATTCATTTGATCCGAGATTTGTAATATTATCTCGATTTCATTCTGTTATCAGAGTCATGCTGCAAATAACAGTTAACAGATCCGTGTTATACAATACAGGAAGCACAAACTAAATTGATTTTGTGAGGAAATTGCTCACCTTCAATCTGGGGAGTTTGCAGCTCAACAAATAAATGTTAGCAAATGATCAGAAAAAGAATACAGTGACAGTTCTCCCGTATTTATTAATAACCTTTACGGCATGAAAAACCGCTAGATGGTACTATTAGGTTGGTGCAAAAATAATGACGTAATAATGTCGTTCTTTGACGTATTTTTTAACGTTAAAAAACGACATTATTACGTCATTATTTTTGCACCAACCTAATACTTATATTTATGATATTGTTATATATTAAAAAATATTGTATTATTAGATTACATTAGTAGCTTAAAAGCCGCACTCGGTGCGAACTTTAAAGCTAGATCCAGCGAAGAGGTAATTGTGCCTCCGACCCAAGAATCAAAGAACCTCGAGTCCAGCTTAGAAAACAGCAATGATAATTTTGGAGAAATAACTTTGAATTCTTCATTTCACTACACGGAACTTCAAAACCTCACGTTAACCCTGATCCGTGCTATAAGTCCATTTCCGGGCAAAAGAATGATTTGGGCTGAAATTCAAAGTTCTTCTCTGTGGAACTTCAAGACATCACGTCACGAAACCTCTCACTTTAATTCTGATTCCTTGGTATTTTGAAGACATATGATTTCCTCAATTCACAATGTTTTGGAGATATTTTAAACTGAATTCAAAACAAACATTCATAAAGTTTTTTGTTACTTTAAAATCAATATAAATTAAAAACTTTTAAAATCACTAAATTTTTTTCCGTTATTTTAAAATTTGAATTTTTAAATATTCACTCCCCATCCAGACACAAATTGCAGATGAAGGACAGATTTTCAATCCCAGGATCCCACTGCTTGAAAAACGTCAAATATGTCAATGGAGGGTAAGTGTGCCCCGAGTTTTCAGAAACACGGACGGACTTAGAGAAGATGCCGGTTATTTATTTAGATTCTTAGATTAAAAGTTTATGTAAAGATTTCCGAAGTTATCAGAAAAGTTTTTAAAGTAGCTTTGAAGTTTCATTAAATGTTTTGTTTTCGTATTATCAATGCAAATTTTTTGCAAAAAGTTAATTTAATTCGTTAACACCCGCACACAACTTTCAAATGATAGTAACTCATTATGTGATTTAGTAGTGATTTGAAACTCCAAGTATGGTAATAAAAAGTGACTGTTGTGAAAAAATGTTGAATTATTTCAGATTTCTATATAGTGAATATACTTTTCGTTTCATAATCGTTGAAGTTACCATATTTTTCTGACATGAGGGGATTTTTAATTTCAGAAAATTACATATAGTCTTACTTTCGCTTTCAAAAAGAGACGTTATAACTTCAATTCATAAATATTACAAAGTAGTTTGTTTGGTGGAATGTTTAGAGGCATATCAACACCTCTATGCCTAATTCTAAATATTTTATAATGCCTAACTCTAAATATTTTCAAACACAATTTTATGGCTTCAACTAAATATATTTTGAACGCATTAGTATACTTTCAACTACAGATAAAATGTATTGTTGTTCATTTTGTTATAAAATGCAATGTTGGTAATTCAACTATAAAATGCATTGTTGGTCATTTTGCTTTAAAAATGTATTGTTGGCCATTTTACTATAAATAGATATTGTTGGTATTTTTTATATAAAAATGTATTGCTGGTATTTTTACTATAAAAATGTATTTTTATAATTTCATAATGTTTTGTTTTGGTTTAGGAGGGTCACTATTTGCCTATAGCTGGGACCCTAACAGGTGCTACCACCCCAGGTCAGAGTGGGCCTGGGAACAACATTGATTATAAGGTGGTTACACAAATCTCACAATCTTCAATCTCCCAATCTACAAACTACACCCGTATGACGATAAACTACACCCGGCCTTGCTGCCAGGTGTAGTTTATCGTCATACCCAGGACTCTATTCGAAAGTACATTAATCATAAATGCAATTATTGCAGTGAAGCATTTGGTTTATTTATTTTAAAACTCCATTGTTTGATGACGTCACTACTTCCAGACTAATTGAAAATTTTAAAAAATGAAAAAAGTAAAAGAATAATTCTGCATAGTTTATGTTATATAGGAATAAAATGTCGCTACCGACACTGGAGTTTGAACACAGATCCCGAGAGAGCAAACACAGGCGATCCCATTTTGAATAAGTAGATCGGATGATGGTAAAGATATATATATATATATATATTAGCGTGCATCTAATTGATCACTATTTCTACACTATCTTCTATTACTATACGAATTACTATTCGGATCACTATTCGGTGGTAACTATTCGAACAAGTATTATCAAGCAACTACTATTAGTGCGAGTGTTGTTCGAAGGCGTCTGACACCAGTATTGTTCAATAGCGTTATTATAGTTGTATCTGCAATTACAAAGTCTCTACTACGACGAACATTACGAAAGTGACAACGAGTATTCATTGACATTACAAAAGTGGCAACGCGTGTTTGTTGACATCACAAAAGTTTAAAACGATTTAAGCTATTATTTGGATTTCTATGGCATTTTAAAATTGGTGAATAAAAAAATCCACCCCCAATTCAAAAGTTGCCTGCCTGTAATAGGGTCAAAAGAATATTGAATACTGTTTATACATAATTCATGGCTGAAAATCTTGGATATTAACATCAGAATTCCAACCTAGATAATAAACATTAGAAATGAGATGCTACAGAACATTCCTAAGCATATCCGACGTAGAAATGCAACGGTTCGAGATACAATGAGAAAAGAAACAGGCCCAGTAGAAAACCTCATATCCATCGTCAAGAAGAGAAAATTGAAATGGTAAGGCCATGTCATAAAAACCAAGAATTTTTCCATACGAATGTATCATCTGAGAATATAGAAGGAGTAAATAGAGAAAAATGATGAACTAGAACATTTTTCGCAGAGACTCACACATTGCTACGCATATTGTTACTGGTTATAATAATAATTTCGCATGGATCAAAAGTGAAAAAGAATCAGAAAATGCATCGCCCAAGATCGACAGAGTATCGGTAGTAGCTTTGTGAAATTTAATAAAAATACTTTTAATTCTTACGAAAAAGGATATTTCGAAAGATCTTAGATCACGAAAATTATATATATTGGAGAGAGTTAGAAAAATATTTCACAAATAATAATTGTAGTGATGCAGTTAAATTTCTTGGTATTTTCAATATGATTTTCCAAACATTCTACCATATTATTTCAAAACCATTTCTATTTATAGCCTTATTGCGATGCAAGATTTTAAATGTTGCCTTTCTTGATTGCGCCGTACATCGTAACACTTCCACATTATCGCCTTCAGCAGGATCAGTCTTAAAGTATGGCGTTATCAGTATATGAACAAGAATTAAGAAAACAAAAGATAACAATTGCCATTGCATTTACATTTTTAAAATCAATGTTGACAGGAAAGCAAGTAACTGGAAGATAGTTCCACAAGCAAGAATGGCGATAGAAGAAATTGTTAGCATAGAAATTACGGCTCCATCTAGCCATTTCGACTGTAGAATAATGAGACCTAGCCGCCAATCATGCACTGCGCCTAAATTCGTAAAGTCGAGGAAACAGAGAGAAACGCTCATCCGAATAATTACCATGAACATATTTATAGAAATGTTACAGAGAATCTACGTTATGACGGTGAGAAATTTACTGAAGTCAAGATTCCAGGTCATGATAACATTGCAGATTCTTCTTTGGATTTTATCAAGAATCTCTGAATGAATAACCGAAGCACCATACCAGATATGGCAGCAATATTCAATGCATAGACGAATGATAAACTTATAAATCTGTAAGATAAATACAGGCGAGAAATATTATCTAAAATGTCACAGTGAATCATCTTTAGTAGCCGCATAACTAGCAATTGATTCAATATAATCTTTTTGATTCATGTCAGCGGAAAACGTTAGTTCGAGAATTTGCAATAAATTAATCCCTGAGGTTAGCATAATGGAAGCTAAAGTACGTTCCCTAAGACGATTAATAGAGTGCAGTTTCGTTTTTGAGTCATTAAAAAATTAACATGCCATCTCTTCCCCTAGTTAACAACGCAGTGTAGGTTTTCTTGCCAACATGACTTTACAGAACCGATCAAACTTGACATTAAGACAAGGAGTAAATTGCCTGGGCTATCAATCTAGATATACAAGACTTACTAAATATAATTTGATAGGATGGGATGATACACTTTATTGTCGTTCAACCACTTGACATGACGCTTTCGTCCCTTTTAAACTTTTTAAAAAGGATAGGTCGTGTAAATGCATGACAGAACAAAGCTTGAGAGGGAGAGAAAAGGATAAACATTGCTTATTGCTACAAACGATAGGACGTACAGGAGAGTTATGATTTCCCAGGCACTGAAGAAAGACGGCACGTCAAAGAAATCGAGTGACAACGTATTTTTAATGATGGACAGGTTGGATCGCGACGTGAAAAACGCATCACAGAACTGAGTTCTATGCGAAAAATACTCCAACAAAACCTCTACCATGTCTTCACAGACTTCAAAGAAACATTTGAGAGAGTGAGGTACGAGGCATTGTGGACAGTAATGAATAAAGATAACATTGTTAAAACGTTGATCCATATTCAAGTATCTGGATAATGTAAACAGTGCAGTACTGTTCCAGGACTCCGAAGGAAACTGGTTCCACAAATCAGTAGATGTATACTAATTCCTCTTTGAGTCAAAGAAATTGAGGAAATAAATCGAAGAAACAAATTTCGCTTGGAAATGAATGAAAAAGATTACTTATCTTGTCTGGAAGATTATCATCAACTTTTACCTTTTTTGTTTAGTATAATATTTTTAGTGATAATCATAAAAATTAAAAAGACAATAACGAAAAATGAATTTAATTTCAAACTTCTAAGCAAGTTTAAAATAGTCATGCTTTTGGAGGGAGTAACTCTTTTCATATCATCATCAAGGCTAATTCTATCCACTGCACTTTTCAACATTTTCCTTGAACACATCATGCATCAAGACCTTGAAAAACAGCGTAGTGCAGTCAGCATAAAAAAAACCTTTGCGTTGTAGACGACATAGTCTAGCTAGCAAAGTAGAGAAAATCATCCATCTGGTGAAGAATCTGGAGGAAAGATCTTCCAATTGATATTAATGCCAACAAATCAAACTGATAACGAACGAGGAAAAAGTATTTCAACCAAAATGAAAGTCGAAAGTCAAGAACTTAAATTTCTAAACAAATCTTAACTCAATTATTCCACAAGAGAAATAATTTCAAGAGCAGCACAAACAATGGTGGATGTTACAAAACTAAGAATCATCTTGAAAGAGAAAAAAGCATCTGACTGAAACGGAAGATCAATTCTGTTGACTGCATTGACCTTCTTTATTCTTTATGAACGCCTGTAAACATTTAACAGCAGAATTACCTGGAAGAATCCAAGCATTAAAAATGAGATGTTAGAGAATCATGCTAGGTATCGCCTACGTAGACAGCATCGCAGTGCAAAATGCCGTCATACAAGAAACAGGCCCGTAGGAAGAGCTCATATTAAGCGTCAAAATTGAAATGGTATGGACTCGTCATAAGAACCCAGACGACCATCCTCATGGTTAAACCAGTCAGAGGGAAATTCGTCTGACAATATTACAAAGTGAGTTGGAGGACCATTTACAGAGATTTACTTTAATACACAACCGAGACATTTGGAGGGAGCTAGTCATGTGCTTAGCTGAGAAGCAGGCATACGACCATACGTGCACACCCGATCATTGATGATGATGATGATGATGATGATGATGATGATATGAAAACCATCACTGACTCTAAAACCATGACTATTTTAAATTTTTGCTTAGAAGTTGCTGTAAATAGGTTTGAGATTAAAAGTAATTATTTTTTGACATTTTCTTCTTTTTTTAATTTTTATGATTATTACCGAAAATCTAAGAAGATCTACAAGTGAACGAGAAAAACGACAAGATAAGTAAATTGTTTCATCAATTTGGTTCCTCAATTCCGTTCACTCAAAGAGGTTTTGATGAAATAAATGTTGACAAAGAAAATTAATGAAACCAAAACAACTGAACACCTTCTTTGTACAGAGTTTGTTGTTGCCGCAAGGTTAAAGTGAAAATGTCAGTTTGTCATATAAAATTAATGATTATTTTAAAAGAAACATTTTGATTCGACACGCCCACTGTATATATATATATATATATATATATATATATATATATATATATATATATATGTATGTGTGTGTGTGAGCGTGTATGTATATGTGTGTATGTATGTATGTATGTATGTAAGAACAACAATTTTAAGAAAAAATACGACAAAGCGGAAAAGGTTTTCATGTCACAATTTCGTTTTAATGACTTCATCGGACGGAAGTAATTTTAAGTTGATGTGGCTGCACATGCGCACGCAGAATTTTAAATTTTATTTTCTTCAGGCACGTTACGGTGAGCAACTGATGCATTTAGGGTGTTGTTTTGTAAAAGATCCCTGTGTTCAATGTTTGTTTTATACAAATGATCCCAAATATGTTCAATGTCTGTTTTATACATTGATCCCAAATATGTTCAATGCCTGTTTGATACATATGATCCCAAATATGTTCAATGTCTGTTTTATACATTGATCACAAATATGTTCAATGCCTGTTTGATACATATGATCCCAAATATGTTCAATGTCTGTTTTATACATTGATCACAAATATGTTCAATGCCTGTTTGATACATATGATGCCAAATATGTTCAATGTCTGTTTTATACATTGATCACAAATATGTTCAATGCCTGTTTTATACATATCCTAATTATGTTCAATGTTTGTTTTATACATATCATCCCAATTATGTTCAATGTCGGTCTCATAAAAAGGTCCCTATTGTGTTCAATATCTGCCTCATATAAAAGATCCATTTTATGTCCAATATCTATCGTATGCAAAAAACCCTCTTGTATTTAATATCTGTCTGAAACAAAAGATCTATGCATTCCTCTCACACTCATTTCTCTATGCATGTGTATTTATTTTTTACATTACTGTTGGATTGGCTTTCGCTAGAGATAGAAATTAATCAAGCATTCTTATCGCTTAAATACTTAACTGCATGAACTCAGAATATTCTTGCTGGTTTTATAATGTTGCGTCTGAAGACGTTTTCGCTTTGGCAAACCAATTATAATCACAAATGTTTCATCGTAATTACTAATCATAAATAGCAGTTCGGAATACATTTTGATTACACTTTATACTCTCCAAACTGCACTGTTTAAAAAGTTCATTTCGCAGGCCATCAAAACTTTACTGAAATTACTGTTCACATAGTCCTCTATATTTGTGTTCTTGTGTCCAGACTATATGTACGGATATAGCTAACACAATCGGTTTTTTTTTCATAACGAAACTAAAATATTTTCCATAATTTGCAGTATTCTCCTGTTTTTTCGTTTTATTCTTCCTGTCAAAATGTATTTTTCTTTCACATTGAAAAATCATCTGGAATTTCTTATAACAATAGGAAAAGAGTTTCATGTTTCTATTCATCAATCGATCAATTGATCATCCAGACACTCAGTTTTTTCCTCTGTCTCTGCTTGTCTGACTGCTTTTACACGTGCCCATGAATGTGTCTAATCAACTTATTGATGGCCCGTATTCCCGCACAGGCAGCTAAACCGACGCACACGCTGAGCTATCGATCTGTACGTTCATCGTTCGATCTTTTCATTGATCAATCGAATGCTTTTTCCATCAATCCGATTTCCTGTGAGTTAATCTATCATACTGTGCAGTACAAATCATTAGCTTAAAGCATATAGATACATACATATATATATATATATATATATATATATATATATATACAGGGTGTATCAAAAATACTTTTACAAACTTTGAGGGCTGCTTCCTCACAACAAACAAAGACAAAAGCCAATATAAACATATTCCGCAAATTTTTTCGTTATTAAGTTTAAAGAACACAGCCGCTGTTAAACGTACAATCCACCTTACAATCCAAAAATACTTTTACAAAGTTTGGGGATGGGTTTTATGGCACCAAAACAAGGTAAAATCTCCATATAAACAAATGTCCCAAAGGCTATCGTTGTACCTTAACACATAAGAAATGTTCAAAATGTCCTTCGCTTACTTCTACACAAGCATGCACCCGTTGGACCATAGGCTGACTGAACATTCAGATACTCCCACACGGTGTCGAATGGTTTCGCAGCCCCACCATGACACGGTAATGGAGCATCTCTGAATTATTAATACCTTCTGCATAAACTAATTGTTTTAGGTGGCCCCACAGAAAAAAAAAAAACCCAAAGGATTGAAGTCGGGGCAACGTGCAGGCCATTGAATTACTCCTCCGCTACCTATTCTTCTTTCATTGTAGATGTTCATTCCGAACAATGTGAATAAAATGTGTTGGAGCCGCATCAAGCATGAACCATATGCGTCTTCGTATTAGCAGGGGTACATCCTCTAGCATCGTCTGGTAGTGTGTTCGAAATAAAGTTCATGTAGACGTGCTTGGAGAACATGTGGGACTATCAGTCAGTCACCTACAATTCCAACCCAAACGTTAATCGTAAAATGATGCTGATGTGTAGCCTGTATTACACCACGGGGTTTCCGATCCGTTCACAAATTTTGGTGGTGTAAATTTTTTATTCCATCTTTTCCAAATATTGCCTCATCCGTAAACAAGGGACAAACAAGGGGTCGGCAGTTTGTGCAATAAACCTTTCACAAAATTTCTACCGTTGTGAGTGATCAGAGGGCGAAAGTCACTGAACACTTTGCAAATGATACGGATACAGGAACTGCTCTTGAAGTACCCTTCATGCGGTACTATGAGATGGACGACAAGCTAAAGCCACTTGAGTTATACTGATACCTGGATTGTCCCCAGCAGCCTCTGCAACGTGTTCTTCGTCGTCAGGCGTAAGAGCGGATTTCGGTCTTCCTCGATCTATAGTTTGTGGTGCTACGGATCTTGTCTCAGCAACGCAACGTTAAACAGTAACAATGGTTGGATGACTCGTCCGCATTTGGTCTGGAAACGCAATCTGAAACAGCCATGCAGCCTCCTGACTATTACCATTCGCGCAGCCTGTAAAAATCATATCTGCCTACTCACGATATGAATATCTTGCCATTTTTAACCTGAACATTTCTCAGTTAACTCACTACTACACTTGTTAAACATTGAAGACAAACAAGCCACAAATTTACACGAATGACAAATGTAACCTAGTCTCTATGGCAATACAGCACCAACTGACGTAAAATTTCTTTAGCGGACATATTTTTATACGGACTTTCATCCTTGTTTTGGTTAGCTTTAGTCAGTATTTACCAACCAAACATCAGAATATTTATTTTAACTCATACGTCCTGTTGAAAACTTATTGCCACAACCAACCTATATATATATATATATATATATATATATATATATATATATATATATATATATATATCTGTCAGATGTCCAGAAATTGATGTCGCTTTCTTTCAGCAATACGTCTAGTCACACCAAAGCCTAGAAGAGCAGGTTATTTATTATGTAAAAATACATAATTGTGGCACAAGGCCGAAAGGAGGGGGTAGAGGCTGGTCTTCACTAACTATCTTATACCTAGCTAATCTGATTCACGACCCATTCATACGTTACATTTTACCATTCACCACAAGAACTTGTCCATCACCACTCAATCCTTCATGCACCATAATACCGGATTCTCACCAGGGGACCTACCAAAACGCGCCCCCAATCCATAAAAATTTGATGATACGTAAAATGCTATACATAAAATTCTAATAATGATAGGATGCAAGGGGAGGGAGATGAACCCAATAAAAACTAAAAATAAACACAACATTCAAACTAAAACATAACATATGTTAGTAGGGACCGTCCAACCCTCAAAACAGAGAGGTCGCTGTATTCTGCCCAAAGGGCAGAATCAAGAAGCACTCGCTAAGGGAGTGGGAAAAAGGATAAAATATTATGCCGGAATGGGTAATATAAAACTGACCCAGTCGAGATAAAAAGAGGACCAAAACAAACTGGGGAGGTTGGGAATCTCGACTTGGACCATAACCAAAGAGCAGCCGGGATACAGGCCAGGAACAACACTTACTCACATTAACTAGGTATACTGAAGCTTGTCTAACCTAACCAAGGGAGGGTTCCGCAGGAAGCCACCCTGATGTGCTATAGGTTGACCTAGAAAAGAAAAATCAAGGCTAGCCCCGGTCACACGAACCAGGCTTGCTACTTTTACCCACCTTTCGCTGAAGACTGTCGAATGCAATCGTTTTCTATCAGATCTAATCTTCATCTTGAGCTGATGCTCAAAGACTTGGATTAGATGCTGATAAGAAAGACGGTTGCCCCGCATGACTTCCTCCATTCGCGTCGTCCAAATCACCATTCTAGCCGTGGCCATCAGCATCAGAAACACCATTCGTTTCTCCCCGGCATACGGGGGCGACACATTGTCACACGCGTATGCGCGATCAATGGACACAAGCTGTTCGGGAGCGAGACGAGCCGTCAGCTCGCCGACATGGTCCCATAAGGGGCGGACCTGGGGGCAATGGTAGAAGGCGTGCGAAGCCGTTTCTTCTAAGCCAAGACCACACCGTTCACAGTCTGGCAAATCCGCCAAACCCCATATGAAAGCCTTGTCATTTGAGAGGCAGCCGATTCCGGAGCCAATCGCCAGGTAAGCGAAACTTAGGGTTACTGAGGTAATCCGCCGCTGGCGCCCAAGACCAATAGGAGCGATACTCCTCCTCCGACAAGCCGAGCGTATCACGTAGTTTATCCTTCGCGCGACCCTCCACTAAACCACGATAGAAGACCTTCCTAGGCCGTGAAAGGTCACTGGACCGGGGAATGGCCTTCAAAGGCCAACTGACACTCGCGGATGAAACCGACTCATCCCGGGGCCTACAACGGCGCTCGGCCCCGAGATGGGGGACTGATAGTAAGGCTAGGGAAGGCGTCCCCAACAATCCCCTCCAGAATCGGATCTCCTCTAGTCAATGCGCGGCGTAGGAAAGCCAACCTAGAGGCACGGATGTGACTCATAAGGTGCGGCATTCCCAGCCCCCATGACACGGACGTTTGGTGCAGACTCGTCTGTCGACCCTATTCACGCGCGCCCCCTCCATAAAATGGAGGATAGCGATCGCTCGAGCACCTTCTGCGGTCCTTACAGAGAGGAAGTACGGACAACCGATAAAGAATCAGGGGAAAATGTATGTAACACACACCTCCGCCCTGCCCTTCACGGACAACCGCCGTCGATTCCAAGTCTGACCGGCATAATCGACCTTGCACGTACTTCAGACCAATTCTTCTCCAGCTGGAGGTCGGGCCCAAACCACACTCCAAGAATGCGGACAGGACCGTCCGTCCAACCGAAGCGGCCCGGAAGATCGACCCCCCTTCCAGGCACCTAACCGCAAGCCGGACGACTTGTCGCGGTTTATCTTGGCCCCTGTCACCTTCTCGTACCGATCAAGCGCCTTCTGTACCGCCTCAATGTCGCTGCGGGACGACACGAAAGCAGATACGTCATCGGCGTACGCGGAAACCCTGGCTCGAGACCCTCCAGGCACGGCAATTCCACGTAGGGCCGGACTGCCGGTCTCGTCCTTCAGCCGGCGAAGGAGAGGCTCCAACGCCAAAGCATAAAGGAGAGGCGACAGCGGACAACCCTGACGAACCGACCTAGACAGCACGAAAGCGTCCGACAACCTTCCGTTCACCTGTACCATAGCACTGGGGAGCGATACAGGAGGCTAATCCAGCGGCAGAAGTTGGCTTCGAATCCAGCGGCCTGCAGGACAGTAGCAAGGTAGCGATGGTCAACCCTATCAAATGCCTTGGACTGATCCAAATTGATCAGCGCGGCTTCTTCGTCGTCTTTTACACCTCTATGATCGTGCGGATCAGATGCAGGTTGCTCTGAATTGTTCGGCCCCTCACAGAACAAGTCTGCTCAGGTCCCAACAGAGACTCGGCAACTGACTGCAAACGCTCCTGCAGGATCTTGGCCATAATCTTTAACTCTGTGTTTAGCAGAGTTATGGGCCTATAATCATCTAGGTTCCCCACCACCTTTGCCCTTTTTCAACAGAGTGATCACGCCCCTGGTAATCCGATTGGGGATGGACCCCGACCGAAACCAGTTGTTGAACACTGCTGTCAAAATCGGAACAAAGATGTGCGACAGCCTCAAGTACAATTCATAGGGCAAACCATCCAGACCGGGCGACTTGCCTCTGCCGACCTTCTTCAAAAACCACGTAGACTTCGCCCTCCGTAATCTCCCTCGCAGCTAGCCGCTTCAGTCGGCGAAAGCCGAGGAAAGTCAGCCAAATAGCTGCGAAACTCCTCCTCACGGAGACCAGGCTCCTTGGTAAACCGGTTCTCGAAATGGCGCCGAAACGCCTCGCACATGTCGTCAGTGGCCCGAAGAGTGTGCCCCTCCGGGGATTTGACTTCACGAATGAAACGATCTCCACCTCGACGGACCTCTTCCCTACGCAGATCTGCGCCCAAGTTCACGGCTTCGGAAGACATCTTGCTTAACTTATGTCTAATTACCTGGCCCATGTACCGCTCGCTATTCAAACGATCCAGGGCCGCCCTAGCTAAGGCTATCTCTGGGGATCCCCCAGCCACCGCCCGGGGTGTAACTAGCTTTAAGTGTCTTCACCTTATCAGCTCTATCTAGAGCGAGCTGTTTGCTGAAATCAGTGGTGAAAGACCTAATCCTAGACTTAAGGCGCTCCCACCACTTATTCCCGATAACCGCCCCCACTAACTCCCGCTGCACTAATCTAGTTAGCTGTTCCTGGAAGTCCCGCCTGTCCAGTAAAGACAGATTGAACTTCCAGTACCCAGCCATTCTAGGCCCATATTCTAACGCTACACGGGCACAAACAAGTTTGTGGTCCGTGTAGCCTACCCAGTGGAACGTAGGGCAATCTAACAGATCTATGTCGGCTCTTTCACTAACATTCTGTCAAGGTAGCTAACCACCTTGTCAGAAGGCCAACTAAGAGCCCACGTCCACATGTTCCCCCGGGATGATCGACCGGTATCTATCGACGAGACCATAGTCGTCGATCAGATCAACCAGGCTACGATCGTCCCTTCTCCCACTAGCACCCCGCCCCTGTCTAAGTCGGGGTCCAGAACGGCATTCCAGTCCCCATTAAAACTAGGCGCGTTGAATCAACCAGAACGGCCCCAACCGCCGAAAAAACGAGACCTGCTCCTCCTGGTCATTGGGCGCATAAACCGCAACGACTCGGAACGAACCACTTTTTCACGGCAATATCGGCCACGATCAACCGGCCTCGGCATCGGTATGCACAAGGTCCACCTTCGCATCAAGAGTCCGTCTGACAAGCAAAAGAAACTCCTCTGGCAAACCGGTCCCCATATGCTGAATAGACAACAAAGTCATCGTCCAGCACACACGCATCGGCACTGCAAAACAAAGTGGGTCTCTTCGATCGCGGCGACATCCACATCCAGGGACAGAAGGTCCCGGAGCAGGCGGGCAGCCTTACCCCGATCCCTTAAGCCCCCTCACATTCAGAGTCGCTAACTTGGTTTCCATTTTTCAGGCCTGCAAAAAGAGAAGAATAAGCGCAAAAACCTATTCACATACGGGACGGAAATCTGAGGGTGAAAGGACCCCGACGGATTGTCCCAGGCTCTCCACTCCCTAACACTGACGTCATTCGTCCTTCTGAGACAATCCCGCCGACGTCCGTGGATAGTTCAGTTTAAGGGCCCTATATAATGATGGATGGAGAAGTACTGGGGCCCTCCCTACACAAAATGTTTGCATTTTTTCAACTCCTTTGTCGCCATCTCCACCATCCTTATCTCGGGAAGGCCTCTCTGGCCTCAAAGAGATGGGTCCATACCTTCAAATGATTGCCGGTATCCCGGATCAGCCCAATAACACCCGGAGCACGAGGAAGTTTCTGGGGTCCTCCACTGATTTGCCGTCAACTGTTGACAGCTTTACTAGAGGACCAAGTAGCACCCTCTTGCGGGAGGAGAGGTTTTCTCCATCTCCCCTTGTCATTTCTGCAAATATCTTCGACTTTGCCGAAGATCCTTTTTTCTTCTTCTTCCCCCTATCTGGGGGCGGTGGGGTGGGAGTGGATGAAGGGGTCGGGAGAGAGGAATGTTTGGGGAGTTGGAGGGTCTGATGCAATAGGGAGTAGGCGTGTGCGGAGGCGTGGAGGTGTTAGGAGGAGTGGAAATCTAGACAGGGAAGGAGGAGACTCCTGTCTGCAGGTGTGTTCCTTTTTAACAGGTGAAGAGGGGCAGATGTGCATCTGTCTCTTTCCCTACCCTCTCTTCACTAACATGTCCAATCAACTTGTGAATTTGCTTCACCTGTTCCTCTTCTTCCTCCTCATCTTCCTCGCGATTTCTTTTCAAGGAAGTGGCCCCTTTTGGGAGGTACTTCCTCCACCTCCATGGCAACGTTTTCTTTTGCCGGGCTTTTTGCCGGACTTTTGCTGGATGTTTTGCTGTTGTTTTTTGTTGCTGTTGTTTCTGTTGTTGCTGCTGCTGCTGTTGTTGCTGCTTCTTTTGCTTCTGTTGTTCCTTTGTAGGCTGGACTTCTTTTTGCTTCTTTTCCGGCTCTTTTTTGGGGGACGTTTCTTTCGGGACCGGAACGATAGTATTTTTCCGTCCCCTATCCACTTCTTTCCAGCCTTCTTCGGTGGGTTTTTCCAGTGTTGGTTTCACAATCACAGCTGCTGTTGTTGCTGATGCTGGAGTGGGGGCCGTTGGTTTCACATTTTTGCCCGGGCACTCCTTGGACATGTGTCTCGACGCCCCACACGTCCAACAGCACGGCTTCCTTCCCTCGACCACAACCAGCATCCTTCTCTTTCGGCATACCAGTGTGTTTGGGATTTCCCGGAAGTTCTCTCTATTAACTGTTATCTGTACTTCCATGTCCCCAGTCTGAATTCCGCTTTTACTGACGAGGGCCTTGACTTCGTTTATTTCGCCGTATTGGACGAAGAAGGCCCCCATCCTATCTTCGCTAATGTCTGCTGGGACACCGTGAATTGTCACCTTCTGTTCTGCGGGTTCCCATATACTCAGTCTGCATCCGCAGATTCTTCGTTGTGAGCAGACTTCCAGCCAGTGCTTTCGCCTGCTCCTCTGTCGCCAGGAGGATGTCCCACAAGGCGTTCGTTCTACGCGCCAGAATTTTGGGGTAGATATTTAACGACTTCAAGCCCTCCTCCATCACTTCTCTGCCAACACCGATCAACTTGCGGGTCTTTACATCAGATGTTAACAGAGAGATTGTTCTCGTATCAACAGCATCTAATGCTTTTGAATGGTAAGAAATTCATTACCTTTAAACGATTCCTTAAACTTTTTCCCTTGTTCACAGTAAAAGCTGCATCTTTTGTGGCGGCCTGTTTTAACCCAGGCCGTCTTTGAGGGTGACACCGGCTGTGAAGGCGGTGTATTGCCTTCTCGTCATTCTTATTGTCATTATGATGGGATTTTTTCGGCCCACCACGCCGAACAATTCAGCTTTGTTCCTTCCTTTAACTTATATTTTTTGTTTTCACATACGTCAAAATAATAATCAAAATAAACAAAAACAAACGTACAAACTCAAACGGTATTAAACAATTCAAACAAAAGAAAAGAATGGACAACAAAAAACAAGGAAAATTCACAAAGGAAAAGGCTGAAAGAAAAAGGTAAACTAAAAAGCAAAAAAATAAAATTTAAACGGAATACAAAAGAAAAAAAAAAATAGACAAATGCAAAAAAAACCAGAACAAGGAAAAACTGAAAATGAAAAAAAGGGTGCAAAAATTTAAACTTAAGAGCTTATCTTTTTTAAACACAATGGAAACTCAGGTCAATCGCAAAAAAGCACAAAAATACACACGAGGGTCTTTGTATATATATATATATATATATGAGCAGTGAAGCCTAGAAAAGCAGGGTATTTATTTGTAATATATACAAACCAGGCACACGGCCGAAAGGGAGGGGTAGAGGCTGGTCTTCACTAACTATCTTATACCTAGCTAATCAGTTTCACGACCCATTCATACGTTACAATTAACCCATTCACCACAAGAACTTGTCCATCACCACTCAATCCTTCATGCACCATAATACCAGATTCTCACAAGGGGGACCTACCAAAACGCGCCCCAATCCATAAAAATTTGATGATACATAAAATGCTATACATAAAATTCTAATAATGAGAGGATGCAAGGGAAGGGAGATGAACCCAATAATAACTAAAAATAAACACAACATTCAAACTAAACATAACATATGTTAGTAGGGACCGTCCAACCCTCAAAACAGAGAGGTTGCTGTATTCTGCCCAAAGGGCAGAATCAAGAAGCTCTCGCTAAGGGAGTGGGAAAGGATAAAATATTATGCCGGAATGGGTAATATAAAACTGACCCAGTCAAGATGAAAAGAGGACCAAAACAAACTGGGGAGGTTGGGAATCTCGACTTGGACCATAACCAAAGAGCAGCCGGGATACAGGCCAGGAACGACACTTACTCACATTAACTAGGTACACTGAAGCTTGTCTAACCCAACCAAGGGAGGGTTCACAGGAAGCCACCCCGATGTGCTATAGGTTGACTTAAAAAAAAAATCAAGGCTAGCCCCGGTCACACGAACCAGGCTTGCTACTTTTACCCACCTTTCGCTGAAGACTGTCGAATGCAATCGTTTTCTATCAGATCTAATCTTCATCTTGAGCTGATGCTCAAAGAATTGGATTAGATGCTGATAAGAAAGACGGTTGCCCCGCAAGACTTCCTCCATTCGCGTCGTCCAAATCACCATTCGAGCCGTGGCCATCAGCATCAGAAACACCATTCGTTTCTCCCCGGAATACGGGGGCGACACATTGTCACACGCGTATGCGCGATCCATGGACACTAGCTGTTCGGGAGCGAGACGAGCCGTCAGCTCGCCGACATGGTCCCATAAGGGGCGGACCCGGGGGCAATGGTAGAAGGCGTGCGCAGCCGTTTCTTCTAAACCAAGACCACACCGTTCACAGTCTGGCAAATCCGCCAAACCCCATATGAAAGCCTTGTCATTGAGAGGCAGCTGATTCCGAGCCAATCGCCAGGTAAGCGAAAACTCAGGGTTACTGAGGTAATCCGCCGCTGGCGCCTAAGACCAATAGGAGCGATACTCCTCCTCCGACAAGCCGAGCGTATCACGTAGTTTATCCTTCGCGCGACCCTCCACTAAACCACGATAGAAGACCTTCCCTAGGCCGTGAAAGGTCACTGGACCGGGAATGGCCCTCAAGGCCAACCGACACTCGTGGATGAAATCTGACTCATCCCGGAGCCTACAACGGCGCTCGGCCCTCGAGATGGGGGGACTGATAGTAAGGCTAGGGAAGGCGTCCCCTAACAATCCCCTCCAGAATCGGATCTCCCTAGTCAATGCGCGGCGTAGGAAAGCCAACCTAGAGGCACGGATGTGACTCATAAGGTGCGGCATTCCCAGCCCCCCATGACACGGACGTTTGGTGCAGACTCGTCTGTCGACCCTGTTCACGCGTCCCCTCCATAAAATGGAGGATAGCGATCGCTCGAGCACCTTCCTGCGGTCTTTACAGAGAGGAAGTACGGACAACCGATAAAGAATCAGGGGAAAATGTATGTAACACACACCTCCGCCCTGCCCTTCACGGACAACCGCCGTCGATTCCAAGTCTGACCGGCAGAATCGACCTTTGCACGTACTTCAGACCAATTCTTCTCCAGCTGGAGGTCGGGCCCAAACCACACTCCAAGAATGCGGACAGGACCGTCCGTCCAACCGAAGCGGCCCGGAAGATCGACCCCTTCCAGGCACCTAACCGCAAGCCGGACGACTTGTCGCGGTTTATCTTGGCCCCTGTCACCTTCTCGTACCGATCAAGCGCCCTCTGTACCGCCTCAATGTCGCTGCGGGACGACACGAAAGCAGATACGTCATCGGCGTACGCGGAAACCCTGGCTCGAGACCCTCCAGGCACGGCAATTCCACGTAGGTCCGGACTGCCGGTCTCGTCCTTCAGCCGACGAAGGAGAGGCTCCAACGCCAAAGCATAAAGGAGAGGCGACAGCGGACAACCCTGACGAACCGACCTAGACAGCACGAAAGCGTCCGACAACCTTCCGTTCACCTGTACCACAGCACTGGGGAGCGATACAGGAGGCTAATCCAGCGGCAGAAGTTGGCTTCGAATCCAGCGGCCTGCAGGACAGTAGCAAGGTAGCGATGGTCAACCCTATCAAATGCCTTGGACTGATCCAAATTGATCAGCGCGGCTTCTTCGTCGTCTTTACACCCTCTATGATCGTGCGGATCAGATGCAGGTTGCTCTGAATTGTTCGGCCCCTCACAGAACAAGTCTGCTCAGGTCCCAACAGAGACTCGGCAACTGACTGCAAACGCTCCTGCAGGATCTTGGCCATAATCTTTAACTCTGTGTTTAGCAGAGTTATGGGCCTATAATCATCTAGGTTCCCCCCACCACCTTTGCCCTTTTTCAACAGAGTGATCACGCCCCTGGTAATCCGATTGGGGATGGACCCCGACCGAAACCAGTTGTTGAACACTGCTGTCAAAATCGGAACAAAGATGTGCGACAGCCTCAAGTACAATTCATAGGGCAAACCATCCAGACCGGGCGACTTGCCTCTGCCGACCTTCTTCAAAACCACGTAGACTTCGCCCTCCGTAATCTCTCCTCGCAGCTAGCCGCTTCAGTCGGCGAAAGCCGAGGAAAGTCAGCCAAATAGCTGCGAAACTCCTCCTCACGGAGACCAGGCTCCTTGGTAAACCGGCGTTCGAAATGGCGCCGAAACGCCTCGCACATGCCATCAGTGGCCCGAAGAGTATGCCCCTCCGGGGACTTGACTTCCCGAATGAAACGATCGCCACCTCGACGGACCTCTTCCCTGCGCAGATCTGCGCCCAAGTTCACAGCTTCGGAAGACATCTTACTTAACTTATGTCTAATTACCTGGCCCATGTACCGCTCGCTATTCAAACGATCCAGGGCCGCCCTAGCTGAGGCTATCTCTAGGGGATCCCCCCCAGCCACCGCCCGGGTGTAACTAGCTTTAAGTGTCTTCACCTTTTCAGCTCTATCTAGAGCGAGCCGTTTGCTGAAATCAGTGGTGAAAGACCTAATCCTAGACTTAAGGCGTTCCCACCACTTATTCCCGATAACCGCCCCCACTAATTCCCGCTGCACTAATCTAGTTAGCTGCTCCCGGAAGTCCTGCCTGTCCAGTAAAGACAGATTGAACTTCCAGTAGCCAGCCATTCTAGGCCTATGATCTAACGCTACACGGGCACAAACGAGTTTGTGGTCAAAATAGCCTACCAATGGAACGTAGGGCAATCTAGCAGATCTATGTCGGCTCTTCTAACTAACATTCTGTCAAGGTAGCTAACCACCTTGTCAGAAGGCCAATAAAACCCACGTCCACATGTTCCCCGGGATGATCGACCCGGTATCTATCGACGAGACCATAATCGTCGATCAGATCAACCAGGCTACGATCGTCCCTTCTCCCACCAGCACCCCGCCCCTGTCTAAGTCGGGGGTCCAGAACGGCATTCCAGTCCCCCATTAAAACTAGGCGCGTTGAATCAACCAGGAACGGCCCCAACCGCCGAAAAAACGAGACCCGCTCCTCCTGGTCATTGGGCGCATAAACCGCAACGACTCGGAACGAACCACTTTTCACGGCAATATCATACGATCAACCGGCCCTCGGCATCGGTATGCACAAGGTCCACCTTCGCATCAAGAGTCCGTCTGACAAGCAAAGAAACTCCTCTGGCAAACCGGTCCCCATATGCTGAATAGACAACAAAGTCATCCTCCAGCACACACGCATCGGCACTGCAAACAAAGTGGGTCTCTTCGATCGCGGCGACATCCACATCCAGGGACAGAAGGTCCCGGAGCAGGCGGGCAGCCTTACCCCGATCCCTTAAGCCCCTCACATTCAGAGTCGCTAACTTGGTTTCCATTTTTTAAGCCTGCAAAAAGAAAAGAAGAATAAGCGCAAAAAACCTATTCACATACAGGACGGAAATCTGCGGGTGAAAAGGACCCCGACGGATTGTCCCAGGCTCTCCACTCCCTAACTCCGACGTCATTCGTCCTTCTGTGACAATCCCGCCGACGTCCGTGGGATATTTTAGTTTAAGGGCCCTATATAATGAGGGATGGAGAAGTACTGGGGCCCTCCCTGAACAAAAATGTTTGCATTTTTTCAATTCCTTTGTCGCCATCTCCATCATCCTTATCTCGGGAAGGCCTCTCTGGCCTCAAAGAGATGGGTCCATACTTTTAAGTGATTGCCAGTGTCCCGGATCAGTCCAACAACCCCCGGAGCACGAGGAAAGTTTCTGGGGTCCTCCACTGATTTGCCGTCAACCGTTGACAGCTTAGCTAGAGGACCAAGTAGCGCCCTCTTGCGGGAGGAGATTTTTTCTCCATCTCCCCCCTTGTCTACCCTGCAAATATCTTCGACCTTGCCGAAGATCCTTTTCTTCTTCTTCCCCTATCTGGGGGCAGTGGGGTGGAAGTGGATGAAGGGTTTGGAGTAGAGAGGGAAGGTTGGGGAGTTGGAGGGTCTGATGCAAGGGAGTAGGCGTGTGCGGAGGCGTGGGGGTGGTAGGAGGGAGTGGAAATCTAGACAGGGAAGGAGGAGACTCCTATCTGCGGGAATGTTTTCTTTCTTAACAGGTGAAGAGGGGGCAGATGTGCATCTGTTTCTTCCCCTACCCCTCTCTTCACTAATCTGTCCTATTAGCTTGTGAATTTGCTTCACCTGTTCTTCTTCTTCCTCCTCATCTTCCTCGCGGTTCCTTTTCAAGGAAGCGGTCCTTTTGGGAGGCACTTCCTCCACCTCCATGGCAACGTTTTGTTTTTCCGGACTTGTTGCCGGATTTTTTTGCTGTTGTTTTTGTTGCTGTTGTTTTTGTTGCTGTTTTTGTCGCTGTTGTTTCTGTTGTTGTTGTTGCTGCTGTTGCTGCTGCTGCTGTTTTTGTTTCTCTTGCCCCTTTGAAGGCTGTACTTCCTTTTGCCTCTTTTCAGGCTGTTCCTTGGGGACGATTCTTGCGGAGCTGGAACGGTAGTATTTTTCCGACCCCTATCCACCCTCTTTCCAGCCTTCTTCGGGACGTTTTTCTTGTGTTGGTTTCTGCACTCACTGCTGCTGTTGTTGCTGAAGGGGGCGTTGGTTTCACATTTTGCCAGGGCACTCCTTGGACATATGCCCTGACGCACCACACGTCCAACAGCACGGCTTCCTCCCTCCACCACGACTAACATCCTCCTCTTCCGGCATACCAGGGTGTTTTGGGATTTCCCGAAAGTTCTCTCTGTTGACTGTTATTTGGACCTCTATGTCCCCAGTTAAAATTCCATTTTTACTAACGAGGGCCTTTACTTCGTTCACTTCGCCATATTGTACGAAAAAGGCCCCCATTCTATCTTCGTCAATATCTGCTGGGACGCCGTGAATCGTCACCTTGGTCCTGGGTTCCCATGTATTCTGTCTGCATTCGTAGGTTCTTTGTTGTGAGCAGACTTCCAGCCAATGCCTTTGCCTGCTCCTCTGTAGCTAGGAGGATATCCCACAGAGCATTCGTCCTTCGTGCCAACATTTTGGGATAAATCTTTAGAGACTTCAACCCTCCTCCATTACTTCTCTGCCGACACCGGTCAACTTACGGGTCTTAACATCCGAAGTTAGAAGTGAGATTGTTCTAGTGTCGACAGCATCCAAGGCTTCTTGAATCGTGAGGAATTCATTGCCTTTAAAAGATTCTTCATATTTTTTCCTTTGCTCGCCGTAAAAGGCAGCATCTTTTTGTGGCGGCCTGTTTTTAACCCAGGCCGTTTTTGAGGGTGACACCGTTTGTGAAGGCGGTGTATTGCTTTCGTCATTATTATTGTCGGCCATGATGGGTTTTTCCGGCCCACCACGCCGAACAATTAAGCTTTGTTCCTTCCTTTAGGTTATATTTTTTTTTCTCACATACATCAAAATAATAATCAAAATAAACAAAAACAAACGTACAAACTCAAACGGTAATAAACAATTCAAACAAAAGAAGAAGAATGGACAACAAAAACAAGGAAAATTCACAAAAGGAAAAGGCTGAAAGAAAAAGGTAAAATAATTCAAAAAGCAAAAATAAAATTCAAACGGAAAACAAAGAGAAAAAAATAGACAAATGCAAAAACAGAACGAGAAAAACTGAAAATCAAAAAAAAGGATGCAAAAATTTAAACTTAAGAGCTTATCTTTTTAAACACAATGGAAACTCAGGTCAATCGCCAAAGCACAAAAATACACACGAGGGTCTTTGTATATATATATGAGCAGTGAAGCCTAGAAAAGCAGTGCCCGCCACGTCCACTCGCCTGGTTTTTAATAGGTAGCGTTTTTCTCTTATGCAAATAAGTCTGCTGCATAAAAATGGCAGTAGGCGTACGCACGCGCGACCAACTCTCAGAGAATGGTTCGACACGCGAGGCAGCGAATTCGTTTTGCTCCTGGTAAGTCACTGTCACATCTATTACAATATCATATATATATATATATATATATATATATATATATATATATATATATATATATATATATATATATATATATATATATATATATGAAAATGATTAAATCCAACAAATATTTTAATGTTTTCTGTTTAAGCTTTCTATGGATACACTTATTTGAGCAAAATTAAACCGTATTAATTACATTTACCGGCCTGAATGATTGTAGAAAATATGCGTTCTCCATATATATATATATATATATATATATATATATATATATATATATATAGGTACTGAGTGACAGTTACTGTCGAGTGTTCTTCACACCGTTTATATCTACAACACTATAACAAATATCAAACAGTTTTCACTTATAAATTTAACAAATTCTTATCTATAGCGTTAAACACTTGCGTATGTGTGTATGTGTGTGTATGTGTGTGTGCGTGTGTGTGTCTTAATGTTTGTGAATGAATGTGTCCGTTTCCGTTTAATACCTGGAATGGTCATGTGAGACCGAAGTTTGCCTGCTTGGTCACTATAATTGGCAACTGGGATATTTATAGTACTCCTCTTGTGAAGTTAGGCACCTCGTGAGACGATAGTGCTATTAGAGGAAGCTTTCTTGAGACTCGATTTAAGCAATATGTATTCACGTGTTGTTGGATATTGGGAATGTCATCAAATCTTTGTTCTTTCAGTAAAAGTTGGAAGTACCAGAGTCGTATCATAAAATCAACTGACTCCCTATTTTCTTAATTCCTTGTTTTATACAAGTTGGTTTTTTTTTTTTTGTTTTTTTGTTTTTCAATTTCATTCCTTTTTAGGATCTATTGCGAGATTATCGGATAGACCAAAAGATTTTTTTCCTTTGAATTGTTAGAGACTTTTAAACATATGCTATTCTTTCGACCCTAATGCTTAAAATGATCTTCTGAAGGTCTATCTATTTATATTTCTTGCACTTGCGATGTTTTATGCATTTTCATTGTTTACATTCAACCTTTGTTGGCGTTATTGTAGAAAGAAAATATATATACATTTTAATTGGTGCTATTAACTAACATTAACCTGGCCATTTTATAGGGATACCTCCCAATTTTTTTCAGGGCCTTTTAATTTTCTCTTTAAATAATATCTTTGTTTCTGTTTTTGAATTAATCTATCGTGATATTTGACTGAACTGCAACGTAATGGCATTCTAATTATTTTTTTACCATTAGAAATTGTATGCCTTTTCTTGTTCTGAGTAATATTTTACACAGATACATGTTAATCATCATTACCACAGTGATATAATAACTGGAAATGCAATTTTCATCAAAACTGGCCTCTTTTTTTTGTCTTAATCAGATCCACAAAAATGTCTGACAACATAATCAAGGAGTGTAGGATATCGAGGAAGACAATAAATCTTTCTTCTCATATCAACGCAGGTGATTTCCAAAACATCGTAGCATCTATATTTTTAAGATGACCCCGAAAAGTTCATTCGTACTTCCAATCTCTACTTTCAGATTATTTTTAAATAATCACAGGTGACTAAGTCTGGGGAATAAAGTGAATTACCCATTTCTTACAATGGATTTCATTGCCAAGAACTCCTACTGCAAATTCAGGTACAGCATTTTCATGATCAAGAATCTATCACACCAGAATTCGGGTCTTTTCCGTAACCCTTCAAGATTGGCAGTTTTTCCTCATAAAAAATTGTGAAAATGATCCCCTTATAAGCAAGAAATACACATAGTCAGGAACTTCGAGCGTGCGAGATGTGCGCTTTTTATTTCGACCGAGAGTACTTTTTTGTTTTCTACTTCAAATGTTTTGTTTTCCGGTTCGTAATGAAAGCACCGACTTTCTCCCCCCCCCCCCTGTAAAGAACCTGCCAAAAATCACTGCAATATTCGAAAGAACAAATGAAAAGTGAAGTTGGCGCTGTTTCTCTTTTTCAATCAAGATGGTAGTTACAATCTTTGAGAAACTTTTTCTCATTCCTTAATTCTCTGTTTGAAACTGCCGCACATTTATCCTTTGAATGCAATGACCCCCCCCTGCGCCAATCTGAGCGCATCATAGTTTGCACTCAATTCCCATTTACATCTGTTCTTTCTGGTTTTGGTTGACCACTTTTTGTGTCAAAATGCACATCTTCTTGCTCTTCCTTGAGCCGTCTGCGTCACTCAGTAATATTCGATTTTCATCATAAGGCATTTTTCTTCTTAGGGCTACTTAAGAAACGAAGACCATATGAGTGCAAGCTCAGCGAGAAAATCAGTTTAATAGTCCACACAACCAACATAATCATTCGAATTCTAATGAATAGTGCGCGAAACAGAATTAGATTGGAAACAACTACCCTGGGTACATGGCAGCAGCCCCAATAAACTGGGACAGGCGGATACAAGAGGAGCACAACAACACTCAGAAAACAGTCTGCCTGCCTTATGTGAAGGGGTTACCGGAGAAAATACAAAGGATCTGCAGTCCATATAACATCAGGACAACCTTCAAAAGCTGGACGGCACTTCGCATATACCTCTCCCGAGTAAGACCCCCCATAGAGAAAAACAAGACTGCGTTTACGCCATCCCGTGCAGCTGCGGAAATAAATATAAAGGGGAGACAGACCGCCCCCTTAAGGTAAGGCTTCAAGAACACCAGAAAGCTGTAACATGAGGGGAAGTGGAAAAATCGGGTGTGGCTGACCACATATGGAAAGAAAAGGGAGATCATCGCCCTCTGTGGGATCAGGTTGAAATCATAGACAAAGAATATCATTGGAAACTTAAGGAATCTGAACATATGCTAGGCCACAAAAATCTCCTGAGCCAACCAAGCATAGAAATGAATACAATATGGGAACCAGTAATAAGGAGTGCCAGAGAAAAGTAATAACAACAACAAAGATTGCAATATGAGCTCTGGTTTAAAATATGCAATGATAACAGCAAAAATTGCAATATGAACACTGGTAAAAATCGTTGCTGAAGACATTAGGTTTATAAGTCCCAGAAATTACTCATGGACCCATGGAACAGTGAATAAAGGCGTTCGTTAGATCCGGTGACAGGACCCAAAGACTGTGAGTTCAATACATGGTTAAGGCCGCGGAGAACTTGGAGAGGGGAATTAACTGGAGATAACTGACATCCATTAGGTATGACACGTGAAACTAGAACAGTCTACCCCAGCGAGCGAAATAAAGGGTTCAGTTCGACATTCCAACCACCTGAAGAAGGCCGAAACGTTGTGATAAGTATGGCAACAAATATGAGGACGATAGTCCGAACAATGTAAATAGGATCCCCTAGATATAGGCGGTTAAGGGACTATCAACTGTAAGGATCGAAATTTTGGTTATCAGCAAGGGAAAAATCCGAAGACGGAGATTAGAGCTGTCAACATCAAACAAGTACAGAAATTTAAATATCTGGGAAGTGTTTTAACAGAGGATGAAAAATGTGACACAGAAATCCGAAGACACACTGTAATAACAATAGATGCCTTCCCAAAGTTAAGCAAAATACTAAGAAACGGAAAAATTTGTTTGTAAAAGAGTATTGAATTACTGTGATCTCGATCTTCTAATACGGTAGTGAATCCAGGACAGTTATCTCACCGATGAAGAGAATTATGAGGAAGCAAAAATGAGGTCCCACAGAAGGATGCTGAGCATATCGTGAATTGATTGTGTAAACAACGAGAAAGTTTTTAAGGATGATGAAAACAAAAATGACAGTTATCTTTAAGAAAGAGTCAGTTAGAATTTCTGAGACACATAATGAGGAAAGAGGGCTTGGAAAATCTGACACCCACATGACATAGTGAAACGAAAAGCGACACGGAAGCAGCTGACGTGAATCGATGGCGGAACGGGAAGTGGGAGGGATGATTGGTTTGGTTTATTTTGTTTTACGGCATATCAAACTCAGTGGGTCATTAAAATCTGACAAGATTTTTAGGACAGGTTCGTATGAATAGAATATGTATCCTTTTGTAAGAAATCAGTCTGTAGAACAGGTTTCATTGACGTATTTTTGTAAAGAGGTTTTTGTCGAGAGTCAAATGTATTTCTGGTAATTTTTTATTCTTTCATAGCGTTTTGACCCCAGTTTGGGGGTTAACTATTTGACCATAGTTGTGACCCTAACAGATGCTGTCACCCCGAGTCAAAGTGGACCTGTTAACAAAAGTAAGTAAGAGGTGGTCCCACGCTCATCGAAACCTCCCTTCCGGCTTCTTGCTTCCCTGTCATGAATGATATTCAAACATTTAAGTGTAACATAAATCGCCATCCCGAACCTGATCTTTTATTGTCATTTTTCCTCATTGACGTATTTTTCATTTTCTTTCAGTGGAACTCTCGCCTTACAAAGAAAGAGTCCCTCTCACATCCTATTCAACAGATTTCAGTGCTATACTTGGTTTTTACTAAGAACAATGTCATATTGTCATCACTTAGCCCGAGGATTTAACAGAGGTTTCTTTATGGTAAATAACACTTTAGCTGATTGTGCTCCTGAATTGGGGTTCAGCACCCTTTGACGAGGGTCCTACTAGATACTAGGCATCTATACAATAATTTCTGACACGTTATGTATATATATATATATATATATATATATATATATATATATATATATATATCAAGTATGTGGTGCTGTTCAATTTACATTACATGAATCATTCATACAAAAAACAGATATGGAAGTTAATGATATAAATGGCGAGAATGACATTCATCTACATGTTCGGGGTTAATGTACTTTATTAAATTTGTTTGCGAAGATGTATTCTCGCCATTTTTATCATTAACCTCTATATCTGTTTTTGTATGAATGATTCATGTAATATATATATATATATATATATATATATATATATATATATATATATATATTCACAGTGGAGGAAAACCAATATATATTTGTACACAGAAAACTTTTTAATTTATTGCATTTACAATTAATAAATAAAAATAGTTTTCATATAATTAACTATACGAAGAAATGGCTTGCTAAAAATAATGTAAATATCCTGAAATGGCCAAGTCAGTTCTCAGATTAAAACCCAGTCAAGAATCTCTGGCGTTATTTGAAAATGCAAATGCAATCGAGAGCTCTAACAAATATCCCGGATCTGAAGACCATATGCGAAGAAGAATGGAACAAAATAATAAAAATTTGCAAATCATTAATTGTGAACTACAAGAAGAAGTTGGTTGCTGTAGAAGTAAATAATGGCTATTCTACTAAGTATAAAATGAAGATTATATATATATTCTTTTTTGCATTGTACGTATACTTTTTTCACCCATTAAAATGGACAAATGGGATTTATTTCTATTAAATCATTTTTTCTATTAATTTGCAATTAATTATATGGATATATCTACATCTGGCATTTTATTTTACTCAATTATGATAAGAGAAGTGGGTCAGCAAGCATTCGAAATCGACTCTACGATTACAAATATATATGTGAGCTATATATATATGTGTGTGTGTGTGTGCGTGTATTGCTTGTGCGTGAGTGTCGAATTGATATATACAGTATATGGCGATGTTATAAAAGTTATTTATGTTATAAACTGAGTATCGTATAAATTATATATTATGGATAGATATATATATATATATATATATATATATATATATATATATAAATATATATATTGAAACATGATATTTTGCCTGGAATTTAGCTTTTTTAGATTATATTGTTCGTCTCCTGCTTTTAGTTTTAGTTTTATTTGTATATTTTTCAAATTTTTCTTGTTTTATTCATTTTTTTTTCTTTTTATTGTAGTATTTTTTTGTTTTTTCAATTTAATATTTCTCTATTTCTCTATTTTTGTCAAACCATTTTTTTTTCTTGTTAGCTTCATCAACAGGGTACAATCAGTATTAATGAATCGTTTCGGTAATTGTCCTTCCGTCGCCATTTTGAACAAGTCATTAGCAACGCTTGTTCCCACACTTGTTTGAAAAAAAAAAGAAGAAAAATTCTATGCATCAACCAGTCAAAACTGGTGGCGCGTTTCTCTAGCGATGATCATGACTCCTCAACCTGCTTCAGCGAACACTCGTTTCATTTTCACGGCCAAGTACAAAAGTTAGCGTGGAGACTTCAAAATGAGAGGATTTTAATCACAAGAAATACGAATAAAATATTACGAATTAAATATTGTCTTTACTTAATATCATTTTGTTTTTTTTCAACTTCTGTTTTTAAGCCAAACACAACCGAAATATTTGTTAAATTCACCAAACAAAATACAAGCAACACGCGAAGACGAAAGAAAAACAAAAAAAAAATATGTACCAGGTTTGTTCATAAGCGGGCCAATTCGGGTGATTATGTGTAGATATACGCATGTGTTTGTGTTTTAAAAACACAAACGCATACACGTGATATATTATTTATGACATAATATTTATAACGTGGACATACACGAAGAAAAGCTTTTTAACAACGCGTTTCGCCAACGCGACGTATACAATGTTTGGATTCTTCAGTTGAAAGACAAACTGTGTGTAAGGAAAAGGCCGTTGTTATTTTTTTAGGATAAGAGGAACCATATATTATATTACCTTACCTTATCAGACTCGACGACCATAAAGTGTTTGCTTTTGCATATATATAGCAATGAGTCTAAAAACATCCTCAACAGAATGCAGAAAGCACTGGACGGCCGTTTCGTCCTATCTGGGACTCACCGCATCCACTACCGAGAATCAAACCCGGACCGTTTCGATACAACGCAAGCGTCATACCAACTGTACCACGGTACTCGGTGACGAAGAAGACACAAACTAGACTCGATATAGCGTGCTACTCACTCAGTTCCGCAGCGATACTCATCCTCGGAACAGTGCCCCAAGAGCTTTTTGACCCTTAGCCGCCCTATCGCAGAGCATAAGCTGGGTCTAGCAAGGTATACAAGTAATTAATTTTGGTGATTTAGGCTTATAGCAATGTGTCTAGAAACATCCTCAACAGAATGCAGAAAGCACTGGACGACCGGCGATAGAACGGCTAAGGGTCAAAAAAGCAGTCGTGGCTCTTGGGGCACTGTTCCGAGGTTATCTGAATACTTTGATCAGTATGGTAGTGGATGCGCACTGCTGATGAGTCCCAGATAGGACGAAACGGCCGTCCAGTGCTTTCTGCATTCTGTTGAGGATGTTTCTAGAATCATTGCTATAAGCCTAAATCACCAAAATTAATTACTTATATATATATGTATATATATATATATGAATATTTTCTTAACTAACCACTATTTTCAATATAAATTATAACAGGAATCTTGACCAAAGTAGGATCCAGACAGAATTTCGATTTTACACTAAAAATCTTTTTTGAACTCTGATTTACCCTTTACTTCCCTCAATGTTATATATTCTCAACTGCCATTTCATATAACGACTTATGTTCACAATCCGGATGTTAAATTGTGTTACCATGTCAGTTAATACAACTGAGACGAACTCTTTTTGGTTTCACTCTCAATTCATATATACACACCATTTCCTTTCCCCACTTCCTACACGACAATAAAGTTATAACTTTCTTTCCCCTACTCTCTCGATATGAGATCATTATTCTTAATTTTTAAACCTGTAGTGAATTTTCCTCATTACATTTGGTTTACACGTCTGAAGATTTGAAGCCGTTTTTTATCGACTTCAATGAAATAAATATCACCTATGTATTTTAAGTGTTTGTTTTTTCCCTTTATAATAATTATTGCTCTGTCTTTGACAAAGAGCTCTTAACAAATCTGTATCCTCTTTGAAATTCCGTACGAATTACCAATAAATTTATTATTATTATATATATATATATATATATATATATATATATATATATATATATAACACCCTCTGATTGTCGGATTTAATAATGTAATTTAGTTCATTGTCCAACTTTATCTATTAGTCTTTCGTTACACCCCGAAGGAGCCAAATATAACGTATCTCACATCTGCGAAATACGTCGTAAAATTTTTTACCACTTTGTCTCATTATTCCTATTTTTGTATCGCATACTATTATACATCGTACAAATATGTATAGGTATACACCTATATATCAATTACACTTTCACATAAACATATGGTGCATATATCAATTACACACATACATACAATTATATATGGATTCGTAGAGGTCGTTTTTCATTCACTAGTTAAAGCATGTATCTATTCTCTCGCCTGAAATGTTTTTATATAGATTACCATATGCAGCTGATCTTATTAAAATGTGAGTGTATAATTCTTAGCGTTCTTATTATTTCATAGAATGTGTATTTCTTTTAAACAACAGTGTATAATTCTCAGTCTTTTTACTCACATACCTCTGCATGTATGTGTATGTATTCGCCCCTTTATGATGCGTTATATATGCCTGGTTATATAATTCTTTTTGACCATCTATCCGTTTCTATGTAAGCGTGAGTGAGTATTAATATGTGAAGGCGCCAATGCGTGCTTTTTTATGTTGTCTGCACCTGTATGCGTGTATGTGGATGTATGTGTGTGTGTACATGTGTTAATGTGTGAGTTTTGCGAAATATTGCTTTATTTGTTTACGTATTTTTTCCGCTCTTGTCTTTTTTCTTTTCTATTCAATTTTACAGCGCTTTAAGAATTTTATAAAAATGCTCGCTTCTCTCCAGCTGTCAGTTTCTATCCATCTCTCTACATGACCTCTTTCTTTCTCTCTGTCTCTCTCTTCTTCTGTCTCTCTGTCTGTCTCTCTCTCTCTCTCTCTGTCTCTCTCTCTCTCTCTCTCTCTATCTCTTTATCTATCTATCTCTAATATATTTCAACTCGATCTCTATTTCCAACCTATTTATCAACTCATCTGGACTTTTTCAGTTGTAATCTATTTAACATCATCATCACTATTGTGTTTTGCCTTTGCTTTGTGTAATACGATTTGCCCTAAGTCTCAACCAGAAACTTCAGGTGATAACAACTTCTTTGTATAAGAAGAAGCGAAAGAGATGAGGTGTCATGCAATCAGAGAAAAAAATAGGTAACTATGATCATTGTATGAAGAAAAAATCTACGTAAGATGTGAGAATTACTCATGAGTATAACTTTTTGCAACTCCCCTATTTTGGAGCTAGCAGGAATATGGTTCCCTTATGTGTTTGCTTCTTTTCATAATATTCCCAAATCTCCATTAACAACACATAATATTCTTGTTTTGATATGTTACATTCTACTGATTCCAATACCGAAATTGTTACTTAGTTTCTCAAACATTTTCAATTTTTTTTTTTCTGTTGGCTAAGACTGCAACATATATCAGATAGACGTTTACAAAGATTTTTCAGAATTATTTTTGATCAGTTTGTCTGGATTACCCTATCAGGCTAAACCTCACCATTCTAAGAGGCTCGTTCAAAAAGTTCTAATCCACACCAAGAAGGAGTTGGAAAAACAAGACAGATTTTCAAAATCTTTCAATATAGTCACCTTTGACACCAATTCACTTAGTACAACGATGGTCAAACATTTCAATCCCATCAAAGATGAAGGTGGCGCCCTTGTCCTCCAAAACACCCCCACAGCGCATATGACGAAGTGAAATCGAATTTTATCGGTCTCGCGAAATAAAATATTACCATGGATATCTGAAGTCTTGGATCTGTTAATTATTACTTTCTCTGTTTATTACATTGAGCTCTCGTGACTTATATCCTCTCTGGAATTATCCATACGGATTACCAATTAACTTTATTATTATTATTATTATATAATTGAGTGTTGTCAGTAGTAGACACAATTTTTCGACTAAATCTTGGTGTTTCTACTTCGCTGGAATTTGAATCAGTATAAAGTGATTTCGTATGTGACGATTAAACTGAAAATAATTCATTGAATATTTTTTATACGTGTTGATTTTTTTATTAAATGTGGTATAGGCATCTTAAGTATTTTATGCACATTTCAATATACCTTCTCCTCTGGAGAAAAAAATATTTTATTCCATGTGATTTGATTTTTTTTTCTTTATTCTAATGGCTTCTAGAATTTTGAGGATTTCCTTGCAGTGAGACATATATAATATTTTGAAATTAACTATTAAAATATGTCTTAAGTTAATGACTGCATATACCTTATCCATATTAACTCTCTTCTTTCAGTGACTTCTCTGTTTGATTTTTAAATGGGTCAGTCATTAACGATGATATCGGTTAAAATTTCTACTGCTGCTACTATTGATACTAATAATATTAATACTACTAATAATCATAATGTGTGGTGCCAGGAACAAACCACCCTTTGTCAGAAAGGAAAAAATAGGGACTTAGTAATTAATGATGAAATAAATATAAACTCGTCCTGCTTCGGCCGTCACGTGGTTAATCAAGACTCACATTCCCTCGAAGGACAAAAGAAGGTTGGTTTCGAAAAAAAACGTTACTGAGAACAGACATTGTCAGCGGATAACCCCAAATGATGTTCGATGTCAATCACCACCCACAACTAACTAAACGAACGAAAACAATAGACTCAAATAGAACAGAGGGAATCATAAAGAGGTTATGCGAGCATATTACTATGGAATATCATTAAAGTCATCAGAGAAGCATACAAAATATGGAGAAGAAAAATCTTGATCATCAAAAAAAATATAGATATACTCAAATGTCGAAGAAAACGTCAAAGAAAAAAGAAGAAAAAATAGCAAAGGTAATGAGAAAATTGAAGAAAACAAAAATAACACGAGAATAAAATGGTAGCAACGTGAAATGGAAGGAAGGCGAAAATTGGACTAAATTAAATAAGATAAAAATAATTGGAAATCAATGTTAAAATAACAAACAAAATAATCAGTGAAAGAATAAACGTAATTGGTCTTAATTTAATCAGCCTAAATGAGCCGCATGCAATAAGTGAATACAAATTCGGAGGAAGATTATGCTATCGAATAAAAATGCAGAATCAGTATGTTAAAGTAAAATAGAGAAAGGAATTTTCTACACAAAGAACTCTCATTTTACATTGAATATCAAAGGGAATAAAAGTAAAAAAGAAATTATTGTTTTTAAAAAATAGACCGTTGATTTAAAATAAAAAGATAAAATGACATACCAACTACAATGGAGATACTAAAACAAGGCATACTGTTAAAAGAACAAAGAAAAAGAAGATATATGAAAACGTTTACATTTTGCAAATAAAACAACATTTCCAAATGAAACAGAATAAATTACTACAGCGTATTGGGTATGTGTAAAAGAATGAGACCAAAAGAAAAAGAAAACACTGTCACTTGAAAAAAGAAATGAATTATGAGATATGATATGCGGGAATGATATGATCAGAATTAAAAATAAAAGGGATTTTCAATAAATTAAAAAGCACCGAGCAGAATAAAAGATAATTAATATATATATATAGAGAGAGACATGAAATAAGTACAAGAAGGTTTCACAAAATAAAAATGAATAAAATGCCCCCACAAATACATAAAATCCCTAATTTCTAAATAACAACCATTTTTATATTTATACATGAGCCATTAAAAATGTTCTCTCTGATGACATCAGCAACGAAGAAGAAAACCCAAGATTGTTAATTAAATCTGATGACACTGTTAACAACCTAAATTTACGTCCAGTTAATTGCTTATCCACAACCTACAAAGTACTAACATCATTTTTTTTACTGAAAGAGCGTGTCAATTCCTTGACAGAAATTTGAAGGGTAAAAAGAAAGCAAGAAAATTTCATATGGTTAAAAAGATCAAATATTGAACAACATGATTGTCCCTGTTAGAGGAATTCCTTCCTCGTTGACGCTTGGCAAATTGCGGGTTGCTGATGCTATTTAACCCGCATTTAGGGTGGAATGTCATTGACTCTGAGGAGTTCACTCGACCAGTCATTTTTTTAAAAATTCAGACAGGTTGCAACCCAATGCTTTTGGACCCAATCTTCTCTTCTATTTACCCATAGCTGGGGGGGGAAAGAAGAAGAGATGGATTCATATCTTTCCCTAATGATATTGAACATATGTGAATATAACGAACTTGACTGCAATTTGAACGCTGCTCTCCAATCCTTCAATCCGAGTCGCTATGAATTACTACACGAAGCCTCTTACTGGATCATAAAGACATTAAAATTAATGAAAATTTATCCGCCACGCATTAATTTAACTAAACTCTAGTAAGAGCATGGCAGAACAAGGGCCACAAAGTTAAAAAAAATGGTGTATCAAAGAGCGGCAGGGGTTAACCAGAGGAACATAAACGGGGACAATGATCTGTAAAATCATGAAAATACATAATATATTAAAGATCTGTTGATTCGTGTTTTTTTTAAAGAAAGATCTCGGAGGCGACACAGAGAATAAACATGATATTATCTATTTCAGCAAACCACCCACCCTCCCTCTGTATTCCATTGGTGAGAAGTAAGTTCCACTCAAACAGCTTCTTTCCAAGAACTACTGTCCTGTGGAACAGACTCCGAAGAGGATTTTTCTCCGATCACTACAGTCTTAATCTGTTCAAATCTAGAAACATTATCTTCCCGTCCTATTCATATAAACTACCCATTAACGTAACTCTCTACCTCGAGTAGCTCCCGGACCTTGTACAGGGTGAAGCTTACTGTAAAAAAAAAAAAATTAATCATGGGCATTTTATTTTTTTTTTTTTTTTTTAATTACGGCTTATTTTATTTTTTGTGTGTGTATACTTTGAACTGAAGCTGGCTTCAGAAGATTTGGAAGGATCTGGTGCAACACAAAAGTATTGAAATCAACACGAAACAGTAGTTTCTACTACTGTTCACCGATTATAAAACACAAGAGACACTCAAGATTGTGGGTTACTGAATGTGCCGGTTGTAAGTTCGTAAAATTTGAAACTAACAACGGAAATTATAGGCAACTATGACTAGCATAGTGACACTGTGGCCCTATACTTACGGTGTAGTCGAAACGATTAACATAACTCCAGTCCATAAAAACCTACTTACCACGGAAACGAGAGCATCAACTCCTAGCATAGTGATACTGTGTCTTCAGAAGTTTTTGAAAGCCATGACGTATTCTAAACGATTAACAAGGTACCACCCATAGTGTAGTCTACTGGGTTAACATCCAATTGAAATCTTATTAAAATCCACGAATTCGAAGGCTGATTCTCAAGGTATGCCGGCGAATATGTTTCATTGATAAGGGATATAATCTTCCTAGTTTCTATGTGAACTTTCTCTTAACTAAAATAGTTTATTTCTCACCGACATCAGTGATATGAGTTCAATCCAAGGTGTAATTGAGGGTCTCAAAAGTTGATTTTCAAGGTATTTAAACTGGAATATTCTACTAGGAAAATAGACGCTGCACAATCTTTCTACTCTGAATTTCACTTATTTGGTAATGAGACAAACTTAGGTAAACCTAATAAAAAAAAAGTAACCTATTAAAAGAAGAAAAGAAAAACACGTTAGAAAAGACGCCAGAAGAGGATAAAACGTTGAAAATGTTCTTGAATTTGATGATATTAATGATAATTTAAGGAGAATAAAAATTGTTCGATCAGAAGTCTCGGGGCTAAAAGAATAACGGCAAACGAAATCGCTCTGGAATCATGCCAGATAGCATTTTGGTAACCACTTCAAATAAACAATCGGCTAATTCCTTTTTTTTTTTATCAACCACAAACTGAATACTTGAAGCGATAATTTTAACAAATCAAACAATCGAGGAGGTGCTGAGAAGTTCTCGGTCCGATCCACTTACCAAAAAAGCAGTATTTTTAACGATAAAGCATCAGAATAGTCATATTGTGCAGTGAATCGGTCCGATACGTTTTCCACACCTTCTCGTAAGATGCTATATCGTCATTTCAATCGGTAAAATTATTATATTCCTCTTTTTCAAATCTTGAATTCGTATTAAATATGATTTGTAGTTTTCTAATTCCCATTATGATAAGTGGTATATGCTAAAAGACAGAATTTACATATAGAAGCAAATAATGAAAATATCTATCGTTTCTACATATCACTTCCACAACTAGAAAGGATCAGGTCAATATGCTTCCAATTAAAAAAAAACACAGTGTTAAGAAACAGGGAAATTTTGTCAGAAACAAAGAAAAGAGTACTGAGCTGTTATTTAATATCGGTCCTCCTATATGGCTGTGAATGCTAGGCAATCGCCACATGGTTAAAGAAGAGACCTGCAGCAATGGAAATGCTGAGAATATCATGAACTGAACATGTGAGCAATGACGATGTTTTAAGGAAAATAGAAAAACTGGATACTTATACCTCGAATCAGAAAGTGACAGTTGACAATTTTTCGGTCACATCATGAGGAAAAAGAATTTGGAGAATTTGACACTCACAGGAGAGACTGAATGCAAGAGGAATTGTGAAAAGCAGCGAATCAGCCGCGTAATGAGCTTTTGTAAATGGAGAGAACAGGGATTAGGAAAGATAGCAAAAAGACAAAACTTACTAAGACCTACAAAAGACAGCAAGTTGAAGAGAACAATTATCGCCCACTTCCTGAAGTGACACTGCACATGAAAGAAGAATCATCAGGAGGATATTTATACTAGTACTAGTGTAGCTATTTATTCTTTTAATTTCAGATCTATAAAGATTGTCTTGCGTCTTAAAAAAGCTCTAACCTCAAAGGATAAACAAGATTTTGTAAAAAATGAGAATACAACATTGGAAGTTGAACAGTGATCACAAAACAATAAAAATATCCATGGACATTCCCCTATTGCATCGTTAAAAAAATGGAGTTTAACAATTTGAACAAAATATTAAAATAACAATCAAGAGTGTACATATCATTGTTTAAAGAACCAAGAGTGTACAAAGGAAAAAAATTGAAATTGACATTTTCTGTTTCGCAGAAGCAGACATTAAATACATGAGAGCATTAACGCCTTTTCTATTTTCTCTTTCTTTCTTCTCTCTTTTTCTTTTTGAAACCAAAGAACCTTTCTGACATGTCTTTTCCATCTTTCCTCACAATCAAAACGGAATAGTCCATTATTTATAAAGTATTGGTAGGGCGTAACGCACGTGCTAACTTAAGAATTAACTAAGCAACTAAAGAACAATGACAATCATATGACTACTAGCGTTATACTAACAGTTTATTTTTACTTTTTCTCACAACAGATTGGATCGATATATCTTCGACCGACCAAACAAATAGTGAAAATCAGAAATAGCTTCAGATGAAATTTGAACTTCCAAGAACACCGACTTAACGATTTCAGTTACTGAAGTTTAATTGGAATACAAACCCTGTAGTCATTCATCCACCCCTACCTCTCCGATGACAAAGTTTTGAATGTGATTGCAGAAAACTGTCGGTTGATAACTCTTCGACATTTTTTAATATAGTTTTGATTATTCTATACTGCAAAGGATCCGATCAAATCCAAAATGGCGACACCCATGAGAAATCCCTATCAATGTCATTATAGTCATTTATTTCCAGTAAATGGCAATTTCCTATTTTTCCCCAAAATGGGCCAGCACAGCCAGATAACAATGCTATAAAAATGCAACAGGGAAAGTAATACGAAAACATTTTAGCAGCTAAGACTTCCAAGACCAATCAATGACAGGACAATCTTTGTGAACCCATAGTACGTGAATGTATCGGACACTTGCGCTTTTAGTTGACTAATAATTACTAGTAATCGTCAGCTTTCAAATTAATAATAAGTCATTTTCTCGATGATAATAAATCAGGTCAATTCTATCCTTTCAAACACTAAATATCCTAAATGATGACCTGTTAACGTTGTACCCCAACGAAACTCAAATTTGAATGTTCCTTGCTTTAAGAGATCCGGAATGAAATAAAAATAAGAACAAATGATAGAATACTAGAATATGTCAGAAATTTGACATCATTTCAAATTGTTAAGCCATTTTAGTCGGCCAGTCAAAACGTCATTATTTTATTAAGATTTAAATGTAAAAGTGAATTGCTCAGAGTTTGAGAAGTTATACCGCGGTGACAACACGCTCCGACAGACGACGCTGTGTTGCTATTGATCAACAAACAGGAAAAAGGCTGAAGAAAAGCTAAATCATAAAAGGTCATATGCTGTCATTATAAATGGCGTTTGGAACGCTTGCAGCGCCTTCTGGCGGTTTCTTTCTTCCTTTCATTGTTTCTTCTTGTTCGATTGATGTTCTTTATTTTCGTTATCTTTCTATTTCTTCGCTTTTTCTGGGTGTGTGTTTGAGTTCGTCAATGGGGAGGTTGGACACGATGAATATGAGTGTTTATTAAACTTTATCATCATATTTTCATATATAAACAGTAAATTTAATATTTTAGTAGAAATTATATATTGCGTTTTATAACACACACACACACATATATATATATATATATATATATATATATATATATATATATATATATATATATATATAATTATTTAAAAATATGATTCCAACTCGCGACATAAGAGGTTTCATGTTTCAAAACAAGAGCCGAAAAATTCAATATAATTATTTGAATTAAATTGAGTTAAAGTAAGCTCTGTTCCATCATCAAGCGAAATTTTTTTTGGAATAACGTATTTCTGAAATTTACATATTTTAATAATTGAAATCAAAATTTCCATGGTAACAGCTAGGGCGAATTGTTTAAATTGGGTAGGCGTGTTTTGGGTGTTAATAATAAGTATCAGTATAGAGTTACTTTCATAGATGTCAAGTCAAGGAAAGGTGGGGGGTGTCTGAATTTGGAACGGAAGAAATATATATTAGTAAGACTTGTATCACTAAATTATTATTATCTTTACTCCCACCCCATAATTTTACAATCTAGCGATATTTTCTGGCTTTAAATAAGCTGCAATATATATATATATATATATATAAGGAGGAACAGTGGAGTAATCGCAGAGCCGAGTTCGAATTCCAGTCGAATCCATTACATTTCACTTACGTGCTAATACCCTTGGGAAAGGTATGAATCCTCTTCTTCTCCCTCCAGCTATGGGTAAAATAGCAGGACAGACTGGGTTCTATAGCCTTGGATGGCAACTGGTCTAGGAGAAGGACAACTCTGAATTCAAAACCTGCGGAGGGTCGTTTGGGGACCTTGTGGCACTTAGTGCACCAGGTCTCTGTATTCGGCCCTTCAAAAGTGTGGATAGTCCTGCACGAAACCTTCACCACTATAACCAAATCTCATGTGCCGGTGTCGGGCTGTCAGTTTCCTGGAAACTGATCTGATTGACCCTCATACGTCGAGTTCGACGGGAGAGTCGACTATATATATATATATATATATATATAACTGCAGATGAGGTCATTTTAAAATATGCATATTTAAAATACGTATAATTCAAAATGCATACCTGTTCTTACGCTTTCAAGTTCCGTGCAACAAGCTTCCTATACAGGAATTCACTCATCATACGGCACATGTATTTTGAACTACCAGGTTGAACTTGACACTAACTTCCTCTGTGAAAAGATTAAGTTCTTGATAATGACTGTGATGAACGGAACAGAATTATATCATGAGCGTTAGAATGTTTATCCACTTGTCTGAATCGCATGTGTAACAAGTGATTCGAAAACTGAAAAATTATTATCGGGAATTGCACGCTTACGGCTGCATCACGATGAAGTTAAGCAACGTCGAACCGGGTCAGTACTTAGATGAGTGACGGCTTGATTTTTTTTATGGTTTATCAACCTTTGCAGATTATTTAAAACCAGAAAATACTTTTATATTGTAAGAAGTTTTTTTTTAATAATAATCATTTATACAAGTTATACTAATTCACACATAAATGGTGGAAAGAAATGGATTTATAATTTTCACATGATTATCTGCGCGTAACGAACTCGACTTGAATTGGAACTCGGCTTTCCGGAGCCGTCATCCGTTAACCCTCCCCCACACACACACACACACATTATCCAAGCTTACAGCGCCTGGTATTTCCAAGTGGTCTCCCATCTATTTATTAATCATGCTCGATGTTGCTTAACTTAATTGTACAGGAACCGGTAATTCAACGTGATAGGGGCGTAAGTCTAGATGTGTAGCTGAGTTCCAATACCAGTCAAGTTCATTATATACACCTATGCACTATTGCCTTTGGAAAAGATATGAATCCACCACTTCTCCACAGAGCTATCGGTTAATTTTTAGGACTTGTATCAATAAACCATTATTATCAAACATAAAAATGCGAAAATAAAATAAAAATGAAATATATAGTTTCATTGAATTCTTGGTACCTAAAAAGATGCCAGGACAGGTTTGATAAAGTTGTAAATTCTTCTTTTCATTCTGCCAAGGATTGTGTAACGTGAGAACGTATTTCTCCTTACAAGAAATGAGATCAATCATAACAACTTTTTTTTTTGACAATATATGCCATATCTTTAATTTTACAATAAAATTTATGGATTGCCATTTTGCTATAAAATATATTGTTGGTCATTTTGCTATAACATTTATTGCTTGCTACAAAATGCTTTTACTATAAAAACGTATTGTTGGTATTTTTTAATAAAAATTTATACTATAAAAAATATATTTTTCTATTTTCATAGTGTTTTGATTTCTCTTTCGTAGTTCAGTATTTACCCATAGCTGGGAAGAAAACAAATGCTACCACCTCAGGTCAGGGTGGACCTGAGAACAACACAAATTAATAAGTGGTTCCATACTCCTCAAAACTCCCAATTTCCCGATCAGTGGATTTGCTGCCGCATGTAGTTTATCGTTATACCCAGGAATACACATTGGCGGTGGAGTCTAACTCATCTGTAGCGGTGTGGTCGGCGTATTCTACAGTCTCTGTCGACAGGGGCCGATGATATCAGGAAGGTCGTTGATAAAATATAAGGAACAAATGACGTCCAGGAATAGAACTTTCGGGAACGCCCACATTAATGCAAAAAGACATGGAAGAATTGCCATTCAAAACATCTTTCATCTTTCATGCGGTTTGATAAGACTATCTGACTATAAATGAAGTCTGGAATTTCTTGGACTCACACTCCGATGGATGGCACACATTGTTAAAAGTTTCATAAAGAAAGGACTACTACTCAGTACTAGATTTGCGGCAAGGTTTTTCTTATATTACTTTACACTCCATATTCCCCCTATGGCTTTATTGCCTTGCTTGGGGTGAACTGCTTTTAAAAATGCCATATTAGGATAGATATTATATAAAAGTTTCCTTTGTTTCTAAAGCCATTATCCTATCCATTCATTGTTTAGTTTTTGATAGGCATCTTTCATTATTCCTAAGCGTCTTCGGATTTCGGTGTCATATTTCTGTCATCTGTTACTATGCTACCCAGATAGTTAAGTTTCAATACTGGCATTATCAATACGCGGCTCACATACCGAGCTGCCACTTTTGCTGGGGTCTATACATTCTGTCTTCTTAAAATTAAGAGTGTTCGATGTAATTCTCTCGTTTTAATCATTTTTCTTTTTATTAAAAGTATTTGATTTAAGAATCACCCCCTCAGTCTTTGGCAGACTTTCTCTCTCTTTCTCACTCACTCACTCACTCACTCACTCACTCACTTACTCACCTTAGTTTCCATCGTTCTTTCTTTACTATTTTTTTCTCTCTGTGTCATGAGAATATTTCCCGCCGCGATTTTATGCAAACAATTATGTTCCCGCCTCTAACCTACTTCTGAAGATAGAATGCAGCATCTACTACTTATATAACAGCATCAGAAACCAAAAATAGCGACAAATACCCAGGCTTTCCGAGATAGCGAGAGACAAGAAAAACAAGACGAGGTTTTATAACAGCAATGGCGGGCATGACCGATACTTCTGTCTAAAGGCAAAGTCGCGAATTAGCAAAAATATAATGCAAATAAAAAAAGCAAAAATGAAAATTGCCAAAACTTGAATTTAATTATCACCTTAGATTTATTACCCAAAGCAAAATTATATCCTCTGGAGAAATATTGATTCAGACCATTTTTTAGCAAAGGCATGAACCTGCAAAATAGCAGCTTAAAAATTCTAAATTTAGATAGCCGAAGTGTTTCGTCCTTGTTTATTATCGTCTTCATCTTTACTGAACGCATCTTTGTCTAGCATAAGGCCAACGAGAAACTGACATTGGTAGGAAGACTGAAATGCGCCAATCCTCAAATAAAGGAAAACCTATCGTTTTTCCTTTAGTCTTATGTGTATAAAATTCAACTACCGCAGAGTCAAAGCTGTTGTCCATGATATTTACCAAGTGACAAAAATGTGATTGTATTAAACCTAAATTATATACAGGCTTCTTTGCCTTGAAAATAATCATTCAAAATCCTGTCTTTACTCTTTATCTAATTTCAGGCATCAAAAGGAAATACGCAAAGAAACTGCAAGAATGAATAAAATGGTTAAGCTTTTCAAATTCTGCGAGTTTCGAATTGATAGATTTGAACATAGATAGATAGATAGATAGAGTCAGTTAAATGTCATGCGTGATACACGCTTAGGCGATCATGTATCTTTCGGTACATGACTGACGATGCAGATTTTTTCCCGGAGGAGGTTGCCATTTATTTCTGCGATAGACCAGTTGCCATCCAAGGCTATAGAACCTGGTCTGTCCTGCTATTTATCCATTGCTGGCGGGAAGAGAAGAAGAGGATTCATATTTTTCCCAAAGGTAATAGCACGTAATTTGAACTCGACTCTCCGATTCCTCAATCCGAGCCGCTATCCATTACACCACCGTGCCTCCAGATAGATAGATAGATAGATAGATAGATAGATAGATAGATAGATAGATAGATAGATAGATAGATAGATAGATAGATAGTGTAATTTTTTTATTTGTCATTTTTGTTGGACACTGTGAACTACGACAATTCTTTGAAATAACTACCAGCGACCCACCAATCCACCATTGGTGTAAACCTCTGCTCAGTGTTAGTTTGTGCATAGTTATGTTCTGATAATGAAAAGGGTATGGAGGTCTTGCCTTTGTGACGACAGAAGAACCAATAATATTTATCAAGCCACTGGTCGTTCTATAATGTCACCCCCCCCCACTTTGCCAACTTTAGATGCGCGTAGATCGCCAATGAAAACGTAATAAGATCTCAATTTAATAAATATTAATGATCCTCCTTCACTTCACAATCGATGAAATATAGAGAAAGGCCTCAGGTTAGTTACGTATACGCATGCGCACACGTACACTCTTATAGAAAAATCGAAGCACCACGCACATACAATCTCTCTCTTTCTCATTCACATACATACCCATTCTCTCTCTCTCTCATACACACACGCTCTCTCTTTCTCTCTCTCACACACACACACTATCTATCTCACACACACGCTCTCTCGCTCTCTCTCTTTCTTTCTCTCGCTCTCTCTCTCTCTCACGCACACACACACATTTTCCCTACACATTTTCTGTAAATATTTTCATGGCAATTATACTGATGAGCTTTTTCCGTTGGTATATCGACTATACGAATTTGAACACAGTACTACATTGGCAGCTAAATCTTTTCATTTTACTGTCGAAATTGCTACATGTAACCGTTCTATGCTAGCAGGTTCTCCCCTCACCCTTCTCGCTTGTGGAACTATATTCCAGATTTTGCTTTCTAATCTAAAATTGAAATGCAATGTCAATCGTCATCTTCTGTCTTCTTAATTCCTGTTCTCTCTCCTACATAATGACATTTTTTCTTAGATTCTTTGAGACACAGTAACCACTTTCGTCTTACTGGCTTTATCGCCTTCCTTAGCGGAAAATGATCACATATATATATATATATATATATATATATATATATATATATATATAGTGGACACTGAGGTTAACATTAAATGGCAACTGTCTATTTCAAGCTTGAACGCACACTCCAGGCCACGTCTGTTCTCCTTTGGGTCGACTATACATATTTATGTTTACATACGCTCTTTCTCCGATATTGAACACTTTTACCAATAAATATAGCTTACTTGAAAACAATATTTTTATCACACACACGCGCACACACACACATACATATATATATATATATATATATATGTGTGTGTGTGTGTGTGTGTGTGTGTGTGTGTGTGCGCGCCTCTGTCTGTGTACACGAACGAAATTAGGTAAATGTATATTACAGGTATGACATATACATAGACACATCAATAACCCTGTAGACTAGTGGTAACAAAAGTAATTATTTATCTCAACAAGTATTTATTTTTCAATATTATTTCCTTCTTTGTGAAATCCCTTATTTTAGGAAAACTTGCAATCAAAATGAACTAATAAATACGTAGTAGGCTGCGGAATGGCTGATTCCACACGCAGACAGGGTCAACCAAGAAATTGACACCAAAAAAATACAAAGAATAAAAAAGTACATAGAAGAAAAAAAGTTTATTTCCCAAACTTTGAAAAAAAGAAAATGGTTATTCTACAAAATCGCCATCAGGCCCGATAACGGTCTTCTTGCCCGGATCAGGTGGATTATGCTGTTGTCATCACGTCTACGATGACCGCCATTGACAAGCATTGCGTGGCCGCTAATTCGTCTCCTTCTGGACAACGTGACAAAGTAGACCTTAGGTATTCAAATCAGAACTAGGAGGCAGCATCTGGTTGGGGTGATGTCAGGAACGTAAACATTTTCGGCCAGACACTCAGTGATGACATGGGCCATGCAGGACAGAGAAGAGCCTTTCTGGATCGTAATCAGTCACCCACTGGAACAAGTCCTTGTGCACCGTGTCCAGTACCTAGATTTTAGCGGTGGGGTTGATCCTGAGACGCTAAAGTACGAAGCTGAGCCGCATGATGTGCTCCTCATAGCACATAAACCCAAGGTCAATCACAATCAATGTTAACAAGATGTGTCTTATGGCTACATCCACGGAGTACGTACAGAATTAGCTGTTGCTTCGCTAATCAAGTACTCACTTTCAAAAAGTTGAATAAATCTGTGTTGGTGTTGTTGAACTAGAAATCTCCCAGCAAACGAAATAAAGGGTTCAGTTCGACATTCCAGCCACCTGAAGAAAGCCCGAGGGTACAACAAAACGTTGTGATAAATATGGCGACAAAGATGAGAACAATAGTCCGAATAATGTAAACAGTGTACATAATACCTTATCTCAGAAATATAGACGGATAGTGTCTTGTAATTTGGTATATCATATTATTTACGCCCTATATGTGTATATCCTTTGCATTCAGTCATTATGTGTTTTATAGTTAATCAGTGCCCACAAAGTGTACTTCGGGGAGAGTTTTCAGCTTTAAGGAGCTGTACATGGTTGCCATGTGTGTGTCTTATTCGAACACGGATCAGCACAGTATCTTACCTTCGTTCAGGCAATGGTTCTGATTTCATTAAGTTTATTACCTTGGTAACATTGCTTGTCTGTTTTTTTCTTTTTTGCTTAAATGTAGGGCTTCTGTTTTTGAAGTCTGTGTATGATATTTTAATAATTATAATTTCCATATTAGTGGCATTGTTTTCAATGTATTTGCTTTAATGTTTCCTTTTATACCTTTTATATACATGGCTTGGTGTCCAATTATTATTAAGTTTATTGGATTTTTTTCCATTTTGTTTACATTGTGGTAGTTTTCTGGCAATTTATGAATGATTGGGTGGTTTTGATTTTTTTCTTTCAGTGCTATTATGCTAGATAGTGAATCAGTGCAAATTATAAATTGCTGCTCAATTGAATTTCTGATGAGGTCAAATGCCATCTTTATCGCTTGTAATTCAACAATCTAAAAGGACGCATCATCAGCTAGTTTGATTTGTTTATGGGTCTCGTCTGTTGTAGCTGTTTTTCCTACACTGTTCAAGATTTTTGATCCGGTGACTATATCGCTTTATAACTATAGTAACTTTCTCTGAATTCTCCAAATTTACTTTGGCACATAACGTTATTGCTATTACATTCTTAGATCTATATTTGGTTGGGAAATCATCCATGATGGGGTGTTGGTTAATCTGAAGAAAATTATGTTTTCAGAGTTTTAGTATCCCTGTGTTGAAGATTCTTTGATACGGTATAACTCGGTATAGATGTTGGTTTGCTTGTATAGGTACGTGTATTGAGATTGGTATATTTTGATATAGTTTTTTTGTTTCATTTTTAGTTTAAGTTTTTGTAGTGTAATGATAGCTTTTCCCATCGTAGATGTAGTGGTGCGTTCGTTGGCTTCTCCACTTTGTGTGGGTAAAGTACGGAAGGCTCTCAAACACAACCTTAATGCTTGATTCTGGATAGATTGTAATTTTTTAAATATGATGGCTTTGTATAGACGGAACATCATTTTACATTCTGCTCACAAAAACCTTGAAAAAGAAAGTTCCTCAAACCTTCTTATATATTACTTTTAATTAATTTAATTTTTTGTTTTTGATTTTTTCCTGAGGGCATTAATGTGTCATTTAAAGTTCAGTTTATTATGAAGAATTAGCCCTAAATATTTTCTTTGTTTGACCAATGGAATCATTTATTTTTAATTAGGTATCATGGCGATATGATCGCTTATTGCAAGATCGCATGTGCAGCGTCTTGATTTTGGAAAAAAAAAAGGAGTCCATTTTCATTTGCCCATTTTTGTATTTTGTTTAGGTACTTTTCTATTTTTCTTTCTATGATTATGTTTAGGCATTGACAGAAAATAGAAAAGTCATCCACAGAGACGTTTCACTTTTCAGTATTGAATAATTTAATAGTGCTATTAATTTTTAACATGAACATCGTATTAGGCAGAACATAGTTTGAATATTGTCTTTCCAAGGCGGACACTGAATACCCGAAGTTCTTGAAAATTTCTAATGAATATGACTATGCTTCCTTTTACGATTAAATTGTACATGTCCCTCATTATTCTGTATTTCCAAGTAGTGTAAAATGCATTCCTCAGATCGAAGAAAATGGACATGACATGTTGACCTCGAACAAAACTGTCGCGTACAAATGTCTCGAGGCGGACAAATTGGTCGGTGATATTCTGGTTATATCGGCATCGACTTTGATATTCAAATATAGCATTTTATTTTTTCTAAAAAACATGTCCGGTGAATGTTGACCATCATCTTCATTGTCTTGTATATACAACTGGTTAGTGACATAGAGCGTTAGATGGTTGGATTTGAGGGGTCTTTGTTAGGTTGAGGGATCATCGTTCTTTCTAGCCATGAGTTTGGGAATTTACCTGAATAGCATATATCTTTATAGAAGAAGAGTAACAGGATGAGGGATGTTTCTAGTAAGTGTGTTTTTATAAATTGATAGTGAATTTCAATGGCACAGTAGCTGCATCTTTGCTTTTCATTATAGATTTTTTTTCGGTCACGGTTTTTTTTTTCTTCTCTGTGTTATTTTTATTTTTTCCAAAGTTGAAGTGTGTTGATTTGTTGAAGAGTTGGTTTTTTTTTTTTTTAATCTGTTCCTAGTAGGTTAACTATATCTTTTCTTCCTTTATATTTACTTCTATTTGGTTCGTTAAGATATAGTGTGGTAATTTCTGTTGTTTTCCCATTGATTCTTCAATATTCTGTTGGTTGGTTATTTAGAGAGGAGACATAGGTTTTCCAGGTCTCTTATTTGATGTCTATGATTATATATCGTATTTTACTCAAGATTGCCAATGATTTCGTAGATTGTCTGTTACCGGTTTGAGTTTGAACTTTTTTAGCATTTTCCTGTTTTCGATGGCTTCTCTGCATTCTGTGGTGAAACAAGTTTTGTTTTTGTAGTATTTATTAGTGAAGAATATTGAAATTGTTTGTGATGCTAAATAATAGATTTATGAAGGAGGATATTGGATCTGCGTCTTTTATTGTTTATTTACAACTGGCATAGTTCTGTTCAATGCAGGCCAGTTTTCTTTGCTCAGTTGCCATTTCGTTTTTTGTTTTTTCTTCTAGTATTGAGCGGTTCATTTGGAAAGTAATCACTGCAACATAGGTCTTCATGAACCTTGCATTGGAAATCCATGAATATTGCAGAAAAGCAGATTGATAAGTCTATCGCTGACTCCCGGTAGCTGGGTGCAAATAGGTATGTGATCTGTCACTTAGGATGAATATATCTTATTTCTAGCATAGTGTATCATTTTGCCATTGGAGTTGGATTGCGTACTATCCTAGAGTTTAGTGTGAGAATTAAAGTCTCTTAAAATTAAATAGGGAGTTGGGTATTGTTCTATTAGTTGCAGATTGTTTTAATTGAAGTTTTAGTGAAATGTCTATTTAGTAGATTGTTATTGCAGTGTATGGTGGTCCTTACTGTAACTGGTAGTTCTGTATTCAATCATCTTTCGTTTGACGTTGTTTTTTTACTAGAACAGATGAGCCAACACTTGGCTTGTTATCTACTATTAAGTTGTTAGTTTTATTGTCGATGGCCTATCCTTTGAAGGAGTACGTATTGTTAATTTAGTAGAATTCCTTCGTGACAGGTTATGTTTCGGTTGTACTCAAGCATGAATTTTATTAGTTCTTAATAGTTTGGTTTTATACCATTTCTGTTCCATTGTCGGTTATCTATGTTTTTTTTCCATTTCTTGTTTGGGTAATCATTTGACTGAAGTATATTTTTGGTTCCTTTGAGACCGAGTAAATGATAACTAGGCAACTGTTTATTATCAGTAACTGTATTGCATTTTTGTTCAAGTTTCTAAATTTTTTCAGCTTTGGTCATCTGTGTCCGTATATTCAATACTCTCTGATTAGTTTTCTCTTCTCGGTTGTGAGCCTGATCAATTCCGGTTGTTTGCATAGCTTTGTTTAGTAAAATGTTCCGCATTTTGTCTTTCATTTTTGTAGTCATTGTTTCAGTGAAATTTCTACTTGTTCATTTTAGGTCCGGTGTCTTCTGTGATTTCCAATTTGGTTCTGTGTTGGAGTTTGGTCAATTCTTGTTTTCAACTGTTGTAATATTTCCTTCTGATTAGAAAGATTCAGTTTGCTGGGAGATTTTTCCCTTTCTTCTTGCTACTTGTTTGTTTTTATTCTCCCTGGTTCTGGATAGGTTTTAGCCGTTTTTTTTTTATTGCTGTTAATTTGGTTTTTACGAAGAGGTTGTCTTTAGAGTTGGTTTCTTGCTCCTTAATATTACTTTTGACAGTCATCTGAATCTAATTGTTGCAGTCTTTCTACCATGGCTCTATATTTTCTTTCCTCTTCAACATTTAAGTATGTAATTATGCTCCTTAATGTTTCTACTATTTTCCTTGATTCAGGAAATCTAAGGTATTGCTTGAAGTTTATTTTCAATATTTCCTTTTTTTTGAGTCACATATTGGTACATAAATTGCCACCATAATTTGCATATTTATTCTTATTCCTGCATCGAACCTCGTGATTGTCTCACTCATTATCACCACGTTTCTTGCAAACTTTTTCTCTATACATCTACTTCATGATGCCCGTAACATTGACATTTGAATGATTCTAAAGAGTTAGGGATATAAGGTTGGACTTCATCCATTACATATCCGATTTAAATCTCTCTCTTGGAGTTGTGGAAGTGTTGAATGTTATTATATATGCATGGGTTTGAATTGTTTCTCCATTTTTTATAGTTATTATTTCTACGTCGCTGAGTCACTGACATTTTGTTTCTTAGTTAAATAATTTAAATTTTATTAAAAAGATCTGGTTAACGTAATGCTGGCGCAGTCCATACATTATACGGAGATTACTAGTTTTTATTTTTCTAAAAAATATATTGTATTTAAAATAACTGAGAATTATGTTTCAATTGTTCTGTTATATTACACTGAAAAATCCCGTTTATTTTAAATACAGTATTCTTTTAAAAAATAAAAATCAGTAATCCCCGTATAATATATGGACTGCACCATCATTGCATTAGCCAAAATGTTTATCAAACTTTAAATTATGCAACGGTCAGTCTCTACACAGCACCTGAAGATTGTGTTGTGCATGAAAATCTGAGTCGTGCTACTGGTGAGGAATAATATGTGCATCTATTAATATATGATTAATAGCTATGTTATATTACATCGCTCACTATTTTATTAACACCGGGTCACAATGTGCGATATGTTATATTCATATATATATATATATATATATATATATATATATATATATATATATACTAGTTACTCTATTAGAGGTAAAGCGTGTGAGAGTGAGTGTGAGTGAGTAAGAAACGGAGTTAACGCTATGTTTAGATGTGAATGTGCACAATAAAAAAAAGAATTTTAGAAATTATTTAGGAGATAAAGAAACACATAAAAGAAAAGTTGTAAGAAACAATTTAAGCTGAAAGTAGCAAACAAAAAAAGGAAGGAAGGAAATGAAGGGAGGAAGGAAGGAAGGAAAGGAAGGAAGGAAATGAAGGAAGGAAGGAAAGGAAGAAAAGAAATGAAGGAAGGAAATGAAGGAACGAAGGAAATGAAGGAACGAAGGAAATGAAGGAAGGAAGGAAAGGAAATGAAGAAAGGAAAGAAATGAAGGAACGAAGGAAGGAAGGAAATGAAGGAAGGAAGGACGAAAGGAAATGAGGGAAGAAAAGAAGGAAGGAAAGAAGGAAACGAAGGAAGGAAGGAAATGAAGAAAGGAAGGAAGGAAATGAAGGAAAGAAGGAAGGAAATGAAGGAAGGAAGAAAATGAAGGAAGGAAGGAAGGAAGGATCAAAAGAAATGAATGAATGAAGGAAGGAAGGAAGGAAGGAAGGAAAGGAAGGAAGGAAGGAAGGAAAGAAATGAAGGAAGGAAATGAAGGAAGGAAATGAAGGAACGAAGGAAGGATATGAAGGAAGTAAGGAAATGAAGGAAGGAAGGAAATGAAGGAAGGAAGGAGGGAAGGAAGGAAATGAAGGAAGGAAACGAAGGAAGGAAGGAAATGAAGGAAGGAAGGCAGGAAGGAATGAATGAAATGAAGGAAGGAAGGAAGGAAGGAAGGAAGGGAGGAAAAAATGAAAGAAGAAAGGAAGGAAGGATAGAAGGATGGAAGGAAATTAAGGAAGGAAGGAAGGAAGGAAGGAAGGAAGGAAGGAAGGAAGGAAGGAAGGAAAATTGTATAATAAAAGTAGAAAATATCAAGGAAAGGCAGAATCGATATTTGAAAAAAGAACCAACTCTTGCGGAATTGAAGAAAATGAAGAGAATGGTAAGCCGAAAGAAATGCTTGAAGAAAGAAATGTTTTCAAAAGAAAATAAGTACGAATTCTCTTAATACAAATATTTTAGAATTTTAAGCATGGCAAAACCTGTTTTTCTATATTGGAGTTAAATTCAGTCGATGCAGCTTTTACTTTGGACTTAATTAATATTGACTAAGATTAGATTAGTACAGTTCGAGGCTATGTAAGTAAAGCAGGTGCAAATAGACAGTGCTGTGCCAAATTTAATCTAGTAAAGGTCTGTCTGTTTAAAATTTGAAATCGTGGTATATTCCTGGACTGGACTACCAACGAAGGCAAATATGGAAATCTTTCAGCAGATACTTGGAGTTTAATTGATTTGGTAAATTGTCGATTACCGTCTTCATAGGGAAACTTTCCCAATTCATCTACAAATATCTGCGTTGAAGGTTTTGATAATTTTCCGTTTGATCCGCTAAAACATTAAGTAAACAATAGCAATTTGACTTAGTAAAGGAGATAAGGGTATTAGACATAGAATATACTGCACCACGGTTAGTTTAGCCTAAAACCGCAAATTACAACAAAACCAAATTATTACCTATTCTTATATCTCATAAAAATCGAGACTCATATTTTAATCGAATGATTCATTTTCTACGGCTTATCAACCTTTTGCAGGTTATTTAAAGCCAGAAAATATTTTTAGACTGTAAGATTTTAAATAATAATGATTTTATTGATAGACGTTATACTAATTAACCCACAGCTTTAGGGAGAAGAGGTTGATTCATACCATTCCCGAGAATATTTGTGCTACAGGAATATAACGAACCCAAATGGAATTGAACCTCGATTCTCCGATTAACAATTCCGAGTCATTATACATTACACCATACTCACATCCAAGCTTACAGCTCCTGGTATTCCCAAGCGGTCATCTATCGAGGTACTGACCAGGCTCGATGTTGCTTAACTGCGGTGATCGTATGGGAACCTATGTTTCAACGTGATGTGGACGGAAATGAAGGAAGGAAGGAAGGAAGGAAGGAAGGTTGAAGGAAGGAAATGAAGAAAGGAAATTAAGGAAGGAAGGAAGGAAGAAGGAAGGAAGGAAGGAAGGAAGGAAGGAAGGAAGGAAGGAAGGAAGGAAGGAAGGAAGGAAGGAAGGAAAGGAAGGAAGGGAAGGAAGGAAGGAAGGAAGGAAGGAAGGAATTGAAGGAAGGACGGAAGGAAGGAAGGAAGGAAGGAAGGAAGGAAGGAAATGAAGGAAGGAAGGAAAAGAAGGAAGGAAGGAAATGAAGGAAGGAAGGAAGGAAGGAAAAGAAGGAAGGAAATGAAGGAAGGAAGGAAGGAAGGAAGGAAGGAAGGAAGGAAGGAAGGAAGGAAGGAAGGAAGCAAATGAAGCCTTTCATATGAATGTCATTCATAGCGCCAAACTCCTTCAGATATATCTAACCATTCAGCTGTATACGACCGCTTTCACACATCAAGGGTTTTAAAATGGCTGTAAGTAAATAGAACCTGTAAGCTTAGCAAGGACCATACTTTTCATACCTTTTGGACTGGCGCTCCAAAATCACAAAGAAATGTACCAAATAATAAAAACACAAGACATTCAACAGCAATAACAACAAAAATGGATCTCACTAACTCGAAGAGAAAATAATGACGTAATCAAGGTGTTGACGTTCCACACTACATCAAACAAAAGGTTGTGCAGTAAACTACCTTCTGTTTGGTAAGAGCGATAACAGCTAGTGGACTTACGAAACCTATTTTCTGAAAATTGTTATAAGAGAAATAAGTAGATAACTGTTTCCTTATAAGGAAAAATTGGGCATTAATTAGCCGAGCAGCCAGTTGAAACTTCGATTGAAATTTATTGATTTTATAATTTCAACCGAAATTTCAACTGGCTCCTCGGCTAATTAATGCCAAATGTTTATTTATAAGGAAACGGTTAATATTAATATTAGCCTTAGAGATGAGGAAAATAAATGCCCGACAGAGAGGAAGTTACGAAAAATGTAATTTGAGTAGAACTGGCCATTCGGTCAACGAATGCCGAATGCCGAATGCTTCCTTATAAGGAAACGGCTAATATTAGCATTATAATTACCATTGTCGGTCAGACAACGCGAAACTTAAAATGAATTGATTCTTCACACAGAACGCAATCAAGAGCCAACTGAGCAAGGAAACCATGTACCCTATGGGGAAAGGAGTTATAAGGGTTCTCCTTCTTAACTTGATTAATTGCAGGTCGATCATCTTACTGGACAGATCGTGTGATCATTCTTCGATCTTTGCCGAGGAAAGAAATCAAAGTTGTGAGAAATGTTGAAATGAGAACTCTCTCTCTCTCTCTCCCTCCCTCCCTCCCTCTCTTCTTTCTAGCCTCTTTTTTTCTCTCTATTACTTTTTCTCTCTTTAACTCTCGTTTATAGTTTACAATTTTATTTCCCCTCTCTCTCTCTCTCTCTCTCTCTCTCTCTTTCTGTTTCTCTGTTCTCTCTTTTTCTCAAAGTTATTCTCCGTCTTCTCCTTTTCTGTCATTCTTCTCTCACTGCTCTCTCGTTCACTATCTTTCTTTTTTCATCCCTCAATAGGCTCTGCTTTCTATTTCATTTTCTCTCTTTTTCTCCCTCTCGCTGTTCTCTTTCACTCTCCCTCTCTCGTTTTCTTTCTGCTCTCTATCTCTTTTCTCTATCTTTTATTGTCTCTTTTTTCTGTTATATATATATATATATATATATATATATATATATATATATATATATATATATATTCCTTACATATAAACCTCGGTTTGACTTTTTGTGCATGTTGATGTATCTGAGCAAGTGTTTCCAACAGAAGGACGTAATCGGAAACGAACGACCGGCCATTGTAAAGACCGTTTACTTTTATTCAGTCGACGCGACATTTACTTTGGATTTATTTGATATGAAAATTAATATAGTTCAAGTATGTAAAAAAACGGTAGGAAGACTGTTTTGTGGTAATCATCAAAGTGGTAAACGGATTCATGTTTTGATAACCAGCATTCAAAATCCTAGATTTCACTACCAACGGTAAAAAAAAATACAGAATTCCTTCTATTAGTGCTTAATCGTTTTGATGCCTTAATTAGCATCTACCGAGAAAAAAAATTCCATTTCGTATATCTGCAAATATTACTGTGCTTGCATTTTTGATAATTTTCCGTTTACTCCGACGCTTCGACCTTTATCTATAAGACATTGCCGAACCTCAAATGAATCGATGCTTTCACAGAAATTTAAAATTAAATTAAATTTTAATTTAAATTTACTGTAAAAGTAAACTATGTACCTAACTGGTAAAGAAGTTCTAAGCTCTGTCTTCTTAATATACCCAGGGTTCAAACACTTGCTGATACCCATGGAGGATTTCCGCTGATCCCAGCGGTAATCAAGACGTTTTTTGCGTCTTTTTAATGGCTATGACATTGTCCACTTTTCTGTCTTCTCTCTTCTTTTTTCGTTTTGCCATGTGACTTAAAGTGTCAGGCAATAGTGGTTGATGATTTTCCTTTTCTATGAGGGATGTCCTTTCAAGACACGGATGATCATGGATCTCCACAACCTCCTATGTCTTGCAGTTTTTAGTATTTTTTCTTTTTATCACCCGCCCCACACATCGTTCTTCTATCCATTCGCATAAGCTCGACAGTTCCTCTACTTTCCACTGTTCTCTTTACCTTCGATATCTCCTGTGAGTGTCTAATTTTCCAAGCCCTCATTCCTCATTATGTGTGTCAGAAATTCCAGCTTTCTCTTTCTGATGCAGTCTCTTTTTGTTTCTATTTTTTCTTAAGACTTTGTCATTTACACCCTCCGTCTATGATATTCTCATCTCTTCTTCTTCTTATGTCCCGTGTTCCTTCGGGACGTTGACGATTACGGCTCCCTTCAATTTATTGTCCTTTGTAGCTTTTAATAAATTCTGTTATCTCTACTCAACCTGGTTCCGTCATCTATTTTCTCAATCTCGCTAGGTACGTTATCCGTTGTTCTCCACTTGCCTTCAATTTTCCCTGTGAGTATCAAATGTCAAGTAAAAGTTTCTTTTTATTCTCATCCATGCGCATTGATATTCTCCAAAAATCCCATTCATATGCTCCTACAATATCTATATTCTACAAAATTGTCTGTAAAGCGTTTCCTTTCAAATACAGGAATATGCTTTCAGCATTTTACTATACTAGCTCCATGTTCAAACGTTGCTACAGATTCTTGTCTGAAACATATTTCTCATTAGTACGAACATATAGAGTATAGTGTGGGGATGGGCGCTTTTGTGTGTGAAATCGACCACAATAACACTTATTAATGAATTCAGGTCATTCTACAAGAGCTGTTGCTACGATGTAACCGAGAAGGATAATCGTTTTTTGTTGTTTTTTTTTCTGGTTAGGAGGGTGGATAGACACCCAGCAAGATTTAAATACGGTTACCTTCTTGTAAGGTTAACGGCCATCTAACAAAATAGAATAAAATGGGTTCCATATAGCTATGGATGCAGCCAGAGTGTCGATGACACGGCGAATGGCTTCCTAGACTGAAGTCAATGGCTAGATCGAAGGTTTCTCCCGATGGACTCAACTGACACGTGCCCGTAACTAAGGCAAGTCTTCAAGTTGGAGGACCTAGAGAAGGATGTGGTCTACTTATCCAAGACACGTTGTGAATGAATGAATACTAATCCGGCTTTCAACCCAGATATGTGAAATATGGGATTATTGATGATGATGATGATGATGATGATGATGATGATGATGATGATGATGATACTTATTGGAATTGATTCAAGACAAATGTTTAATGAATTCATCTCGCATCCATCACCAGTCATATGAAAGTTTGTAAATTGATTTCCTGCTAGAGCGGAGCAGTCCATTTTTGACTTTTACAGTCTGGGGAATATTTTGGTTCGTTCTTCATGATTATGGAAATAATATATGTCAAATTCAACATTTATTGGGTTTTCTTGAAAGGTCTCCTACGTTTTGAGAATTCTTATTATTTTTATCTATTACCTTACATCAGTTGGCAGCACACCACACTCTCTAGAGGGGCCGTGTTTTTCGAGACACGCGCGCCAAGCTTTCGAATGAACCAAATTAGGGCATAGATGAAATGAAGTAGATTTGCCTGGAGACATGACCTTAGGCTTCGGCTTTGAAACTGTACAATTTGTATTAATGAAGAGATATTTTATTAAAACCAAGGAATCATCATCATCATCATCATCAGTCCCATGCTCAGATACGCAGCTGAGCAACTGACTAGTTCAATATAGATAGAAAAACTGGAACGGTACTTATTCATATGCATAGCGTGTCATGGGCAAGCGGACCTGTCGGAGTCCATCTCTCTTGCATGCCAAAGCAATGCTGATGTCCTCCAACTAAAAGCTCGGCTTGTTCAAGAACTCATAGTTGTTGATGGTATCGGTGACTATAGAGCCCAGGCTACCCCATTATGCTAGATCGATATTGATTCAAAGCAGGATACAAAAATGAAGTTTCCACTCAAGAATCCCAATACACACACACATATATATATATATATATATATATATATATATATATATATATATATATATATATATATATATATATCTTCAAAAATCATCTGCAGGCTGACATAGGGGGAAATGGTATCTGCAGACGCTGTGTAGAAATAGATAAATGCTTTTCTCAAGGGTATTAGTTCTAAGGGAGTATACGCCTCCCCAGACAAAATTCGAACTGTTTTAGCTCAATTCATTTTTCCTGGTGATAACTGTTGTGCTACATAGCACCACCATTTAGTACAGATATAGAATTTAGGGAAAGGCGAATTCATGCCTTTTTAAAATATATTAATGCTCAGTGAGCATAATTCTGGAACTAGTTTTAACTGATTCTGTTTTCCGAGCTAAAAACGGTTGACTCTAGACTTGAAGAGTTTACGATTGTTGTGGTCGATGAAGTATCCTCAAAGCAGCGATATTTGGAAGAAGCTGTCTGAATAGAACTTCTTTATTACTAATGGAATACAAAGGAAATATACATGGCAGTAAGGTCAGAGGGAAACCTCAAGTAACCTAGCCAATGCATCTTCGTAAATGGATGAGAGGAATGGTAAAGAAAGTAAGGAAACAAGAAAAGATTAGTTAAAGCTAGGAAGATAGGAACTTGTGGAGGGCATTGATCCTAACACTGCACATGCAACGAATCTATTAACACGAATAATATTTCAGCGACTGAAGTGAAAACAATCTACTGAAGAGAGAAAACAGAGTAAGTAAACTAGTTTCTAACAATGGGAACAGATGAAGACATACACAGCAAGATGAGAAATAGTAATCCGTGATCGAAGTAGCAACACGTGGGTCAAGGAAAAAGATGTGTGGACACAATAGCTTTTTCAACGACTCGGTCAGTAAATGAGTCTTCTACTCGAGTTGCGAAACAAACACATATTGTTCAGACATGAAGGGGAAAAAATTTCATTTTTAAAAGTGGAATTTCTTTTTCCCCAACGAAGAAAGAAACGAGGTCAAGTGTTCTAATCTTTGAATACCATTTTTATTATTATTGCTCTCATTTGGATAGCTTTTTAGACTCAACACTATCGGTTGATGCTGTCTTCATTATGACCATTTTTTTTTTACTACAGCTTTCTTATTATTGATGCTTTTCACATAAAGTGTTTTTATTATTATTATTTTATTATGATTTTTACTCCATCAACACAAATACAGAATAACGTATAGCTATGTGACATAGAATAAACCGAAGCATTTGATAATGTACAACACAAAGATATATTTGAACTGCTAGGTAAATCCTATACATTTGGGAAACATTAGAATAATCCAGAATATGTACTAGGAGCAAATTGCAGGAAATGCTTTGAGTAAGTACACAAATTGGTAAGTGATATCAGTGAAAAATACGTCTTCTCGTCAGATTTATTTAACCATTACAACTAAGCAATACTAAGAGAACTGGAAGTCCTGGCAGGATTTATTACTGGTGGACACAGTTTTAACAACGTAAGATACGCAGATGACACAGTATTGACGGCAGAACACAGTAATAAAGCTGTAGGAACTCTTAGACAATTTAGTAAAGGGGGGATTAACAATCAATTGTAAGAAGACAGAATGTATGGTCATCAGCAAGAGGATCAGGACCGGAATGCGAGCTACGAATTAGAGAGATCAAAATGACTCATAAATTTAACTATCAAGGTAGTGTTTTAACAGTCGACGGCAAATGTAACTACAAAATGCAAAGAAGTATCAAAATATCCAAAGGCATATTCGAAAAATCAAAATAAAAGCCAAACAAAATATTATGAAACAAAGAAATGTCGTTCGTAACAAAGAAAATTGAACTGCTGAACTGCTATGTAATATCAATAACTCCTGTATGGCAATGAATGCTGGACAATTTTCTAACAGATGAAGAGGATACATAAAGCTACACAGATGTGCGTCTGCGGAAGGATGCTGAGAATAGCGTGGACGGAGCCTGTCAGATGGAGGATGATATAAAGAAAATTGAAACAGAAAAGACACATATTTATAATCCAAGGTTGCGTTATAAAGAATAAAGCTGCACAAAGAAGTCAAGACGAGCAGAAGGAAAATATCAAGTAACCTACCTAATAGGCTATTTATAGCAGAAATTAAAGATAATAAATTTGTCAGAAAAAGGTTCGATAGGTCTAATTGCAAATTTTCCTGAAATATAACCACTTTACCATAAACCCTCCCTCTCTCTCTCTCTCTCTCTCTCTCTCTCTCACTTAAAAATATAAACACAATTTATTTCCGACGTCAATTTTTTTTGTTGTTCAAACGGCCGAAGAGTGTAACAAATGAGGAACTAGGCGGGATAGCTACAAAGGATAGGAAGTTGTGGAGAACCATGATAACCCATGTTCTGATGGATCATGACACATAAAGGAAGTATTATTTTTAAGTTTCAGATAAAGTATATTTAGTATCATTATTTTATTTTATTAGTATCATTATTTTATTTTATAAGGAGATATATACTTTTATACTATTAATGATTTTCATCAAAACACTGTCAGTTGATAAACACGCTATTATTATAAAAACAGTATTGCCAGGTTTTCCAAATTATCGTTGCTGATTATTTACAAAAAGTCCTTGCAATTTACACTCTTCGGCCGTTTGAACAAAGAAAAACTTGACGTCGGAAATAAATTTGCTTCCGACAAAAATTAAGTAAATAAATAGTGTTTATATCTTTATATGTTTAAGTCACAGAGAGAGGGGGGTTGATAAAGAGTTTATAAATCAGGAAAATATCCATTCAAAACTATCGAATTTTTTTCTAAGAAATTTATTGTCATTCAATTTAATTGTTACTGCATTTTTTTAAGTTTTAATTTACTTTTAATACATTGCACTCGATGTTGGTGAAAAAGTTATGCACCTATTAGTACATTTTCAGGCAATTCCAAACAAGGCTGCACGCTGGGATCAGAACATCACCTCATTAACACAACCCAGGATGATACGTTTCGAACTTAACATCATAGTGTGCGGGTGCGTGAGCAAACAATCTCCCAAGGGGTTACTCAGTCGGCAGCTAAACCTTATTGTGTGAGTGTCATATCCACAATATCGCCTTCTGCAGTTTTTTTTTTTTTTTTTTTTTTTGGTGGCAGTCATTTCCCTCTTTCAGATCTTCCACAATAACTGTACAAATTTGCAAAGTTTCCCAAAGTTTAAAAAACCATTAAACCTATGTAGAGATTAAGGAGATCGTCACCTAATTTTGATTCCGAAAACTGAAAGGCATAGTTCCAGTTTACAGTAGAGTCAAAATGGTGGAACAAGGTCAGGTTTGTACTAGATACAAAAAGTATGGTTTACATTAGCGTCAATTAAATAGACTCTAGCACAATACACACTTTGTCTACCTTGTTGACAGCTATCAATTTGACTTTATAGACCCTATCAGACACACCATCAAGAAAGTAATACATAGTTGTGACATTGGCATAGATACTGCATCTAGAACTAACGACCTCGGTACGAGGATTAGAGTTCAGGGGTGGGCACATTCGCATTTATATAGAAAAATCTAGAAGAATAGCCGCTAAATACATTCTACATTTGACGATTTGCAAAGAAAGATTAAATCAAATCAAACATTCGACCATAACTCGTAAAGAAAAGTAGTATGCCAAACACTGTCAAACACTTTCGAGTTATCTAAAGCAACAGTCCAAACTTCAGCTTGACAGAATCTTTCAGGAATGACTGTTAACAGATCAGCAGATGATCTTGATTTCTCCATCTTGAGTTTGTCACACACACACACACACACACACACACACACACACACACACACACACACATATATATATATATATATATATATAATTATTTATTTAAAAATATGATTCCAACGCTACATAAGAGTTCTCATGTTTCAAAACAAGAGTCGAAAACTTCAATATAATTATTTGAATTAAAGTACTAAGCTCTGTTCCATCTTCAAGCGAATTTTCTTTTCTTCGCTTGAAGGTGGAACAGAGCTTAGTACTTTAATTCAATTTAATTCACATAATTATATTGAAGTTTTCAGCTCTTGTTTTGAAACATGGGGACTCTTATGTAGCGTTGAATCATATTTTTAAATAAATAATTATATATATATATATGTGTGTGTGTTAGATAAATAATTACATTTATGCTCTACTTTTGTATCGAGCGCTATTTTTTTAAGTAATAACAAAAATGCAAAAAAAAACTTTGGATTATTTACCTAACGAGTTCTTTCCTATTTTCTATATATTTTTACACACACACACACACACACACACACACACACACACATATATATATATATATATATATATATATATATATATATATATATGATAAAAATATAGGTATGCTATATTTATGAGTTAAAGTGCTCAATATCAGGGATAGAGCGTGCAAAAATATAAAAGTGGACATTCAGGTCAACATCCAGTGGCGACAGTCTGTTTTATACTTAAACGCAACATTGTGTTCAAGCATGAATGAATTTCAGGATATTACAACAAAAACAAATCTGGCCTTGAATATATTTGTAAGATAATAATTTATTTTTTCGATTAGTTTGAATTTGACATAAGTCATATTCGATTAGTTGATCAGGGTAAAGCCTACAAGCTTTTCTTTTTTTTACTTTTGCCAAAAAATGAGGATGTATTTTGCTTTTGAAACCAAATTAATCGTTCACACGCCAATAATTTACAATCGACTGAGGAGGCGACTCGTTATTGTTGAAACATCACTGCAATTGTATAGCGATTGTTACATGTTTGTGTTGTCATATTCTAAAATGAATAATATTCTTTATTATGTATTGAGCCCTCTTTTAAATTAAATGTTACGAACATTGGAAATGTACTCTATTTGTTCTCATCTTACCTGTATATATATATATATATATGTGTGTGTGTGTGTGCCCGCTCGTGTATGTGTGTTTCTTTGTGTTCAAATCTTTCACACACATAAATACATACACGTGCACACACACATGCATGCGCGCACACACACATTAATATATTAATATCAAAATCCGCTACTACCTTAATAATATTACTATTATACATTATTATTATTATTATTATTATTATTATTATTATTATTATTATTATTATTATGCGGTATGTTGAAACTCTGCCGGCTTTGGCATTGAGTCAAAACTTTATTTTATATTTTAAGCTTTTAGCTTATTTTACGTTTTAGCAAATATTTTTCTATTTGATGTCTATATATATATAGATAGATAGATAGAGAGAGAGAGAGAGAGAGAGAGAGAGAGAGTTGGAGGGGGGGAAGAAAGAAAGAATATTTGTTTTATTTCTTAAGAATGCTCAATGTGCTCTTAAGTTTAGTTAGATTATAATCATTTTCCCTATAATTTGATTTGCAAAGTGTTTTGTTATATTTTAATTAAAACCCTTTTCTCGCGATTATCTCATTGATATTATACTTAATTTAATCGTGTTATTAAATGCCAACGTAATTATTCTCATGCTTTTCATTGGTCAGCTATTCTTCAGGCAACAATCCGGCTTTGTTCATTTGAATTCTTCTCCAAAGCCGTGAAATCATAATCCAAACATAATCCTGCTCACTTCTTAACGAGATTGGATTAAATGAAAAAATAAATGGTGAAGGGCAGTTTCGAGTGTCGACATTTTTCTCTTACAGTCTACTTGGCGCCAAGCGCAATTTTGCGTGCAAACAATCAGTCATTCCCAGCGGAACAAAATCTTTCCATTCACCTGGGCATGCGCACAATTTCACCTTGAATTTGCAGTTGTGTGATTTGTGTGCAATTATAATCTCCTTCTTTTCGTGGCAAAGCATCATTTGCTTTTACATTTTACACGAATTCTCTACTCGTTCTTTCTTTTTATTGGTTCTTCCTTCTTTCTTTTTGTTAATTCTTCCTTTTTTTTCTCTTATTTTTCTTTTTGCTCTTGGTTATTTACTTCCTTTTTTTATTTACATTCTTTTAAATTTCGTTGTTTCTTCAAATTTCCATTTTTCTTTATTTTTGCTTTTAATTTTCATTCTCTTTTTGTATCTGTTTATCGTCTTTATTGTTCTTCATTTCTTTATCATTTGTGTTCGTTTGCTTTTCTTTTCTTTTTTTCCCCACCGTTATTTTTATTTTCGTTTCTACTTTGTCCCGTTTTTTTCTTTGGCTATTTCTGTTCTTTTATCCCATTCTTTCTTTTTCACTTCTCACTTCCTTTCTTTTTCCATTCATTCATTCTTTCTCTCTTACTTTTGGATTTCCTTCTTTTTTTTTTTTTACATTCGCTTTCATATTCTTTTTCACTTTCTTTACGTTTTATATTTCTTATTTTTTATTCTTTGTGTCTGTATTATCAATATTAATTTTACAAATAAAATTATCTATTAATTATTTTCTGTTTTTTTTTTTTCCTTTTACGTTTGAGCATTTTCATTCGTTCGCCAAATAAAACTTTTTTCTTTTATCTTTCTTTACAATATTTTTTAGTTTATGATTTTTACACGACATTAAACCGTATTTCAAAATTCATTTCTTCATTCATTTTCCTTTCTTTCTTTCTTTACTATACTTTTACTTAGAAGAACTTTTCACTTATTCACAGTTCCTCATTTTCTTTCCTTTTTATAATGTATATTTAACGTGCATTTTTCTACTTTTCTCTTCCTCTCTTTAATACCTTTTTTTTTTTTTCACTTTCATTCATTTGCTTTTCGTCTTTTTTTAAAGAAGCGAATCTTCCATTACTTCTTAAACGACTAATCACAGACAAGTAATCTGAATCTCTAGATCTGTTCATTGCAAAAACGATTTCGTGCTAACACTGACCGCGCACTGATAGAGGTGATAATAATTTCTATTTTCCGTCTCGCCGCGGCTTACGATTTGATAGAATGTCCAACTTCATTTCTTTGATATTTTCTTCCGTTAGAAAATGCAACGCAATTTCTAAAATCGAATAAACTGAGCACCTCACCATCGGACAGATTTGTCAAATAGAATCAAATCGACATTGACAGCGCATAGTAAACTTTGAATGTTCTCATGTGCCGTGTCATTTGTCATGGCATACGAAATCGGAGCTCACAGACAACAGAAAACGCTACACGTGTGTATGGAAATTTGGTGGGTAAAGCAAAATGCAAGAACATTTCTGGGTGGAAATCCGAAAGACAGAAATGCAGATGCATCGACCTTGTTATCTCCAAGTTGTTCAGAAAAATCCAAAACACCATCTATACAGAACCGTTTTCTCAGATAAACGATTTAAAATGGCTTCAAGCAAATGGATCCTCTGGGGTTTAAAAAAAAAATAATACTTCATCAAAAGACCGGCGCTACGAAATCAAAAAGCACTTAAGTAAATAACAAAAATCACATCCTATGAAGACTTCCAACAGTCACAAGAGCTAAAATGGCTAGCACTTGAAACTAGAAGAGAACATAATTTTCCTCACTACCTTAAACAAATATTTGGAAAAAAAACCCTCATTAATACTAGAAAGTGTGATAACAGTGAACTTGAGAAGCCTATTCTCCTGAAAAGTTTTCCAACAAGATAATCTTCAAGTAAAGAGTCAATCTTCATCCTCCTTATCGTCATCATCTTTAATTACTACTGTTAAGGGGTCTACCCCTTTTTCATAGTGGACTCGCCCAGTGTGTACTTGTACTGCTGCCGGTGAATACCTGGGCAGTGATACAGTGAGAGAGTGAGAGTGTGATATAACCGCTTTGTGGGAGTCACAATTGCGAGCACTTAGACTCAGAAGGAAGTCATACTTCGATACTGAATTTCCCAGACTGTATATATATTATTATTGCTACTAACCGCATTTCTGGATCTACTAACCGTATTACCAATTGTATTATTACGTCAATACATTTATTTGCTATATTTCATACCTGCGTTTGTCATTTATTTTGAGACCGGATTTCATCCCGGAATCCGCAACAACTACCATACCCACTTTTATTCATAACACACCTCTCATACAGTAAACCCCTATTATGAGTGGTTGTCGAGACTCATATTGGGAGAATGCTAATATAAAATGTGATGTGGATGTGCAGGTAGCATAGCTGAAACTTCCATCAATGATAGAAAGAGCGATAACAGTTAAAGAACTTGAGAAACCAGGTTTCCTGAAAAACTGTTATAAGAAAATTGTTATGAATTTCAAGCGACAGTAATGCTAACTGTTCGCTCAATAAATAGCGGATGTTTTCTGTATGGAAACGGTTATTCTCACTATTTTGTTGTTTCTGGTTACAGAGTATCAATGCTGTAGAGTTTGCCAATATATAAGAAGCGATAAGACCCGTTTTGATTGTATAATGTGACACCACACGAGAAATAATAAAATACTATTATGCTTGGTCTTTTCAAAGAAAATTATTAAAAAAAAAAACACTATGGATGCATTTATTCATTCATGGTTGACTCTCTATATTTGCAATTTTATATGTATTGCTAATTTTAAAGACTCCAAAAATAAACAGCTCCCTATTAATCCTTTGAGAGACCTTTCTCTGCTTCTCATTAACATGTCCGATGCTAACATCTAGGAAAGTGACTCGTTGTTCCTTTTTGGGCTAACATTCTCGGCTGAATCGAGAATGTCAGTTCACTGCGTCGTTCGAGACAATTTTTCCCTCCAGAATCTATTTTATATATATATATATATATATATATATATATATATATATATATATATATATATATAAGTCTACTATTAGTCCATACTTAGAATATTGCTGACACATATGTAGCGGTGCACTTGTTATTTATCTAGAGTTCCCTTAGCAAAATCCAAAAGAAGTATCAGCAATATTATTGGTCCTGATCTGGTGTATCGGCTTCAGTCACATTCCTAGAGCCGTAAGATTATTTCCCGGTGTCTTTTCTATAAACTACTTTCATGGTAATTGTTCGGATGAGCTCTTCGCTATCGTACCTAAACATTTTGAATTTAAGCGCAGTACAAGACTGACGACGAGGTCTCATCACTTGACAGTAGATTTAATTTTTCTTTTCTCGCACATCTCGCTTTTAGAACTCACTTCCGGTTCTATGCTTTCCAGCCAACTTTAATCTTCAAAAATGTAAATGCAATGTCAATCGCTATCTACTGTCCTCCTGATTCTTCTTCTTTTGTTCTTGCTCTTTAGTAATGACTAGCAGTAGAGCCCGGCGTTGCCCGGGGATGTAACAGTAAGAGATAGATCAAGTATCGACCATCATAAAGACTGAAAAATAAAATTGACAAAGATTATTGTTTAAGGTTGATGGACGCGCATGTCTTAATTAGTTTTTTTGTTTGTTTGTTTGTTTGTTTGTTTGTTTGTTTGTTTTTTGGGGTTTTTTTTTACGAATTGGTCAAGCCTAAACTCAAACAAAACCATTGTTTTCAATCGTTATGAGTCTACCGATTGAATAGAATTTTATTATAAATAATTGTCTTGTAAATGGAATTTTTAAAGCTTCTGGATGTAAGAATAAAGAAAAAAGTGTGCAATAAAATAAAAAAATATAGTTTTGTTGAAATCGGTTGAAAAATGTGAAATCGATCCCATATATAAACGAACACAGACACACACTCACAAACAACCTGGGTTTTTATAAGTATAACTCGATATGAGTTGCCCCCTTTCATTCTAGCGATGCCTCTTAATCGTGTTTTCAAATTGATTTCATGCAAAAACAATTGTGTTTTTTTTTTTTTTTTTTTTGGGCAAGGTACTTTTACGTAGCCCTGTGAAATTTTGTTGTCAACCTTTGATTCTATTTCAAATTGTTAAACACCCAGTAAAACCATTGAATACTGCCTTGTTTGGAATGAACTCGATAAAAACAAAATAGATTCTGATGAATCTTATGTATTCACCTCAATCTATACACTAGTTTAAGGTACACGCATAGAAATATAGGAAGAAACAGATACCTATCTGTCTATGTAGCCGTCAACTTTGGATAAAATACAATTAAGGAGAAGTAGATAATAATTCATCTATCATTTTAGCAGGGTCTGCCACAGACAGATTTCGTTGCTCTCTCAATGATGGTCGATGATGTTAAATGCGGTGTTGTTGGACTTCGTTAATGAGTTCCTATTTTTTTTTCAAGATATTAAAAATTTGTTAACCAGTGAAGAAAAAGCATAAAAAAACAATACGAGTCGTCCATTTATAAAATCGAAAAAATGTTTCACTTCAGATTTTTCTAAGACGGTTAATTTTAAAGGATGAACAAAACCAAGAATGAAGGAAATGAATGGGAATTTGGATGTGGTTTGCTGTTTGTTTTCCTGGTTCTCCCTGCCGCTTCTTCTCCGACTATTAATCATATTCTCCAAATATTTTAATCGTGTATGCAGAGTCTTTGGGGACCTACTGAGACCACATGATTGCCTCATTTGGATAAAACTAATACTCTCAGCCTCGGCTTCTCTCTCTCTCTCTCTCTCTCTCTCTCTCTCTCTCTCTCTCTCTCTCTCTCTCTCTCTCTTTTGTTCTTTTCTGTATCGCTTTTTTTTCTCTAATTCTCTGCCTCCTTCTCTGTTTTCATTATTTATTTATCTCTTTCTCTCTCTCTCTCTCTCTCTCCCTCTTTCTTTCTTTCTTTCTTTCTCTCTCTATTTCTCTTTCTCTCTCTCTCTCTCTCTCTCTCTCTCTCCTTTTGTTCTTTTCTGTATCGCTTTTTTTTCTCTAATTCTCTGCCTCCTTCTCTGTTTTCATTATTTATTTATCTCTTTCTCTCTCTCTCCCTTTTTCTTTTCTTTCTTTTCTCTCTCTCTTTTCTCTTTCTTTCTCTCTCTCTCTCTCTCTCTCTCTCTATATATATATATATATATATATATATATATATATATATGTATATTCTATTTTAAGTTTCACTCGAGCAGCTTCTTCCCACGAACCGCTGCTTTGTGCAACCAACACCCAAGAGAATGCTTCCCCGATTACTACAATATTAACCTATTCAAGTCTAGGGTCAACCGTTATATTCTCCACATATCTCCATAATCTGTACCTCTTACTCTGTAACCCTCTACCTCAAGTGACCCTTGGGCCTTGTACGGAGTGATCATTGTAAAAAAAAACCCTCTCTTTCTTTCTCTCTATATAATCCTATTTCTCTTTCCCTGTGTTTTCCTGATTTGTTCTCCTTTCCTCTATTTCTCTTTTATTTAATCTTCTCTCTCTCTTTCTATTCTTTTCTCTTGCTTTCTCTATCCTACTCTTTCTTTCACGCTCTTATGCTTCTCTCTGTCTTTTCTCTTTGTCCTCTTTTTATGCCTATGTACATCTCTCTCTCTCTCTCTCTCTCTCTCTCTATTTTAAAATATGTCAGAGAGTAAATTCCGCATTAACCAGCCAATCATCTACCAACAAAATCTTCAATAAACATTTTGAAAATAATCCATAATTGATAAAGCAGTACGTTGATTATGTTGAGCATTGCACTTATAGCATCAGACATAAAAATTAAGCTCACTATAGAAATCAGTTTTTTTTTTTTTTAAGCATTACGGCCCGAGCAAGCCACTAGGATGCAAGGGGGTGCAGAAGATTTGGAGCAAGATCAGATAGGAGTGATAGAAGAAAGGATGAGGAGAGGGATAGTGGACAGATCAAGGTAACTGGAGATGTCGATTGACATTACATTTGAATAGTTGGAGATTATAGCTCTCAGGGAAACAGTAATTGGGAAGGGTGTTCCACAGGCGAGAGGTGCGAGGTATGAAGCTATTGGTGTAGAAGAGACGGCTACATTTTAAAGTTTCTGCAGTGTAAGGGTGGGAGCGGGATGCCAGCCTCGTAGGGCGCTTGAATTCATGGAGTCTGGGAACCAGTGAAAGCAGCTCATCGGAGCAATTACCATGAAAGTATTTGTAGAAAAGACAGAGAGAGGCGACGGTACGTCTGTGAGAGAGCGATTGTAATTAAATAACTGACCATTATAAAAAAGTGTAAGAAAAAATGGATAAACGCGACTATATTCAAATAAAAAACAGGCATGGCATACTATTATGTTGAGTCGTAAATAATTTTCTGTTTTCGTGTATCAACTTTTTTTCTTCAAAGAATAACGCACAATTACAATTTAGTGTTTCATTTCAAAGAGTAGTAAGTATTAATAAGTAGTAAGTATTAGTAAGTAGTTTATTTTCTTATCTTGGTTGATATAGATGTTATTATAAACGTAGCGTTTCGACCAAGCCGAAACGCTAAGCAAAGTATTAAGAAACAGTAAGATTTCACAATAAACAAAGAATACGGAACTGTTACGTAATATCAGCCCTCCTGTGTGGTAGCGAACGCTGAACAATCTCTTCACAGATGACGAAGAGACTTGAAACAATGGAACTGTAGTTCTACAGAAGGAAACCGAACGAACCATCGCCCGCACATGTAAGCAACGACGAAGTTTTAGAGAAAATGGAAATAAAATGGACACTTATAATTAACATCAGAAAAAAACAGTTGAAATTTCTATGGCACATGATGAGGAAAGGCGGTTTGAAAAATTTGATACTCACAAGTCAGATTGAAGGCAAGAGGGACAGAGGAAAACAAACAGTAACCTACGTAGCAGGATTAAGTAAATGGATGGCGGAACGGGGTTTAGGAGAGATAAAAAAAAAGTTACAAAATATACTAAGAGCTAAAAAAGGCAGGAACTTGTGGAGAGCCATGATCTGAAGTGGTACAGCACATAAAAGAAGATCCTCTAACCAGAGTGCACTTGGTCGAAAGGTTGTGCCTATAATAACATGTATATCAACCAAGATGGTTAAGATAACTCGAAATAATACATACTTAAAGTAAAATTACATTCTACCCAATTATATATTCACCATTAATTGCAATGGCTCGGTGCCAGTTATCAGGACGCTCTTCGATATATTCCACAAGTGTTGACAGGAAAAACTGTGTCAACGAACTTTTGAATCTGTCTTTCATTAAAGAATATTTTCCCCATCTAACCCTTTTGTAGCGGTCAAAAGAGGTAATCCTCGACTGGTGCAAGGTGTGGTTGGGTAGAATAGACTTTATTTCAAAACGTTTTCATATGTTGAAAATCTTGCTGTATGTGACCTTGCGTTGTCATGGAAGAAAACAACATTATTCCGACTGCCGAGGACAAGGCGCTTTTCGAACGTATATTTTATGGACACGTGGCCGCATTTAATTGTGAATTTAGTGTTTCATTGCCTTTTAAGAAATTTAACCACACACACAGCATTATATTTCTTCTATGGAGCTCAGCTTTGGGGGGGTCGGTTATGGGGATTTACTCTTGTCAGTCCACTACCTTTTACGCTGATCATTTTCTTATGTTATTGTTCTTAACAACTAAGTATGATTAATGGTTAGGATGACATCTTTGTCATTATAATTGATTATACAAAACTGAAATTACTCAACCTAATATGTCGTGTGATCAAATACGAATAACTGATATAACAGTTTTTCTATCCTACAATTCCTTCTATTCCGCCTTGTACACGGTTAGGATCAGCTGGCGAAACTAAGTCGCCAATCGTTGCTTGAAGGTCATCAACGTCACTAACTTATCCGCAAATACATTGAGCCCGATCCTCAACAAGTTACCCATTGCTTCCTCTCAATTTACCGCCCTGGGTATGACGATAAACTACATCATGCTGCAAGGTGCAGAGAGATATTTTAATAGTAAACAATATACAATTTCCAGCAATGGATTTTAATAGCAAAAATAATTCCAGCAATAGATTGTAATAATAAAAAGAAATTACCAAAACCCCACGAAAATTAAATTTCGGCATTAAATGACCCATAAGGGGTTGATATAAACAAACCAAACTAAACCATCTCAATTTACTCTCAGTTTAATTAATATTATTTTTCAGTGTCCGTGTAAGTTTTTTTTATGTGTGAGTATGATTATTTGCTAAGATTAGCTTTCTCTGATTTTATTTTATGAACAGTATCCCTTCAGGATATGGTGATCACGGCCCTCAACAACTTCCTCCCTTTTGATTTATTATCACGTTACTTTTTCCTCTTGTGTCCATTATGTCTACTGAGTGACAAACTTCAAATCTTACTGATTTATAAATACAGGTCTCCATTTCTTTCTGATTTTCTTTACAACCTCTTCGTTGCTCGTATCTTCCCTCTATGATATTCTCATCATCCTTCTGTAGAATCACATCTCTTTTTACACAAGTCTCTTCTTCATCTGTGAGGAAACTGATTTATTATCCACCAGTCCCTGTTCTGTCATACATTAGATTATGTTTGCTTTTGACCCTCTTACCTTCGATATGGCCAGGGAGTGTCAAATTTTCCATGCCTTCTTTCTTCATTATGTGTCCTAGAAATTCCAATTGTTTCTTTCTTATTATAAGCATAACTTTGCTTGTAGCTCTTTTTTCTTTAAGACTTTCACATTGATCACATGTCATGTCCATAGTATTCTAAGCATTAGTCAGTAGAGCTACAGCGCCATCGTCTTGTCTCTTCTTCACCTGTGAGGTAATTGTAACTAAGCACTAGTCGCAATAAAAATGTCTGTCTACAATTCATATTGATGTTATCGCGAAAACTAGAAACAAGTAACACCTATCTATCTCAGAAGGAGAAATAAACAAAGAAATTCCATTTCAATGAAATACATGAACAAGGAAAACATTTTTTCAAACAGAAACAAGAACAATTTGAAACCAACTCACGGAGATGATAAAGGGACACACGTTATCTCAGAGGAAAATTTCAGACTTTGTAGGGAAGAGATATTTACCGTATTAAAACCAACAGTAGCGAAAAGAACACGTGGCAGTATCTTTAACCTAATGTGCCACGTGGAAAGAAGGCTTGCAGAAAATTACACCTAGACACATGTACGTATATATGTGATAAATGTCTACTTTTATATTTTATAGAACATTTAAAATTATACTCAGAATTTCAAAAATATTAATGGTGCTAGTGCTAAGTAGCAAAATCTCTAAGCCTGGTAACGCATATAACAGGCCTTACGAGGACCTTTACAGAAATTATCGTCCAGCATTTACTATCATATAAGAGATTGGGTAACATATAATAGTGATGTGGGGCCAAAGTCGGGACCACAGAAGGAAAACACGGAACACGGATTAGATGTAAGATATATTAACAACAGGTTACAGAGATAGTGTAAGCGGAGCTTACTATATGTTAGTGTCCAATACTGGTAGTCGTACGCGGCTCTCACTGTCTCTCTCTAGAGTGTTGTGTCGCATACTTAATATAGACCTGGAAGAGTCTATTGTGTAGGTAGTTCCGGTCTCACAATACCCCACTTCCAAGAGTTTTCTTTTTGAAAAGGAGAGAAAAAAATAAAACTGTTAATACTTTTTCTCTTGGGATTTACGTTGAGCGGTTGGGTAAATTTCCTTTTCCTTCCTGAGCGTCGCACTTCCGGAGAGACTTGGGGCGTGTCGGGATCGAAGTGATCGAAAATTACGTCGATCGGCTCTTCACAGCTATTTTGTAGTGATTCCTCAGATTCCTTCAAACGGCATTTTCTGAGCTGGTTCCAATGGCGTTTGTGAGTGTTTTTCGGTCCTTGGACAATATAGACCAGTTCGCCAATTCTTTGTTTTATGGTGCCTACTTCCGAGAATGTTATGTTGTTTTTGTAAGCCTTGAAAAAGACTTTATCGCCAGGATTGAAATATTTCTTATGAAGCGATACGGTTCTTTTTAACTTTGCTTGCCGTGGAATAAGTTTGTCGAATACAGATTTGATTTTCCTTGCGAACATTGTTTCTGCAGGCGAGCGTCCCATAGGCGTGTTCGGATTAGGGGCTATCCGATACACCTGCAGAAACTGTTGCAATGCTCTATCTGTCGGTGTGCCTAGTGCCTTTTTTAAAGCCCTTTTTAGTGCAGTTTGTCGTTGCTCTTTTGCATTGTAGGACCTCAGGCCATTTTGAGTGGCTATCCACAAAAATGAGGTAGTACATGTTGTCTATAGGCCCTGCAAAATCGATATGAATTCTTTGCCATGGATGGTCTGTGTTTGGCCATAGTCTGCACGTCGTGGTTGGAGCTTTTGTTGCAAGCGCGCATCCTTTGCATGATCCTATCATGTCTGCTATGTCCTTGTCCATGTTTGGCCAATAAACATAGCAGCGCATGAGGCTTTTCGTACGGTTCTTCCCCGGATGTCCCATGTGAAAATCCCTGAGGATTTTTCTTTGTAGGCTGTTTGGAATCACTACGCGGTCATTATATAGTAGAACATCATCGCAGAGGGAGAAAACTTCAGGCATATTGGGGTCTTTGTTGCGAATTTTGCTTTTTATGGATTGAATGAATTCATCCTCTCGAGACTCCCTTTTTATGTCGGCCAAAGTAACTGGGAGCTGTCTTATGGTACTCGCGATCATGTTTTTGATTTCACAATTTGTCCTTAGAGTAGCAATGATGGAGTCTTCAAAGACTTCTGTATTTTGGGGAATGAGTCGCGATAAACTGTCTACATGGCAAATATTTTTGGACATTAGGAACTCTATCTTGAAATTATAGTTTAAGAGAATTGTTCCCCAACGAAGTAGTCTATTTGCAGTATAGACTAGCAGACCTTTTTAGAACCAAAAATTGTAAGTAGAGGTTTATCGTTCTTCTGCAGTATGAACCGTCCACCATGTAGATATCTGTGAAACTTTGTCACAGCGAATATTAACCCTAGAGCCTCTTTCTCTATTTGGGAATATTGTTTCTCAGCTGGAAGTAGAGATCTTGATGCGTGAGCCACAGCTTTTCGCGAACCATCTGGCAGTTTATGCAGAATGCAAGCACCAATGCCGTACGAGCTTGTATCACTTGCGACTATGATGTCGAGACTAGGGTCGTAATGGGTGAGGGAGGGGTCTGAAGTAAGAGTTTTCTTGATCTTCTCGAATGCGTCTTGGCATTCCGGGGTCCATGACCATGGTTTGTCTTTTTTAAGAGTTGGTTGAGAGGCCCTCTCAAATTTTGCATGTTCTGAACCCTTCGTAAAAATTAGCTAGGCCGCGGAAGCTTTGTAACGCTTGAACGTTATCTGGGGCCGGCATGTTTCTGATCGCGTTGGCTCGTATTTGATTGGACTTCTTTTTTACGTAGACCGTAGGTGCTGCCCACTCGCTGAAATCTGTTTTTGACAGAATACCTGCTTGTTCGAGTCTATCTAACTCTTTATTGATTTGCTCTAGAGCAGCGAAAGGGACATTCCGTATCTTTTTGAATACAGGTTGTGCACCGTCCTTCACCTTGAACTTAGCTTTCATTTTAGTGCATTTCCCAGTTCCTTTTTGAGATTTACCAAATTGGACGTTGTACTTTGTATCTTGTGACAAAATGTACTCATTGGGCAATCCCAAAGATTGAATTTTTCTATCCAATCAGTTCCAAATAAGTTGTCTGAAGTTTTTAATACGTAGGCTTTGAGCTTTTTGGTAACTCCATTTAGAGTTACTGTAAGTATTACCTCGCCTAAAATGTTAATCTTTTCGCCAGTTACGGATTTTGCTGTTTTATCCGTTTTTAATAAGGTCGGTTTGTTTAATTTTCGCCAAGTACGCCAGTTAATGGTTGAAAGATCGGAATCCGAGTCAAGCTGGAATTTAATGGAATTATTGAAAATATCCACAGTTACATATTTTCTTAAATTCCTATCGACAATATTGTCAGATTGAGCTTGCTTAATTTTATTTTGGGGTTTTCTCGTTCTATTGGCGTACCAGCACGAAGTTAAAGTATGCCCACTTTTATTACAATTTTTGCAATATTTTTTGTTCTTAACTGGACAGAATTTCATCCACTGCCATTTACCACAATGGTAACATGGTCCGGGCGGTTTCTTTAACCTATTTGGGTTTTGGTTACTGCGAAATTTAGGACATGAGATTTGCCTTTTGTCTTTTTTAGGGAAATAGGCGGTAGACTTACTTCTGATTTTATTTATCTGAACCACACCTGATTCCTTGATAGTGTTTAAGTCACACCTTACAGATATTACTCTTTGACAGTCCTCTGACAGTTTTTGGAGAGTCAAACCTTGTTCGTTCTCAAGCTTGGTCAGTACCCGTCGTCTGACTTCAGCGTCTTCTGCTGATACTAGACCTTGTGCGAAAATCGAGCACTTGAAATCATCGGCAGTCTGCTCGGCTAGTTTAAAATCATTACAGAGCTTGTTTACCGATGCTGCAAACGTTAGAAAATCTTGCTGGTTGTCTTTGACTGTGTTCAGGCATTTCCAACGTTTGTGGAATAAGGTTGTGTTAGTCCCGAATAGTTCCGATAGGAGCTTAATAGTCTCTGAAAAAATCCAAGTCAGTGGTTTTCTTGGGTAGTATGAAGTCTACGAACCTACTATGTTCTGTAGTTCCCAGTTTTCTCAATAGTAGACGTATCTTTTTTTTTTTACTGGACCATTGTTCACAGTCTACGTTGAAAATATCTTCGTAGCGCCTGTAAAGGGCCTCGAACGTTTTGTCGTTCTCTGGTACGTATTCAAAGGTTTCCATTGAATTGTAGATTGTACTCTGGGAGAATATTGTATCTTTTTCAGAGTTTGAGCCTTTTAATGCATTTACGAGTAATTCTTTAAGTTGTTTCTGTTGTAGTTCAGCATTCTGAAGCGTAATTTGTTGGAATTCCATTTGTTGTTTATGTAATTCCAAAAATAGTTTTTGTTGTCTTTCTTCTGATTTTTGTTGCTGATCCAAATTTACTTTTAGCATTTGGGCAATTACTCTTTGAAAATCTTCCATATTTGGACAAAAAAAATGACAGCGATTTGTTGTTGCTTTGAAACCCGTGTACCAAGGGGAGGTACACAAAAAAAACTTGATAGGTTTTTTTTTTCTTTTTCACAAAAAAAATATGGACAGACAATTAGTTAAACTAATGTGTTTAGCTTTTTTGCAATTCTGTGGTTCCGTTAATTTTAACGTAATTGTATAAATTTTCACCACAGTCATGTATTTTTTTTTTTTTTTGTTAGAGGTACAAAAAGAGAAAACTCACCTCAGTGAATTTGAGGGGAGAATAATTTTATGCGCGAGTTCAACTCAGTTACATAAAAAAAAATTTAGATAGTTTTTTTTCGAAAACTTGTGTCGTAAATAGTACTTCTGCTCTTGTGTTGTCAGTTTGTTTTAGGAACAAACTATTTTTGTGTGTGTGTGGGTGTGTAAGAAATCGTTCTCGTAATGTTATTTGGACAGACTTTAATATTCCGTAGATGTCGAATCGCTAGTTCGTCACTGTTTGGTATCGGAATATATTTTTTTATATGTAGACGCTGGGTGTTGCGTTTAAATCGCTAATGTAGTGATACCAGCTTAATTTCTCGTTCAACACTGCTGTGGGAACGCGTGGAGTTTCTGTATATTTTTCGAGTACTCTGTCGCTATTGAAATGGGGAGAACGAAATTCTTAAATCTTTCTGTCGCTACTGATGTGGGACTGGTAAGTTATTGTGGTTTTCGACGTGAATGCGTTTCTCGAATTCTTCGTCGACCCAGATGGGTGATTGGTAAGGTATTGAGGTTTCGGCGTGAGTGCGTTTCTCGAATCCTCGTCGCCACTGATGTGGGGCCAAAGTCGGGACCACAGAAGGAAAACACGGAACACGTATTAGATGTAAGAAAGATATATTAACAACAGGTTACAGAGATAATGTAAGCGGGGCTTACTATATGTTAGTGTCCAATACTGGTAGTCGTACGCGGCTCTCGCTGTCTCTCTGTCTAGAGTGCTGTGTCGCATACTTAATATAGACCTGGAAGAGTCTATTGTGTAGGTAGTTCCGGTCTCACAATAAATAGTTCAGCACCTTTTTTTGTTTCTTAGGACATTTCTATATCTTAATACTTTGCTTATTTTCGTGAAAACATTTCGATGATTCTCTATATTTTCAGATTTAGTTTCCTTATTCTTCCTATTTTCCTCAAGGCTCTCTTGTTCCTCGTGTGCTCTGTTCCTGGTATATTCACCATTCATCAGTAGAAACACGTACCTGTCATTTCAAATCTCTTCTTCATCTGTGAAGAGATAAGCCAGTTGTCAGTGCCATATAAGAAGCTAGAGATTACATAGCAATTCAACGATATTTGTTCCTAACGCAATATCCCTGTCTTTCAATACTGTTTCTGATATAAGCCCCATTTGCATTCAAAAACGTTCCGTCTGTGTAAACAAGATATACGGTGCTTAACCTGACTAAACTTAGAAATATAAAAATTACAACATTTCCTATTCATGGTAGATTTTTTACCTAAGGCACGAAATTCACTAATTCAGTCAGTAGTTATAATACCCGTCAAGATGCCTAGTGTTGGACGTTGCTCCAAGCTGCATTTGATAATAGATCATAAATGACACAGAAAGAGGAACTTCGACGTGGTGTAATCGTTAACAAATTTGTCTCACTATTTCAATTATGATTCTGTAGTGTTACATCCAAGCTACGCTTAAAAAAATCATTTTTGGGGTACCTCGACGTGGTATAATGGTCAGTCAGCTTATTTCGTTAGAGCAATTACAAGTGGTTAGTGAGTTCGATGCTCAATGGGTGCCCCCATACTTTCGGCCTTGTGCTACATCTAAGCTACGCTTGGAAAATCACTATAAGCTATTGAGCGTCTCACTGCACCTTCTTGTCTTTACGTTTTCAACTGACTTGAAGTGGAACAACTACATTGAATCAATAGCTGCATCTACTGCAAAGAGAGTTGGTTCATTGTGTCGTGACAGAAGGTTTTTCTCGTCAGTGTTCGTCCGTGCATTGAATACTGTTGCCATATCTGGTCTGGTTTCCTGCTATTCATCTCAAGGTTCTTAACAAAATCCAAAGAAGGACCTGCAATGTAATCAGTCCTAACTTAACATCTCAAATTCACTCACTTTCTCACCGGCATGATGTGGCTTCCATCTGTCTTTTCTACAAATATTTTCAAGGCAACTGCTATGTCGAGGTTTTTTCCCCGGTGCCCCGACGACATGAATTTAAGTGTGCTACTAGATTGGCAGCTAGGTCCCACCCTTTTACTATTGAAATAGTTAAATGCAACCGCCACTTCTACTCCAACAGTTTCTTTTCTCGCACTCCCCGACAATAGAACTCCTTTCCGTTTACTTGCTTCCCTGATAACTACAATCTGCAAAAATTTAAATGCAACGTCAATCGCCATCTTCTGTTGTCTTGAACCTCGTTTCATCTTTTATCATTTCCTCACACCCTCCATACCCAGTCTTTTTTTCTCACCTTCACTTTCTGTAACTCCCTGCGTACTAGTGGAGTGAAATGATTAAAAAACATGTGGATTTGTGTGTGTGTGTGTGTGTGTGTGTGTGTGTGTGTGTGTGTGTGTGTGTGTGTGTGTTTGGAGGGTCAGTTGGGCACCGTCTGTGAGAAAAAGAGCATGACGCAATTCACTCCGCCAGAGATTTGCAAACGGCATGCTGTACTGCTTGACATTCGCACCGAATGCTCCAATAGAAAGATTTCAGTGTGTTTGGGTATTAATCTGAGTACAGTGTAGATGATTCGAAAAGAGCTGGATGATTAAGAGGGCGCTTGGAATTATCAGTAGTGATAACAACAGTATGCATCAATTTACCTTCTCACGGCGCCTCAGACTCAGCACGGAGGCCTACATCAAATGCCTTAAGGAGGTGCTTCACTGATCTCAAGAGGGTGCCTGCTGAAAGACCCTATGTCTGGCAACAGGAATCTGCACCATGTCCCATAAGCAGGAGAACCCTTGATTATTATGGGTGGCGCGCAATTGAGCGAGTGACCAACAAAACCCCTTGTAAAACTCCTAAGATGAATTGAAAACAAGGATTATGACAACATTCACCAAATTAAATAAGGAGACCGTCCAGAATAGGAGATTCCCAGGTCGTCTGGAAGCCGTGGCGATTTTATTGAATAAATTTACTCTTTAGTATTTCAATATATTTTTGTGTCATTTCGTTAAATATATCTGTTAAAATGAGATATCAGTGTTATTTTCCTTTTTGTGTAATTTAGACGACAATTTATCCACCGTACTCTGTATTTTGTTATACGTAACTATATTTATATAATCACTTATATATAAATACCTCCAATAATTCACAGAAGAAAGGGTATAGCATGAATAAAGACCCCAAACTTGATAAAAACAAAGTTTTATCGTGAAAATGTTCGCTATAATTAAAAAGGAAGACAAAAATTCGAAAATTGTGTTAAAAATCTTATTTTTCTTGCGTCATCGGGGATAGCAAAGATAAGTATTAGAAAATTTATTGCCTTTTTTCCGGTATGAAACACATTGATTTGGAAATTCTTGCAAAAAATGAAATAATTGTCGGATTTTAAGGAAATGTTAAGGACTTATTCAAAAATGAATTAAATTACTGTAGTTTTTTTTTTTTCATGTTAACCACCATCTTACTTAATGAAATTTCAAGACTTCAAATTGTGCCCCGCTTCGTATTTATATTAGTTAAAAGCAGTACTTCTTGGGGAGTTCAAATTGTATGAAATTTACCGAAAATTCGCTCTGAATCGAAAAATAAAAAATGTAATAAAACTAAGACATTATTTAATTAGAAAAGCTTTCAATTGTTGTTTTATGAATAAGATATATTAAGGACACTATTGTCTTAAGAAAAAGTTTTTTTCGATAAATAATGAATTTTTTGCAAGAATTGTTTTTCTTTTTAATTTTAATTAGAATAATTTATAAATTTTACATCTTTTAAATGTCTGTACGGGTTTTTAAATCTTTTAAATTTTTGTACGTTTCGGGGATATTGTTATTAAGTAAAAACTATATTTACTAATGATAAATTGAAAAGCTTAGTACAAATCCTCATATACCAAGAGTTCTTAAAGAGTTTTTAATTTATTTTTATATATGCCTATTTTCTATTATACAGTCGACCATACACGATATTATAAAAAAAAATGGGTAACTATAGTAAATTTACAGCCAAAAATATTTAAAATTCAATGAATATTAGATTACTGAGTACTTAAAAATTATATGTAAAAGGCACTAATAATAATTAAATTACATTTTAACGCATAAATCCCCCATAGAACAACATTAGATAAAATATCAATCTGTCATCAAATTGGCCAACACGCGAACGCCTTAAATAAATATCTATTATCGAGTTAAAAAAAAATCATTTTTGCGATATTTTAAATTTAAAGTAAATAAAAGCTGTTTCAAATCAGATTAATTATACTTTAAAGCTGATAATATTCCTCAAATAAAGTTTCAGAAATTTTTTTTCAATTTTGAAAGATGTAAAAACATCTTTCAAAATTTCAAAATAAGTTTCTGAAAAAAAATTTCAAAATAAAGAGAATTACATTGCGATGAAAGGCGAATAAAAAGTGCGATAATCAGCTATTTTTTCAAAAGAAACAAAAAGAATTCTTCCAGTCAATTAAAATTAGTTGTAAACTAGTTTTTGAAATACAGCAAAGTATTTTGGTTATTGAAAATGTTAAATTTAATCTATTAACTTGAAAATATATATAAAAAAACTTCAGGTAAGATTTTTCATTTTTTTAACATTCATTTTAAACCATTTATGGTATTGCGTTTTTTTTTTTTTTTTTTTTTTTTTTTTTTTATTTGTTTTCTTTTTGCTGTATTTTTGGAGGTAGGTACTTATATATAAATATTTTATTCTTTACGTATTGCACCGTGACTTAAACTTTCGTACAATGAATACAGTGAATATCGCTCATTGTATAAAATGTTTATTCAAGGCGGAGTAATTTCTTTAAATATTTATAAGTTATTTTCTTGCTCTAAACTCGGTGTCCTTTTTTTTGAATTTCCTTGTCTGTGTTCTACGGAATTTAATTTGTATGCTTTCAAATTAATCTATCTTTCTAATATGTACTTCTTAAATACTCTTTTCTTACGTCTGAATTCTCTCTACTGTTTTTAGATTTTCCAGATTGTAAGTACAGTAATTCCTATATTTACTTATATATATATATATATATATATATATATATATATTTATTATTATTATTATTATTATTATTATTATTTCGGTGTCTTGCTATGGACACACTACCTACCAAGTCTGCGGAAACATGTACCTAAGGCAGGTCGTGGTGTGTTGTTATAACTAATTTCATTTAATTTTTTTTTTTTTTTTTTTTTTTATCTTCTACGTTTAAGAAACTATACTCGCTCGTAAAACCTTCGGTGTCTTGATTTGCAAATAAACAAGCCAATACCAAAGGAAGTACTGGATCTAAAAAAAAAAGAACCAAGAATATATGTACGTTAACCGAATATAATCGTCCAGACATACGAATAAAAAGGCCCAAAGAAAAAAAACCCCTGATGCGAGTACCCAAAATAACTAAATAAAAACACAGTAACTCAATACAATGACAGAAGCAGACCTAGTTAAACCTATAGATCCAGACAAACCTTAACTGAGGTTTAACCTAAGTGGATCGTCAGGAAAGTCATTTTCCTGGCGATCCGATTTTATGAAAAACTGGTATATTTGTTTGTAAGACGATTAATTTTGTTGACCAGCTTTCCCTGACAATCCCTTAAATTGAAAATTTGGTAATTTTTTGTCTGGATCTAGGTTTCCTTCTATATATATATATATATATATATATATATATATATATATATATATATATATATATTATTGCATTTTGATTTGTCATTATAGCTTATGTATCAGCGTTTCCTCTATTGAGGGTGTTTGGTTTATTTGAACCTTTTAAAAACTCTTTATTCTACATTAAACACCATCACTTGATAAGACAACCAGAATTGTTGAAAAAATGGATGATTTTTGTAGTGATTTTATAACATCTTTATATTATAATTTTTGACTAAATAATATTTGTTCTACTTGTATTAAGTACTCTTTTAAGAATAGCATTTTTTGGTTATTGGAATTTATTCCGTGTACCATTAAATTCTATATATATATATATATATATATATATATATATATATATATATATATATATATATATATATATAAAACAAAAAATAAAAACAACAAAAAAACCTGCAAAGGAGTCTATGATGTTGTAACCAATTTAGACATACCAATTCGTTCACTAGTTCAGTCAATAAACCTACTCTCAAAATACTAACTATAGACGTCTTGACATAATTTACTTATTAGAATGGCAGAAACAAAAGGTGAGAAAATTTGAATGGCCCTTTCACTGCAGAATTAATAATTATCGGAATCGGGTCAAGTCGGTTCCCCACGAAAGATGAACAAATAGTTCACTTTCTTCAGAGACAGTCATTCACTACTCTAGTTCACTGCTACTGACAAGCAGGGATTCTTTCTCCTGATGATGACCATGCTGGCCGAAACAATAAAACAAAAATATTAATGTACAAGCCAGTTTGTCTGAAAATTTTAAATTTTTAATATTTTTTATTGTTGTAAAATCGGCCTGCTGTTTACAATGAACTTCAGGTGATTACTCACGGCACAAGACTAGAGCCCAAAGCTACAATAATGACGAACTCACTTTCAATAGTCCAAAAACCTTAACAGAACAATTACAATTATGCTTTATCCTAACTATGGATTAAACAGCAGGACAGGCTGGGGTCTCTAGTTGTGGTTAGCAACTCTGAATACAAAACCCGTTCGGATGCTAATATAAAATATGAAGAGTAAGCCTTAAATCTCACTATATTTCAAATAGAGTGGTCGATAATCGTCTTTTGTGTATGTTGACGGTCATGGACCTTCACATTAGAACTTGCAAAAATAGTTCTAGAAAAACGCCAAGTGCAGTTACGCACAAGCAGTCCAGAGCAAGTTTGAAAAGAAACAAATTAGATCCCTTAAATTCTGTAAGATCACCAACCAAATCTTCACTTCTATGCTTATAACTCAACATTAGATGACAATGACCATTACCTCCCCAAGTTCCTAAGTCTTACTGAGCACAATCTTAGTAATATTACCATTACAGCACGAGAAATCTCTAAACATATCAAATGCGTTGACCCTAAGAAAGCTACTGACCCAGAAAAAATTCCAGTGGTTGTTCTTGAGAATATCAATTTGGAATTATCCCCAATATTAGTAAAGTTATTTCACCGCTGCTTGAATGAGAAATCCTTCCTAAGCCTGTGGAAAGTGGCAAGTATATGCCCGATTTTCAAGAACGCGGGCGTGTGATTTTCCCCTTTCCAGTACAGACCCATCATTCTCCTCAGTATCATCAGTAGGCTTTTTGAGGCCATAATCAATAACGTCGTCGAGCACCTAGAAAAGAACAATCTCTTCACCGACGGGCTGTATGGGATTCGGTCGGCCCGATTCACTACCAACATCCTAAGTACCATCACTCATGGAATCAGTGAGGCTCTTGACGACAAACACACCTCGAGGACCATACCATTAATATCTCAAAAGTCTTTGAGAAGGTGTGGCAGTTATGGAATCACTGGAAGGCTCTTCTCGGCCATAAAATCCTTCCTAACAGGTAGGTCCCTGAAAATAGTTAGTAATGGCCACTACTCGGACCAACCCCATTCATAAATGATCTGCTTAAGAATATAGTCAGATCATTAATATATATCTATGCCAATAATGCGACTATATACGAGCGCATCTCTAAAACTATCGATAGTCAGACATTGGTGATTGATATCTCTTCCGAACTATCCAATGTGGTGAAAACTGTTTGGTTACATTCAATGACTCGAAGACTAAGCTAGTTACATTCCATCGGGCAAGCACCGTGCCTTGAAAAGATTGTTGGGCTTCAAACTCACACATGACCCCCTCAAGTGAAACACGTGTATACGATCAATTGCTAAGAATGCAGGTAAAATGGTCGGTTCCATGTACCGCTCCAGTAACTACCTGACTACTCCTGCTATCTTCTACCTTTACAAGAGTCAGATCAGACTGAAAATAGAGTACTGTTGCCATATTCGTTCGGGAGCTGCCAAGACCTCACTCTCCAGCCTTCATAGAGTCCAAAAGAGTCTCCAAATTCTCGTGGGTGATGAATTATTCTTCAATCTCCCACAGGCAGAATGTGGTAAGCCTCTCACTGCTCTACCGCTAATTCCACGAGAATGTTCCAGCCAAATCAAACCTTCACGGCATGAACACGACATTCCACTTACATAATAGCAAATCACCCACATTCTCTCCATATTCCATCAATGAGAAATAAGTTCCACTCCAGCAATTTCCCCCACGAACCACTGTTCTGTGGAACCGACTCCCAACAGGATGTTTTCTCGATCACTACAATCTTAACCTGTTCAAGGATCGGGTTAAACGTTATCTTCCACTCCTATGCACACAAATGGCCTCCTAACAGAACCTCTATCTCGAGTGGCTACGGGGACTTGTGATGGGTGACTCTTAATGGAAAAATAATTCCTGTCCTTTGGAGCTCTTTACGAATTTTAATTTTTTTACTATCTCTTCTAAAACCTGTTCAGCCAGCCATTTACACAAGCTCGAGAGGTAAGTTATTCGTTGCTTTCTTCTGTCCCTCTTGCCTTCAATATGTTCTGTGAATTTTTAAGGCCCTTTCCTCATTATGTGCCCTAAAACTTTCAACTGTCCAATGTTAAGTATATGTGTCCTTATATTTCCATTTTCTCTAAAACTTCCTCTTTACTCACATGTTCAGTCTATGGTATTCTCAGCAACCTTCCGTATAACTACGTTTATGTCCCTTCGAGTTTCTTCTTCATCTGGAAGGAGATTTTCCAGCTTTCACTGGAATATAAGTGGATTGATATTACATAACAATTCCGTACTCTTTTTTTATTATTTCTGACGAAATTTTCCTGTTTCTTAATACTTTGCTTTGTTTTGGAAAGCATCTTTCGCTATCCCAATCTACCTTCGGATTTTAATGTCGCACTTTCCGCCTTGTGTTAAAACACTTCCCAGATTTTTGTACTTACTTGATGCTGATGTCTCCCCGACCTTGGATTTTATGTATCGTGGGGCAGACAATAGAAAACGTTTGTTCTGGTTCCCTTTCCTTCTCTTGTCTAGCGTATGTTTAAAATCTTAATTTGAACTTCATTTGGTAGCTAGATAATTATCTAGTTAGCAGAAAATTAATTCACATTGGGTCACTTGGTATGTAATCATTGTGGACTTTATGATCCCGAGTGAAATCGAATTTTTTTTCTCTGTGATAGCATCAAATGAGTTCTGCTATCAAGTGAGATGCAAATATGTTCGATGGTTCGTGATTCAGGTAAATTTATCCGGAAACCAAGTTTAATCTCACGATAATGCCAATATTGCTCGTTGACAAACATTTTCTTATGTTCCATTATCGATGATCATAATAATGTTCAAAGATTTTTAAAAAGATTTCGTGAAGATAGAGGCAAACGGAGATTTATAAATTTGTTCAAGTTTCTCACAGGAAAATTTAATTCCTCAAAACAACAGATAGCTCATCGGCATATCGATATTTATTTCTCAGTATTGCTTTTAAACGTCATTGATTGACCTCTCTCTAGAAAAGTTTGTCTAGATCTTATATAATCAATTTACTTCATGAAAAGAAAAGTGAATGCAACTCTCCGCTTAATTAAGTACGTCCTGTGCCAAGTTTGTACCAATCTCACCAATTGTTTTCTACTCTTGACTAATCTCACTTAGATAATAGGTCCCAAATGATATCCTGGCGAGAAGTCCATTAAAAGTTAACTACTCTCATTTTAAATAAATTATCTGGTATCGATCACCGGTGGTACTTGAATTAAAAAAATAAATACAATACAATACAAAACGTGATGGATCGATACCTCGATCTGGTCCATTCAGGAAACACCAAACCCTGAACATTCAACAAGGTCTTTTTACTTTCATCTGAATTAGTTATCGCCTTTCAATCAACCAGGTATTACTTCCGGTCGCGCCTTCGAACTTAATTTCAGCCATTGGTTGCCATCTTTGATTTATTTTCTGCCTCTAATTGCGTCTACACATCCTATTTGAAGTGGAGCCCACATACAAACACATAGATATACACACAAACATATATATATATATATATATATATATATATATATATATATATATATATATATATATATATATATATAATTATTATTAAAAACAATACGCGCTTTGTGTTGATTCATTTTATTGATCAACTAAAATTACGAACATCCTTCTCAAACAAGGAGGAAATTCCGTCAGAAATTGTCCGAAGTTCATTTCAGCAGAAAACTACAAGAAATAATGGTTAAAGCTTTCGACTTTCTGAAGTAGGCAGAGACGAGTTCTACGAAACTCACCAGTTGTTTCTACCTACCCTGATGATGACTTAATAAAGTCGAAAGCTCTGATTATATTTCTTGTACTTTTCTTCCGAAATGAACTTTGGACAATGTCTGACAGAATTTCTTTCTTCTTTAAGAAGAAAAGAATCGTAATTTAGAAAAGTCGGTAAGTAAAATTAATCGGCACGTAACGCCTTTTGTTTTTAATAATACTCGCCTTAAAGAACATTAATTGACTGAACACAGAGAATATATAAAAATTCATATAAACATGTTCATTTTTTAAAGTTTCAACCACTAAGGTGTGCCTGTTTAATTTTTAATTATATTTTGTATTTTTCCTTTAATTTTCGAATCAGTTGTACATCCAAATTAAAACTGGAAATAGACTGTCCAAATTTCAGTTTTTCTTCTCTTTTGTTCGCATAGTTTCAACTGTCTTAGTCAGAGCCAAGAATTGAATGTTATCAGTATGGCAGAAAAGATTTTGTTGGCTACAACCTAACACTTTTTAGAACGCTAAGTTTCAAATTCAAACGTGTATCGTATAAGTGACGTCATGTGTATATATGTGTGTGTGTGTGTGTGTGTGTGTGTGTGTGTGTGTTTGTGTGTGTATCTATGTGTTTGTGTGTGGGCTCCACTTCAAATAGGATGTATAGACGCAATTAGAGGAAGAAAATAAATCAAAGATGGCAACCAATATATAAAACAGAAACCGTTTTACAAATGATGTCACAATAATAATAATAATGCGTAAACAATATTTAATACATTTATTATTATTATTATTATTATTATTATTATTTCCTTTGATTTCTGGTGTGTACACATTTCGTTCCAGGTCCCGCCCAAAGACTTAAGGTTAGAAATGCCATCATTTTCCACCGACAAAAAAAAGGAAAATATTTTATATAGATAAAGTCCTTTGTAAGGTGTGGTCTGTATTTTTTGTATTTCTTTAAGGCATGGGCCTCCAGGAATCCCTTCAATTAGTCTACTGGAATCTTTTCATACACATGTTATATATATTATAAACGTTTTAAAATACCGTCTCCTGTCGTGAATGTTATTTTATTTCATGTAGTTTTATTCGTATAATATAGCTTCGAGAATGTGGAGTCTTTCCTGGCAGTGAGTGCTGTTAACCATTTTGGATTTTATCTATTAATTTTACTAGTTTTTTGTTGATAGTTGTAATTTGGTTGTTTTTAATATTATTAATGGAGACTGGAAAAGACGGAATATTACTAGTTGCCCCATTATAGGCATTGGTACATCCGTGCAATAATAACACCATAACACAATGGAAGGAAGGAACAGAGCATAGCTGAAAGAAAGGAATGACAAATATGAATTGTTCACGAACAGATTTTATATACCACTACGTCATACAAGATATATATACACAATATATTTATCTGCCATTATTTATCGCACACAGAGAAACTGTAACACATATGAAAAAAACAAGCAGAGTGAAAACCGAAAAGCAAGAGGGTTTTACATGCTGGTGGCGTCCTCTGTGTTCTTTGGTGAGACCATGTGATTTCCCATGTTTTGCCCTACAGCTGAGGGGTTATGCTGATGTCTATCTTCTTCGAGGTCTACGTAGTAACCTGGATTCGTCACCCCAGGATCTGATGTCACTCACCGCCTTTCACGTGACCCTCGTAAATTCCTCATGCCCAAAGCGGTATAATCGCCTTCTTCATCCCTACACAATGATTTATATGGGAACGGATGTCACTAATATATATATATATATATATATATATATATATATATATATATATATATATAGATAGATAGATAGATAGATAGATAGATGATAAATGATAAAATATGTTTTTAAGATATGGTATATCTATGTGTAAAAGGGTTACTTATAGACAATAGTGACATTTTTAATTATAAAAGTGGTTACTGAGGTCAACAGCGACAGTCTGTTTTATGTTTGAAAGCCATCTTCAGGCCAGATATATAATGTGTGTACGCATGCGTGTGTGTTCCCGCGCGCGCTTGTGTGTATGTGTGTGTTTACTTTATTCTGTTTCAATTTTGAATTATTTTTAGTTATTTCTTGGATCAAACACAAGAATAGTGGAATTGTCAGAATTGACATTTTTCCTTTAATTATTGACCATTGCTGATGATTCAAGCCAAACCCTATCGTTGCTCTCCTGACTCAACTATAAGTATCAACATCATTAAAAGCAATACTCTGAAAGCAATTTTGAACTTATTTCACTAATACGAGTCCTTTCCTTTGCACTCTTTTTCTCTCTCTCTTTCTTCCTCTCTCTCTCTTTATTCCTCTCTCTCACTCTCTTTCTCTCTGTAACACCCAAACACCCAGATATAATTAACTTAATGATTCTTCTTTTTGCCGTATTAAGCAAACCTCCCTCCTTGTTTGCCTTAAGATATCATTCATTAAGGTCTATTGATGGCGCCACTAATGCTCATTGTAACAAGAAATAAATCATTACAAACCAGAAAAGGTACGAAAAAAATAATCTTATAAATATATCGACAGATTTTGTGTGTAAACACGGTACGGTCGATATAATGATCAATCCTGGACCTGTGATGCTAGTCGTGAATGTGTTGCCCATTTCTCAAGAAATTTCCCGTTCAGTCTCTGGTTTGGTTAAGGTCGGTTCGGAACCGGTGTTTTGATTTCAGCATCTGTCTTCAGTTGATTCACGTAAATCTTCATTTGTATGCTCCTGTTACTCGCAGACCTCTTGTAGAGAACGCGGCAATCATACATGATGCTGGTGGACATGAGTCAAAGCATAGATGAGAAATAGAATCAGAGAGAAGGCTTGCGGGGAAACAAATTCAGTTGTGAGAAAACTGGTTTCACCGAAAACGTTAAATGGGGTCTTCAGTTTCGTTGAATGATTCACTGGAAAATCAAAACGAAGAAAATTAAGGGGGGATAACTTTTAAATATGAATACTCTTTCTTTAAATTATGTATAATTTTAATAAATACACCGTTTAATTCAACTGGTTTATATTTATTTATGATAATGAATGATTGGCAAAATTATTAGGTTAAACGGAATTATTTAATGTTGAAATCAATTAAATGTTAAGAAGTTAATTATCCTTTTTATCACTATGGACAAGAAAAATAAAACAAATAAAATAATTAAAGCAACACTAAAAGAAAGAAAGAAAGAACGAAAGAAAGAAAGAAAGAAAGAAAGAAAGAAAGAAAGAAAGAAAGAAAGAAAGAATAATATGAATTCCTACAGAAAACTTTTTTTTAATATTTAATTTATTTACGCGTGTAATTTTGACCCGTCAAATGTTTAAATGATTTGATTTCTCGTCATTTTTATTCGATTTCGAAAACTCGTAGAATAAAAATCAAAATATTAAGTCAGGTTATTATACGAATGAAGATTTCAGTGAAAAATTTAGTGAACGGCAAGTTATTCCTGTACATAAATAAACGACTGTAAGGAGGAGGCAATTATATTCCTTTCAATGGGAATAATTTACAAATGTCTTAAGGGGCTATTACAGGTCACGTGACTGTGCGTTAGCGGACATTTTAAATTGTTTCTTGACTTCCCACAAAAGATGGCATACTCCCAAAGCAGAATTGAAAAGTTACCTCAAGACTGTGTGTCAAGCTTGAAAACATTAAAATGACGACCTTCTTTTTATTCATTCCCTTCGCATATTGCTTACTTTTTCATATGTGCTTAATTTCTCTGTTTTTGACATATGTATATATATGTGTGTGTGTTTGTGTGTGTGTGTGTGTGTACTGAATGTTTAATGTTACGTATGTATTTGTAGACATGTTTTGTATATAAAATGTGTTCAAGTTTTAATTATTTCAGTTCATCTCCTTATATTATTCATATCCCCCTGTTCTGTGTTAGTAGATCTCAGATATCAGACAGTCGGTTAAGTGGCATCCGTAATACACGCTTTGGCGATCATGTCTCTTTCGATTCATGACTGACTTTGTCGCACTAGGTTGACATTTCTTTCTGCGATAGACTGATTGCCTAACCAAGACTATACGATACACTCTGTCCTGCTATTCAACACATAGGTGGGGGGATACAGGTGGTTTCATACCTTGAGGGTATTTGGAATTCGAACTCGGTTCTTCGATTTCTCATTCCGAGCTGTTATTTATTTCACCACATCAAATATACTAATGGACACAGCATTTCTTTTGTGTGTGTCAAATTCTCCGAACCTCCTTTCAGTGTCCCCAGAAGTGTCAACTGTCTCTACCTGATTCTAATTAAAAGTGTATTTAATGTAATTTTAATCACTGATTCATATGAAACTTGTCTCTCTTATATTAAAGAATTTTTTTCTGTTGCAGTTACACTAAAGCAATCATAACACGTGAAATTTATAAATGTTTTCTTTGTTTCTTATTTAATCAGAGTAAACAAAATAAAACTCGATAGGATTTTGACATTCACTCGGACAAACAAATCAAGCCTTAAAAAAGCGAAAAAATAGTAAAGAAGGAGAATTTTTTTCAGACTATGCTGTTCCCAAAAACAATCATTAAAATGAAAATCTGCAATTATTTCAAGATTTTACAAAAGAAATATTGGATGGCTGGTTGATTTGTTTAGCGGAATATCAACACCTCTATGGGTTATTTAATGCCGAAATCTAAATATTTTGTACATCATTTTAGACTTTCAGAGTAAAAGTATGTTTTTTCAGATATATAGTTTGTAGATCATAACATGTATGGTTGGTAATTAATGCGTTGCTAGTAATTTCGTCATAAAAAGTACTGTTAGTAATTTTTATTAAAAAAATTATTGCAGGTAAGATGACTATAAAAATATAATTCTATACTTTCTTAGTGTTGTATCGATAGTCATTTTGCTATAAAATGTATTATTTGTAATTTTGTTTTAAAAATGTTTTGTTGGTCATTTTGCTATAAAAATGTACTATTGATTTTTGTTTGGGTGTTCACTATTTTCCGATAGTTGAGACGCTACCACCCGAGAACAGGGTGAACCTGGGTAAGACTGCAGTCAAGAGGTAGCTCCACATATTTCAGAACCTCCAATCACCCGATCAGAGTCCTTGCTGCCGGGTGTGGTTTATGGTGATACCCCAGGACGAAGAAAAAGTGAAACATAAACATGGCCTATCGTTTTTGGAGCACTTGGAAGGATTTCAAAATGTCTCGTGAAAAAGCCAGTTTAACTTGAGATCAAACAAAAAGCCCGAGCCCTCAAAACGACAAAATTCTGGAAAAGAGCTACTGAAGAGTGAGCAAAAGTATTGAAGAAACCTACTGTCACTTGATCTCAAACAGTGAAAAATAATGTGCTGTCCAAGAAAAAAACTATACCATCGCAAACACATACAAGAAAATCTGAAGTCAGATGAAAGTATTTGGTTGTCAAAAAACAAGAAGAAAAGAGTAACATTGCCCCAAGGAGGATTTCGATGTCCAGGCTGACCATTAAGTTAAAGCAAAGGAATGTGATGATATAAAAATGTATATTGTCTTTGCTACGGATATAAAGAAATTGTAGAATGTAAAAGTTACAGTCGTTCCAGGAATTGTTGGAGTATGAAGAACAGTCAGGAGGAGACCAGTTAAAAAAATACTTGAAGAAATAGAAACTAGAAGAAACTGGAATAGCTCGTTGATAGTATTCCTAAAATCACCTTGAATACGTATTTTAATATTGAAAAAAAAAGACTTGCTGTCACTTGCGTGCGCACTTAGTGATACTAAATGATTTCATAATTATTTAAAAAACAGCAAATTAAAGAACTTTGAAAAACGCAATAGAGGAAAAAATGGGCGGAGAGGGATACGGAACGAAAATATTTTATTGAAAAAAATGGGCGGAGAGGGATACGGAACGAAAATATTTTATTGAAAAAAATGGGCGGAGAGGGATACGGAACGAAAATATTTTATTGAAAAAAAATGGGCGGAGAGGGATACGGAACGAAAATATTTTATTGAAAAAAATGGGCGGAGAGGGATACGGAACGAAAATATTTTATTGAAAAAAAAATGGGCGGAGAGGGATACGGAACGAAAATATTTTATTGAAAAAATGGGCGGAGAGGGATACGGAACGAAAATATTTTATTGAAAAAAATGGGCGGAGAGGGATACGGAACGAAAATATTTTATTGAAAAAAATGGGCGGAGAGGGATACGGAACGAAAATATTTTATTGAAAAAAATGGGCGGAGAGGGATACGGAACGAAAATATTTTATTGAAAAAAAATGGGCGGAGAGGGATACGGAACGAAAATATTTTATTGAAAAAAATGGGCGGAGAGGGATACGGAACGAAAATATTTTATTGAAAAAAATGGGCGGAGAGGGATACGGAACGAAAATATTTTATTGAAAAAAAACAAATAAATTCCGTCCCTGATTTATATTTATTTTATTAGCAAACTGGTGTTTAAAAACAAAAAAACATAAATTATTGCAAATGCCTCACTTTATTGCCTTTGGGTAGTAAAATAAAGATGGCGGACGAGAATCGGAAGGAAGATTAGCGGAAGAAAATCTGACTTCTGCATGGCTTAACGATAAATGCTTCCATAACCGAAGTAGTCAAAGCGACCTCTATGAAAGACAAGCTACCCTAGTTTGGGATACGATCCCAAAGCTAGTTGAGAAGCAATTTATTAAGTTTTACGATTAATAATGTTTACAGTGGGAGTAGGTGAATTAATTTATCGACTCACTCTTACATAAAAAAAGAAAATAATAAGATGGAGTAAAGCTATTGATAAATTTGCGGCAATAATAAAGCGCGTATTGACAAATAGGATTAAGGAAAAAGAAAGAATAAAGTGGAATAAAATTAGTAATAAGATAATCGTAATAATGAAGAGTGTATCTGGCTACAGGGATGGAACAAAAAGCATGGAATGAAGCGAGTAATAAAATAATAGTGATAAGGAAAACTTATTAACGGAAAGTATTGAGAAAAAAAGTAACAATAAGACTGAATGAATCTCACAATAAATTAGAGTAATAAGGAAAACTGTATTCACCCAGAATGTTGTGATAAAACTATTTATATGAATATGCTAAAGAATTGCAATAAAAGCATCTATAGATAATATACTCGTACTACTATTACTACTACTAATACTACTACTACTAATAATAATAATAATAATTTCTTCCACTGGAACAGAAAGTATGCAGGAGAAGTTCATATGGTTGAAAAGATCAACTACTGATGATCCTGGAGAATTGCAGGAGATGATTTAGAAATGTTAGCGCAGCATAGATAGATTGCCGTATAGCCTTTGAATGTGGGCCACACTCTTGGATCCTTAAGACCTTGGAAATGTACGAAGTCTCCCCCGTGATAGTAAATTTCCTTAAACACACCATGGGAATGGGAAATACCACATTATACCTAAATCATATCAGAGACACTGACATCTACAACGGCCTGTATATCCGACGAGAAATCTTTCAATGAGTCTCCAAACAACCCTTCTACTCAGCCTGTCCTTAAACTGTCTCGTCAATACTCTAAAATGTTTCAGTGACGACAGGAATATAGATTTCGAATTAGACAAATGTGCTAAAGTAACATAAGAAAAGGATAATTACAGAAACACACTCAATAGATTTAGATTTTGTCACAAAGATTAGGGAAATGAAACAAGAAGACGCCTATAAGTACCTAGAAATTAGCGAAGGAGATGGAATACAGTATACCCAGTTTAAGGTAAGAAAGGAATACTACAGGCGTGTGTTTTTGGCACTGAATACCAAGCTTAACTCAAAAAAACAGAATATCAGCCATAAACACATTGGCTTTCCCTGTTTTAACATCCTTAACTGGACCAGATATGATATTAAGTGAATGGTCGCCATAACGAAAAAGTTCTCAACTTCCACCGCATGCATCATCCAAATGTTATGTTAATCGTCTGTATGCTCCCAGATCCAGAGGAGACAGAGGATTAGTTCAACTAGAACAGTTTTACAAAACTATAAAAATTGGCCTTCAAAGATACCTGCAAACTACAAAAGACGGTCAAAGAACGTGTCAAATAACATGAAAGTATTAAGCGACTTTATTCAGTAATAAAGGAAGCCAACAAGTTCAAAATGGAGTTTCAAATGGATGAAGAAATACAAGAAAAGCAGTGGACCTGCAAAATACTTAAAAAAGAAAGCAGGCGTAAATGCAACCGACCAGATGCAGAAATAATGGCAAGATAAACCACTTAACAGTCAATACTCTGCCCGTACCAAACAAGCTGATGTAGACAAACCCCATACCCATTAGTGGCTACGTAGTGCAGGGTTAAAAGCTGAAACCGAAGGTTTTATTCTTGCTGCACAGGACCAATGCTGGTTAATTAGAAATTATCAAGCACACATATTGAAAAATTGTATTAGCCCAAAATGCAAATTTTTTGATAAATATCGAGAATCAATTGGCCATTTTCTATCAGGTTGCAAGGTATTGGCACACACTGAATATAAAACCCGGCATGACAGAGTGGGCTAATATCTGCACTGGAAAATTTGCAACTTTTCCGGAAAGGAAACTGCAAAAACATCGGTATGAAGACCACCCAGATCCTTTTACGGTGATAGTACCTGTAACAATTTTATGGGACTTTACAATATACACAGACATAACAATCGAATCTATTCGCCCAGACATTCTGATAAGAGACCACTAAAACAGACTATGCCTTCTCATTGACATGGAAGTCCTTGTAGAATGTAATGTATGTTTGAAGATCTTCAAAAAGTTATCAAAATACAAGGACCTTGAAACCGAAACCTCAAGAATGTGGCACATGAAAACATCAACAATTCCTGTTGTAGTTGGAGCCGTTCTATTCATAGGAAAAGATTTCAAGATACTCATTGAATGGATTCCAGGAAACCCATGCCTTAAAGAGTTACAAAAATTGTTCTTACGAGTACAGCCCACACCTTACGAAGGACTTTATCTACGTAAAATATGTGTGATTTTTTTTTAATTGCTCAGTGGAAAATGTCATGATGACATTTCTGACCTTAGGAAATAAATGAGTACACACCAAAAATCAAACGGAAAAATAATAATAATAAATACACGTAGACATAACATTCGAAGCTAATCGCCCGGACATTGTGATGAGAGACTGAAAAAAAAAATCTGCCTTCTTTTGACATCGCAGTCCCTGCAGACTGTAATGTATCTTTGAAGATCTTCAAATACCTATCAAAATACAAGGACCTTGAAATCGAAATCACAAAGATGTGGCACATGAAGACATCAGCAGTCACTGTTGTAGTTGCTGCCCTCAGACTGATTGGAAAAGGTTCCGATAGACTCATGAAGGGATTCCTGGAAGCCCAAACCTTTAAGAAATAAAAAAAAAAATTACTCACAATTACAACCCAGACCTTACGAATGGGTTTATCTGTGTGTGTGATTTTAGATTTTTTTTTTTTTTTAGGGATTGGGAGTCTCAAAAATGCTCAGTGGAAAATGTCATGATACCATTTCTGATCTTTTGTCTCTGGTTGGGACCCGGAAAGAAATGAGTATACACCAGAAATCAAAGGAAATATAATAAATAATAATGATCATAACAGTAATGAAAAATATATTGACTTGAAATGTTGAGATAAAAATTAAATATATACATAAAATTTACAATGACACCCGAAATAATCACTTACTAAGCGTAGCTTAAATGTGCCGCAAATATGTAACATCTATTGAGGATCGAACTCACTACGACTGGATTTAGCTTGCTAACCATTACACCACGTTCGAGTGACCAAATCATAAACGGGACAATTTGTATACAAATTCTAGCATATATATGGCTCAAGGTCGAAAGTATGGAGCAGCCAGTAAGGATCGAACTCACCACTCAGATCAAGCGAGACAAGCTTTACACCCTTTACACCATGTGGAAGTGACCATGACGTCAGAAATGTCGAGTGAAATGCTTTGGAAAAAGAATTTAAATATGACTCGAGCACTGTAGACGTCTTACGAATTTAAATTAAATTTTACTGTTAGAACTACTTCAAAAATAGAAGGATAATTAAATTTCTATTAACCAAAGTTCGAAGAACAGCGTGAAGGTAATCGCTTTAAATTTGGTATTTTGGTTTAAAACTTTTATATTTACATTCTGTGCGTGTTTGTCTTTAGTTGTTCTCATTAAAAACTTTTCCACGGTTGGGTTTTCCGAACTTCTTCAGGTATCACTTGATCTGGATACCCTTCAGGAAATGAGGAGCCAAATCATCTATTTAATAAAAGGACTAAGTATTCATGTTCCTTGTCTACATCAATATACATGGATAGGCCAACTTGTTCTTCTTTAGTACTGCATTGTTATGGTTATTTCTGTTTCCACTGTGTCTACACTACCTGGACTAGGAATTAAACTCACAATTACAACGTCACCAAATTCTGCTGATCGTTTCTAACCTGAAACGCAGTAAAGCAGTGCTGTGTTCTCGCTTCCCACCTGTATTTTTTTTTTTTTTTTTGCTTTCGGATCTTCCGCAGAGGGAATTTTCCCTCACACGAAATCAGAGGGAAAACTGTACATGTTTTTCTGGTTAAGAACAAAATTCAACCCAAAGACCGGCATGATTTCTGCTTTGCAAACGACGCCGCATTTACTCTTCTATAGACCTTTAACAACTCATGATCCACTTAGACAAAGGTTGTCGGACACAGGTCATTGGATAGGATGTGAACTGCTCATCCAACATCAGAATATCTGATCATGTTCTGAAAACTATACAAAACTTTGCTTTTAGGTGTAAACGATATATATATGTGCGTGTGTGTGTGTGTGTGTGTGTGTGTCAATCCATGCCTGACGATTGACACGTTCATGAAAATCAGAGTTCTACCAAACGGCGTGGAACAAAATGTATTTATTATTAGTATACATTATAGCTCTGCTATTTTTACATCGAGCACTGTTTTATTACCACTGCCACACAATTGTGCCCTTATATATATGGAGTCTTCGTTTTATGCAGGTGCCACTTTTCACCTTGGCTGTCATTTTAAAGATCCGCAGTGGCAACAAAAATGCAGGATTAATTAAAAAAAAAAGCAAGTGTACCTTACGGAATTGAAGAGTTCTGCTCAGGGGTCGACAACTGTCGTTTATATCAAATAGTTTCATTTAAATTTAAATTTATCATGCGTATATAAGTTCCCATTACTTTTTTGGCATAGAAGAGATAGATTTCATAAGCGACAAACGCTTTTAGTCTTTTTCACCACAGCGTTGATATTGCCAAATGGTGTCTGGCATGAAGTACATATCAAACAGATGCCCCTATGCAACAAAAGATTAAATATTCAGCGATGTCTCAACAGTGGATGAAAGCTCAGTAAGTCGGTAGGTACTGAATCTCATGCTGACAATGATGTGTGACGAGCCATGCTATGGGTGGACATAAACAGTTGTCAACCCACAAAATAAAGGAGCTTTTGTTCATCGATTGCGAAGATGCATAGATGTTAGTAACTATGGTAAAAATAATGTTTTGTATTTAAAAACTTGGTCTATCGAACAGTAGCGGTTATTTCCCTGGAAGATATATTACGTTTTCAGCGGCACTCATAGACGTGGGTTGTTGAAACACTTCCAAAAATCTGAACAAATAACGTCGGAGATTTTTGGTCATGGCTTCTTGGTTCGCAAAAAATTTTCTGTAACTCAATATAACTGTGCTCACATCAACTGTTTGGTCTAAAAAATGTCAAATTCGACTAAATCCTCCTCATTGTCACTATCGCTTAGAAAGTAAGACAACTTTAATCTGCAAAAATTTAAATGCAATGTCAATCGCATGTTTATTAAAATATATTTTATACATATCATATATATATATATATATATATATATATATATATATGTATGTATATATATATATATATATATATATATATATATATATATGTGTGTGTGTGTGTGTGTGTGTGCATTATTCATACTTTAGATATATATGACTCAAGTAGATGTTGGTATCAAATTGTGGGATAAAAAGCGCGTCTTTCTAATGAATTTCCTAAATCTCAACAAGCACGACTTTTTTTCTGCCACGCATGCTGTCGGCTATTTGCAATGCTTAAATTGTGCGTGCGCAATCTTGATATTCATTATTTTAGCATGTATTTCGGGCTTTCTTTGAAATGACCGACAGTGTGATGTCTTCAGTTTTTAAGAAATGGTTAAGACTGCGTTCGTCAGCGGCTGTGATCTCTAGCGGACCATGTCTTCCATGATTTCCGATATCGTATTTAGTTACTTTTCATTCAATTGCGGAGGCCCTGTTTTGCAGGCTTTCCTTATATTTGCACCCGAGAACATGTTCACACGCAATGACAGTTTTATCACCCCCACCCCGAAGAATACGATACATTGCATCAGCCCAATAGAAAAACAAATTCAGTAGTTTGACAACTAGATTGTTAGAATTCTTTAACATTTCTTCACACAAATTCAGCCATTATTTGAAATGTTTCTCTAGTGCAGAGAACTCGACATATAAGACATATATCCAATAATTCTGTTCTTCTGATATTATTCACCATTTTAACAACCAATATATATTCTAGGCTATCTTTTCTAACGAGTGGAAACTGTTTGATCGATATTTTATGACAGTGGACTCACGACAAGATATTGCACTAGAGTTTTATTGATCTTACCACTTCTGTAAAGAATCATATGGTTTAGTCGACCTTCAGGTTTAGAATTGCGAAAATAATTCTTAATCTCTTCTTACAGAATTCTTGTAGATCACGGGCGGTTTGACCAAAACGTGCTGCCGCAAATTACTACGAGATTATTTCATCGCTACGAAATTTTAGTACTTCATTTTGGAGAATAGAATTGTTGACATTATGAAGAACTTTCATAAGTTAAACAAGAAGGATAAAGATATTATTGTTTCTGATATATCGTTATTTTAAAGCTAAATACTATGAAGGCCAGGCTGGTCAAATACTATACGAAATGTCGAATTTAGACTGGTAAAGAATATATATATATATATATATATATATATATATATATATATATATATATATATGTGTGTGTGTGTGTGTGTGTGTGTGTGTGTGTGTGTGTGTGTCTGTGTTAATTTAATCCCCCACCTTCTCTCGTCTGTTACCCCTCTCTATATCTCTAACATTCGTCCCACACTCTCATATACACTCTCTCTAAATTTTTTATTTTTTATTCCCGGAGTTGTTTTTTCTGTTTTCTTTTTGAATTTGTAGGTCTGATGAATTGGATCGTATTTTCGATTCCAATGGAATACATTATAACCATGGAATATTAGTGTTTAAGCCTTTTTATTATATCCTAACTCAGTCCTGGACATTGAGTTCTACCTTGATACTATGCTCTTGGAATAATTTTTTTTATACAAATATATATGTATGTGTATGTATGTATGTATGTATATTTATACATTTTGCATATGTATGTGTATATTTACCACTAATATTATCAATATGTGTGTCTATATATATATATATATATATATATATATATATATGGTTGGATTGATGTGAGTCAGAAACTCACACCAATCCAACCGGATATGTTAGCTCTATCTCTGATATTGAGCGCTTTCTAATAAGTCCCTTGCATATAATATATAAATAATTATATATATATATATTTATTTATATTTATATACAGAGACTTTTCACACACACACACACACACACTGCACACACACACACACACACACATATATATATATATATATATATATATATATATATATATATATATATATATATATATATATATATATATATATATATATATATAGATAGATAGATAGATTTTAGTATTTACGATTCCAATGGAATAAATTATAACCATAGAATATTAGTGTTTAAGCCTTTTTTATATATATATGTATATATATATGCATATATATATATATATATATATATATATATATATATATATATATATATATATGTGTGTATATATATGTATATATATGTGTATATATATATATGTATATATATGTATATATATATATATATATATATATATATATATATATACATGTATATATATATATATATATATTATGTATATATATATATATATATATATATATATATATATATATATATATATGTATATATATACATATATATATATATATATATATATATATATACATATATATATATATATATACATATATATATATATATATATATATATATATACATATACATATATATATATATATATATATACATATATGCATATATATGTATATATATATATATATACATATATATATATATATATATATATATATATATATATATATATATATATATATATATATATATATATATATATATATATATATATATATATATATATGTATGTATGTATGTATGTATGTATGTATGTATTTAAATAAAAGAAAAGAACAGTAAGATATATAATCCGGTGTTCTTAGTTACTTAATTTACTGATTTATTAAACTTTTATTTTTTATATATATAAACCTAGTAATATATTGTTTCTCATGTAAGTACAAAGGACATGGGTCATTCATAAGCTTACATCCTCTGGCATTTCATATTAATTTTATTTTACTATAGGTGTTTTATTGGATTAAGTGCGTGTAGTACTAAGTAAAAGAAGTTTAGGTTAGAATTCATTTTATTTAACTACAATTTTAATTACAACTTTAAAATATTTTCATTGTTAGTTTTAATAGACTATATTACTTTATAACAGAAGGAAATGTATTTGAAATTACTTATAGTAAGTAAAATTATTTTTCCATATCAAAGTATATGTATATTACGATTTTTAAACTTTTATATTTAAATATTATTTAAGTAATATTTATGGCACTTACTGGAAAAATAGCTAATTCATTTCTCAGATTTAGTAAACTTTATTTATTAATTAATTTATTTATTTATTTTAAATATATATAAACTAAGTAATAAAGTTTCATGTGTATGTACAAAGGACATGGGTCGTTCACAGGCCTACATCATCCAGCTTTTCGTTATAAATTCATTTATCAGTAGGTGTTTTATTGGATTCATTTAAGTGCCGGTAGTACTTTTTTAGAGGTGTTTAGGTTAGCATACATTTTATTTAACTGCAATTTTTAAAAGATGCTTAGGTTAGAATTCGTTTTAACTACAATTTTAAATACAACTTTAAAATATTTTCACTATTATTCCAATAGACTTTTTTTTTATAAAGAAAAACAAGTAAATGTAATATAATTACTTACAGTATATAAAATTATTTTTCATGTTAAATATAAGTATGTATACTACCTGATTGTCCCTTTTTTTTTTAATTTTTAAATATTATTTAAGGAAAATTTTTGACAATGACGGCATATAATAGCTATTTCATTTCTCTGATTCAGTAAATTTTTATTTTTTATAAATTTAGTAATATATAGTTTCTCGTGTATGCACAAAGGACATGGGTCGTTTAATGACCTACATATTCTAGCTTTTCTTATTAACTTCCATTTTACTGTAGGTGTTTTATTTGATTCTTTTAGATGCCAGAAGTATTTTGAAAGAGATGTCTGATTTTTATATTTATTTATTCTAAATGAAGTTTGATGTTGGTTGAATATTTTTTTGAATTCATGGCTAGTGCAACGCATATATATTTTTATGTTTTCAGGACTTTCAATCGAAGAGATATTGCATTGATATACTAATGATTCAGTGCAACATTTTTTTTGTAGAGGGCAATTATGAGGGTTTCTACAGTTACATAGTTTTTGTTTATTTCCATCAGTTTTTATCTTTATTTTTCCATTGTCTAATTTTTTTTGGTTTTGGTATAAGTGTTTATTTAAGATATTAGCATTATGGTTCTTAATGATTTTTTCTAAGTTTTCTGTATAGCTATAACTCAATTTTAGTGTGTTTTTATTGAAAATAGTACATTCACTAGGAAAATGCTTGACTATTAATGCGAGGAATTTATGTCCTAATTTGTTCTTTACCATTTGGTTGTATGGGGGAGTATACAAAATAATTTTTCTACATCTGTTTTTTCTATGTTTTCCATTTTCATTTTTTATATAAGTTAGTTTTGTGTTTTTGTAGCCACTCTCTTTTAGAGCCTTATCATAGGAATTGATATGCTCATCGAAAATCTTGTCATTTGCTGAATTTTACTAATTCGTTTACTGATAGATAACGGTATATGTTTAATTATAGATCTAACATTGATTTGATTTAGGGTGAATATATAAAAGGATTGGTGTTGGGTTTTTATAAAGGTGTGTATGTATTTTTATTTAGATCTAATGTTATATCTAGAAGTCCACTTTTTTAATTTAGTACTAACCGTAATTTTTAAGCCCAAGCTTTTAAATTCATTATATAATAACTTTCTAATTCTATCTATTTTGAAGTTTGTTGAGTTTCTAATAACCATAAGTCCATCGTCTCTGTACAAAAACCAATGTCATTTGTATTAATATCATAGTGCGCTGTAAGGTTGTATAATATAAAAAGACCAATGAGATCAGAAGACTCAGCTGAGTCTAGTGATCCCATTGTGATGTCAAATTGGTCGTAAGAATTCTTAATCCATTCCTCACCTTTATGTATAAGTACCGATTTTTTCGCATACAAAATAACGTTCCTTTCTTCATCTGTAATATCCGTATATAGTATATATATATATATATATATAGAAAAGGCAATATATAGTATATATATATAAAAGGCAGGATGTGTGTGTGTGTGTGTGTGTGTGTGTGTGTGTGTGTGTGTGTGTGTGTGTGTGTGTGTGTGTGTGTGTGTGTGTGTAACGAATGCACGACCGCAATTTTCGACGGATTTGCACCAAAATTTACATGCACATGCACCAAGTTAGCGGGAAGGCCAAGACCGACTTTGCATTTCCCAACTCGCATCGATAGTGAAAATAAACGATTTTTTTCATGTTTCTACGGCAGTTTTCATGTAGTTTACCGCCATTTTCTACTGGCCAGAGTAAAAGCCTATAGCTGGCTGTCACGAATAGGCAGGAAGATTCTATTGGATAGCGTGAAAGCCAACAGCTGACTGACACGAATATAACTAGCATGCTAGCATGCAAAAAATAATCGATAACTGCATTTCACACAAGTGGGAAAAATTTAAATCTGCATGGCACTTTACTCCAATTGGCTCATTCGCTTGCTTAAACTCAACGTTTATTCTGATTCCGCAGAACTGGGTTGGATGTGAAAACGTATTTGTTGTTAACATTCTTTCTCATTCAGTTTTTCCAGTTACGAGTCCTTTTTTAAAACTGATCGTTTTGTATTCATTTTGTTTAGTTCTTTTTTCGTAACAGATTTAATGTTTAGTATAGAGCTTAGAAAAAATTCGCAGTGTGAAGCAAGAAGTAAGGCATGTAGCAACATCAGCATGGCAAAGGGCACTCCTTTAAAGGCAAGGAAGGGCAAAAATATTTTAAGTCAAGTGATAGCGATTGCTGTATGAGTCGTACGATTTTTGAATCAAGCACGGGCAACGCCGGGCCATGCTGCTAGTATATATATATATATATGTATGTATGTATGTATGTATGTATGTATGTATGTATAAATTTCCAAGTGGATTGAATCCATGTAGAGCTCAATGTCCAGATCAGAACAAAAATATAATATAAAAGGCTCAAACACTAATATTCAGTGGTTATAATTTATTACATTGGATTCTTAATCCCGATCCAATTCATCAGGCCTACAAATTAAGAATCATTGAATTTGTCAATCTAATGAATTGGATTGTGATTAAGAATCCATTGTAATAAATTATAACTATGGAATATTAGTGTTTTAGCCTTTTATATATTATATATATATATATATATATATAGGTGTGTGTGTATTTTTTATATATATTCAGATGGTCATTTCACACACAGGATATTCCCCCCGTTAACAAACGATTTTGTATTGACAAGACCCAGGGAGAATATCCCAGGGTGAAATGGCCATCTGATTGCGGTAACAGAGTTTCATTTTTATGTGATTCATTTATATGCTCTATAATAAATATATTGAGCTCTCTTTTGTGGATCAGTTTTAATATTTTATATTATTCGCATCTACTTGGATTACTTACCCACGGTTTTTTACATACATATATATATATATATATATATATATATATATATATATATATATATATATATATATATATATTTCACCCCAAGCATGACGATAACGCCAGTCGCAAGCGTATAGAATATAAGAATATAGACAATATCAGCACTTCTAAAACGCAACTATTCAAGTCAAGAGTTACTGTTTATCTATACTCCCTATTCTAATAATCTTTTGTTTCTCTCATCTTCTTTATAATTAATATTGTATATCTCATTTATCATAAATATTTTAAGTGTGATTCTCTAACTTGAGTGGGGCTCCAGCTTTGGACTGGGTGAAATTTTGTATTATGAATCTTAGACACTAAGCTTTACATTGTTTTTACAAACTTAAGCTTAGTCCGGCCAGTCTACAATAGTGAGGCACTTAGTGATGTTCAAAATGACTTGACTAATGGATTGGTCTAAATTTTATAATAACAATAGCAGAGATTTTCTGATGCAACACTAGCAGTATGTATGTATATTGTTAGAAAAAGTGATGACATTTGTTAGGTGTAAATGATTTTTCTTTTTCTTCTTTTTGTCCTCCTTCTTTCTGCTGTAGCCCTTCAGGGCGTGAGTGATAGGGGGACTCCGCATCTTCCTATGTTTTTCATCTCCTAGTTAATTTTGTCTTTTAACCATAACACCCGGACCCATGCCGTCAACCATTCATAAAAGCTGGTCAGATAGGTGATCCTTTTTCCTTTGATGTGCCTTCTTCAAGTCGTCATTATGTGTTTAAGAAATTCTAGCTTTCTATTTCTGATTCTGGGTATAAGTTTTCTTTTTATTTCCATTTTCATTTAAGATTTTCTCGTTGCTTTCGCGTTCTGTCTTTGGTATTCTCAGCATCCTTCTGCAGAACGACATTTCTTTGTACTCCAATTCTCTCTTTCTCGATGAAGAAATTGTTCCGCCTTCCCTGCCATACACCGGGGGGGGGGTAATATTTCATAGAAGTTCAGTACTTTCCTTGTTTCTAACTAAATGTTCCTGTTTCTTAGTATTTTGTTTAGTTTTTGTAATACATCATTTGCTATTGCAGTGTGTGTTCGGATACGTAGGCTATATTGCTTGGAGAAAAAATCATCTTTTAAAAACAGTCATAGGTTTAAGTGATGTTGAATAAGTGGGTCTCATTACGATATAAGGTTTAATTGAAATACAAGAACTTATTTTGCCAAGATCTTAACGAAACGAAATAATTCAGTGTCAAACGCTTAGATGTGCAAATGTTCTCAACGAGTGTTAATATAAGAACTTATAATAAATATCGATTGACAAAGTTATTATATAAGACCATTCAAGCCGCGCGTAATACTAGCCAAAGGCGATAATAATTACACGCAGCACTGTTAATGCATTAGAAATCCAATTGCTTTCCCTAATTGACATTACAGTCGTTAATTTCCAATTGTCTCCTCAAACGCTGGGATGAATAAATTGATTCTTACTTAACAGCGCTCCAAGTGGAGATTGCCAGAAAATGGCTCAGTTGATAGAATACAAATTACGAGACTCACACAATGTTTAGCATCAACTTTTTGACAAGTCGGCCAAAGCAAAAAAGCTTTTTTTTATTTTTCGTGAGTCAGGTAGATATTAAAAGTTTTGAAGATCGTGGAAGATCTAAAGGAGGAGGTTTATTAAAACGTTGTTGGGGATGAGAAATCAGAGGGATTTGTAGTTTGCCCTCAAGTTGAACCAGCTCTGATGATGAGGATGACGATGAGATATTAATCATCATATATTAAATTTGTCAGACCAGTTACTTTGCACTTGTTCTCACGAGTCAGAAACTACAAATTATCTTTCTTTCTGACTGAGTTTTCTGGGACGAAGTGCTTCTACAATTATACGTTGTTTCAGGTGACCTTCCTTTCCTTTATCACAACCTTTCGACCGCTGCACTCTCCGGTCTTCTTTCTTTTTGAATCTCTGAGACAATTACTCTATTTTTCGTCGAAAACTGACTCCTGAAAAGATCAAGCATGGCAGAATAAGTCAAGTACTTCCAGGACTGATACAAGGAGTCGATTATTTTTAAGGATCTTTAACAATGGATCGTATTCATGAGTTCCATTTGAGGCTTTGAATGAACATCATAGACTTTGAAAAGACTCCATTGAGAATGCAACCATTCATCATGCCCGAAGAAATGTCAGGTTGTGATCGGTGGTAATGAAATGATTAGTTTTTCAGGTATTGAAAGAATTTTTCCACATTGAGCTGTTAAAGCAAGGGTCAGAGTTAAGATCAACTGCAAGGTTTCGATCATCTCCAGTTTTGGAAGTGCATCCATAAACTAGAATAATACCTGCATAGATATTTAGTAACGTTCTGAGTTTGTTCCTATGCAGATCGTTA
>CAHIKZ030000968.1:2902500-2972500 GCA_903632075.3 Acanthosepion pharaonis
AACGCTTGGAACGGCTCATGATAAAACATAATAGACATTCGTTGTCTGTTAAATTTAACAACATATGTTTGAATAACGACCTTCTGCCCCTATACACTATATATATATATATATATATATATATATATATATATATTGAGTGCTTTTGGGAACCATTTTTAAGACCAACAGCACAATCACTCCCACCTTAAAATATAATCTCGACCGTTCTTTAAAATCTACTATCACCTGCACGCCACAAATTTCCTTTTACGACTATTTAGGAAAAATATACACACAAACCAGCGACATCACCATGGACACACCTATCACTCTAATATTATCAGAATTTTACATGTCAAACTTAGAGAAAGAAATGTAAAAAATACCCCAAACCAACAGTATCTACCTGCTAAGTTAACGGGGTATTTTTCATTTTTCGGAAGAATATAAAAAATCTGAGAACTTTCGAAGTTCACACCGTTCTTCATTTCCTTTATGTACTAAACAGATCAGAATTCCCTTCTTAGACATATCACTTGATTCGAATAATAAAATCTTTACAACCTCTGTGTTAAAAAAAACAACCAACTCAAAGCCATGCCCAGTTTATGACAATGATACACCACGCCGATACAACCTAGCCTACATAAATAAGATAACAAATTGAGTCCAGTAATATCCTCTACACATAATATTTAATTAATTTAAAAACATAAAATAAATATTAATTTCCCTAAGAAAATAATTGATAAGCAGATTAAGCTAACCCTAGAAAAAATAATCATACAAGCAATCAGCAACATGAGAACTGCTTTTTGAGTTGAATGTACACTGCAAAACAATGTAATTTCTAATGTTTACCAACTTTGTAAATGTTTCTTATCAATCTTTTCCAAGCCTCCATGTCCTGTGTCATCTCACAGAAATGCTGAGATCCTCCAAAGAATTCAATGATTTACGGGGAACCGTGAAATTTTATTGATACTTCTTTTAGTGTCATGGTTCACTGTGCATACTATGGCTATTCGGTGTCTTCCACAAAAGTATGAGGCATTGATCTTCTCAGAGTAAAAACAGCGTAGCTTTAGTAGAAGTGTGCACATCTAGTCACAGCATATGTTCACATAGTTTCCATCGTTATCGGAGTATATACACACATGCGCATACACCGACACACTCACACACACTGTCTTCCCAAATAAGCAATGGTGAGAGGAAAAAGACCATTCAAACCTTCAGTAATGGTACAAACATTCATACCCTGGCTTCCATCTTCAAAGATCATTCAAGAACCATCAAGAGAACGATGAATAATTTTAAAAAGAGGGAACAGTAGAGAGGAAAACTGGATCAGGAGGTCACAACAGGAAGAGGGATCGTCATTTCATCTTTGAGCTAAAGAGATCAATTAGAAAAGATCCAACCCAGTTAATAAGACATTTGGCCCGTGAGAGAGGAGTTTTAGCTATGACAGTGCAAAGAGCACTAAAAAAAAAGATTTGAAAATGAAATCGAACGTGAAACCTGTGAGGCATCTTGTTACATCAGGGAAGAAAGTTAGAAGGTTAGAGAGGGTGAAGATCATCTTGAATAAGTTGGAAAATGATTCATGATTGTATAATATATATATATATATATATATATATATATAATGTTTATTTCAATTCTTCATGAGCTTCCGATCCTTAGCTATGATTAATTAATTAAATGAACATGTCATTTTCGTTTATGATCGATTCATCACGATTCTTCTGTTAAGCTTGGAGAGTAATTATACATTCGTATTGTTCAAAGTACGGTCCAATAGTGTCATAAAAAAATCCAGTAAGATATCTTTAATCATTTCTATGATACAACGGTTCAAAACTTAATATAACAAATGGACAATTCATCTCAACAGACTGACTACATTTTAGTAGAACAGCCAACTTTAAAAAGGGTGCTACCTGCATGTAATTTTAATAACTGATATTCAATCAGACATAAACCTGAGATTAAACAAAATATGTTGAATTAAATGCCATTTTAAGGTCATTTTGTGGTTAACGAAAGACCACAGCTCAATGTTAACCTGTTTATTTTTTAAGTTATCAAAAATTGGAAAATTATCAGATTTTAATGAAATTTTCAGAAGTTATGCAGTAATGGATGAGGTTATATATAATGTATTTTTTAATATATATTTTTGTTTAATTATTTTTTCTATGTTTTTATAGTTTTTTTTAAGAATAAAGAAAAAGGTGAACCTCATTTTTTATTTAATGTAAATAAGATTCTTAGATTAGAAAATGGTATATTTCTTATAACGATAAGTCATTGTAAAATTCAAATCATTAAAAAAAATTTAAAGTCTTCATGATTGCAGAAAATATGCTCTAAATCTTAAAATGAATAATTCAATAAAACCCACCCATTTTTTTAATTTAGATATCATTTATCTACTTTTTCTTAATAAGATATACTGTAGAGAGTGTTTTGTTAGAAAATAAAATAAAATTGGGATTGAAGAAGTAATTTATAAAATGTTTTAAAAGTCTACATGAGCTTTTAATGCCAATGTTATATTATCATTAATTGAAACTGTTGTTACTAATAAGAACTGGAAAGTTTCACGAATATCCAAAGATGAAGGTAAAAAGCATGAATAAAAGATTTGACTTGGTTGATGTCTAGGATTTGTGATGACGAAGTTGATACATCTATACCTGGCTGGGGAACAATGAATGAAACCACGAGCATTTTTCATCTCCCAGTAACTACTTATGGAATGTTGTCTATTCTTCAAGCACCAGTAGATGATAATGATACTATAACAGTGATAAATCGCTTGATAGCTATTTCAAAGCACATGGGACAAAATACACCATTATCACAGCAGATCAACCATTGTGCATCAGGGGCAAGGAAATTTGTTGGTCAAATCCCAAATTTGACAATATCATTTTTCTTATGGGTGGCCGTCGCATATGTTTTAATTTCTTGAAATCAACCGGTCAACACATGTCAAATGCTGAGATGTATGACTTCTGGACAGAATCTGATGTTCATACAACCAAGACAACTAAAACCATGTTGAATAGAAAAACATATTACCGAGCTGTAAGAGCACATTTTGCTGACTTATGAAGCACCATGACACATAAAGTGTTCAATGTTCAGAGCTTATTACATCAAAAATGAACAGCTCACTTGGCAGATTTCAAGATGTTTCTAAAATGTGGCTGATATATCTAGAAACAAGGCTGCAATTGGCAGACATGTACAATTGGCGAGCGGCTCTGATATTCTCAGTGACAACAATGTGAAAGGACTTATGATGGAATTTGACAAGAAATATTCAAACAAGCAAAACTACAAATTTTGATTGGTCTACATGAATATCGTTGAGATTCTTCTCGACTTCATCCGAGCAGAGAGGATCTCTATCTGGAATCGTTTTCTCCCATGCTTCTATGCTATAACCACACAAACTTTGCAAGATGGGGTCTTGTCTGTTGTTTCTATGAAGATTCTTGAAAATTCTTCACCTGAAATTCACACAGAATTCCTCGATGTTAATTTTGCTATGAAGATGACTAAAAAGCGCTTCAACCAAGTTCCTGTGGACCTCGACACAGAATGGATAAACAAAACATGCTAGATGCACAATGGTGTTATTGGAATAACTAGGAATGACCAAGAAAGAGACAAGTTTGTATCACATGTTCAGAAAGGTCAGGCATCACACATGATATAAAAGCTTTATTCAATATGATGTGGAAGAAAAAGTTTTTACACGTCCTGAGAGCCTTCCAAGCCGGATGTCACATGACACTGAAGACATGAGAAAATTGATATCACAACTAACAAGATTTGATTCAATCAGAGTTTATACCGTATCTGAAAATAAACATCTTAGTTCTGAGTCAAGCAAATCATTGGTATCACTGGCGACAAATTTATACAGTTCCAGAAGATATAGTCAATGATCTACTGTCTGCTGGAGATCGAGGAAAGTATCAAGTGCTCACTAGTGTGAAAGATTGATTCGTGGATCAGGAGGTGGGATTTCATGATAAATTCTCTAAAATTAATTCTAGGACATTTAAAGCAACTGCATCGTGCATACTGAATGTTCAAAAGACTATTAAAGCAGACCAAAAATTGCTTCCACGTCTCTTGAATTCAGCGAGTGTTGGTCGAACGGTAGAACTGGCAAATGTTTTGAAGCATGAATTGTCACCGGTCCCTTTCTCCTTGACAAACACTGAAGGAGGGATGCATTCAACAAATAAAACAAGACTCATCAGTGTTTTCATGAAGGGAAATGAAAACGTGACAGAACTTCCAAAATGATGACTTGTTTACACATAGATGGTCATGCACTGATTCAAGCTATGGAAAGATTTCGACCTTTGTACGGTCCGGCCTTAAGGTGGTCGGAATGTCGAACTGAACCCTTTATTTCGCTCGCTGGGGTAGACTGTTCTAGTTCCACGTGCATTGTCTAATGGATGTCATTTATCAGTTATTTCTTGTTAATTCATCTCTCCAAGTTCTCCACTGCCTTGACCAGGTATTGAACTTTTTGGGGTCCTGTCACTTGAGCTAACCAACGCCTTTATCCACTGTGTCCTTAAAGACATCGGTGCATGAATTTATGGGACTTATAAAGTTTATATCTTCAGCAACTATTTTTTACCAGTGCTCATAATGCAATTTTATCTGTTATCATTGCATTTTTACCAGAGTTCATATTGCAATTTTTTCGTTGTTATTATTGCTTTTCTCTGGCACTCCTTATTACTGGTCCCCATATTATAATCCTTTCTATGCTTGGTCGTCTCAGGAGATTTTTGAGGCCTAGCTGAAGTCCGAATAACGTAAAAAGAAGTCTTACACTCCCTCAAATTTGGAGCAAATTTATTTGTATAGATTAAAACAAAGGAGATCCGGCAAATTTTCTCTCTGAAATGCTCATCCAGTATACCAAAGATCTCCCACAGGAATTTGAGATAGTAACGTGAGGTGGATTCATGGACTATAGTGGAGGAAAAATCAATTAAGAGATCTCACGTTGGCCTGAAAATTAATGGAAATCACGAGGAAGCTAGCACAAGGTTAATTATTCATACCCTTGAAGCAGTTGATATGGGCTCTCAATATCTTTCTCTGTGCAGAGATACCGATGCATGCTTCTTCTTTTGCACCTTACTGCTCCTATAGCCAGTGAAATCTGGATGATATCTGGGACTGCAAAGAAACACAAGTGCATCCCTATAGATCAAATAGCTGCAAATGTCCCTGATGAAGTGAAAAATAACAAGTTTTCATGCACTGACAGGTTGCAACACAACTTCTTCATTTAATAAATATGGGAAAAACCTGTTGGAAAACATTTCTAAAAAACACGAGTGATGGAAGGAATGGACAGTGTCTCTCTAGAAGTCCAGAGCTACACTGTTGACAGTGTAAGTTTACAGATGTTCAATAAAGCTAAGAAAGGGTCTGGAATTGCTTCCTCCAACATATAATGCTTCATGTAGAACGTGTAAAGTATGAGGCCAAAATGTGGCTTCAGGTAGAGAGAGGAATTATTTCTGTGACATTATCCCCACATGCATGGAAGAAGGAATCGGGTTATCTTAAACCTTAATGCAACAGACTGACTGCTATAACATTATCATGCATCAAACTTATGACCTGCTCTTGCAAAACCAAGTGCAAGACTGCAAGATGCACCTTTAAAAACAATCTGACATATACAAATGCCTGTGGATGTGATTCTGTTTGATGTTATAATCCATTAGATTGAACACTATTTCTGTAATATATATATATATATATATATATATATATAAATGTGAACATAGAAGTCAACAGTTAGTGGTGACAGTCTGTTTCATGCTAGATGCAATCGTCAGGCCACGAGTGCTCATGGCCTGACGATTGCGTCTAATATAAAAAACTGTCGAATTTCTATATTTTCTATATTTACACACGCTCTATCTCTGATATTGAGCACTTTATCCCATAAATATAGCACATGTTAAGGCTATATTTCATACATATATATATATAGCATACATATATATATATATAGCATACACATGTTTTTTCAAGCATATAATAATTTGTTTTTATTTGCTCTTATGTTTTTAATTGTACTTTAAAAGATACATCCTTATATATTAATTTTTAGCAAGGTAAGTTAATACCATACAAAAATAATTATTTTTTAGATTATTTTTCAGTGTTATAGTAGATCAAAAAAGGAGGGAAAAAGGATTAAAATTGGTTTACTTACTAGTCAGCTTCCGTGCTAAATCGATTACTTAAAACTTTGATGTATATTATCTACTTCCGAGGTCAATATTCTGACCTAAATACCACATAATTTGTCTTTTTAATACCTTTCTTTTGATATATCACATGACTATATTTTGGTAACTTTGACATTTAACCTTATTAACCACAAAATAACCTTGAAATAAGACTTAAGATCAACATTTTTCATGGTATCCGGCCCAGCATTTCTCTTTGATCTATGACTGATTGATTTATAATGCTTGATTACTATTAATATTCTATGCAGGTAAAAGTCACAATTATGCCACTTGGCGGGTTTTCTATTATGAAATGGAATCAATATATTCAAGACAGATATACAAGGATAACAATTTTTTAAAAAAGATTAAAAAATACAAGATAAATCAAGTAAAAATAAATTGACCTAGAAAACTTTTTTGGAGGGTTTACATTATGAAAGGAGAGAAGAAGGGAAAAGGGGTTAATATAAAGGGTAAGGGAAAGTAAAGAGATAGTAAAGTTAAATTTAAAACAGAGCTACAATAAAGTGTCAAATAAAATTCACAGAAGAAAGCGTTAAAAATTTGAATATAAATCGGAATCTCAAATTTCTCAAATTTCTCAAATTTCATAAAATCTTCTCATAAGCGGCTATTTACTTAATTTTATGAAATTAGTAAACAAAACAAAATTATCGGTTTTAATAATATATATATTTGTGACACGTTATTTGAGTAAAATTAGCAAATTTAAAGTTAAATTAATTTGATTTAAAATAAACATTACTTACTTATAGCATAAAAAAGTAATACACTGTCATTTCTTAAAGACGGGTCCTGTTTTTATCGATAAGTTCCTAGGTGATGACAGCTAGTATGGATGACCGAAATTGACCTAATTTTACAGAATCTAAGTGAACGCATTTTTTTTTGTTTTTAACTACCTAGTCATTTTTACAAATTAAAATATTTTCGGCATTTATCTCAAATTTAAAATACTATAAAAATTCTTAAATTAATTTTAAAATTTAATAATAGATGAAATTAAACAAAGATAAATAAGCAAGAAAATGAACACATTGATCTGGATTTTTTTATAATAAAAAAATTCTTTAATCATTTATAGTTAATAAAGTTTAATTAACATTACCAAAAAAAATTTTATATTTTCTTGAATCCAAGCAAGTGACCTTTTCATAATAATGTCATGTTTAGGCTACCATAGATGAAAAAGGATAATTATTTTTAAAATATAATAGTAAAACGATGTATTTTAGCTTTTCAAATTTGGATTCGTAAATTTTGTTTCCACGTAAAAGAAAGAATGTAATACAGAATTTTAAACGATTTTTAATTATTATAAATTATTATAAATTATTATAAATTATTATAAATTATTATAAATTACTATAATTAAAATTTAAAAAATGAAAAAATTCTTGTAAAAATTCATAATTCATCGAAAATATTTTATTTCATAACATTATAGTGTCCTTACTATGACTTATTTACAAGAGCAATTAAAAACTTTTCTAATTAAATAATGTCATAGTTTGATTACATTAATATTTTTACCAAGATTTTCTAAAACAAAAAATTTCAAAAATAATTTCATTCATTTGCGCATAAGTCCTGAAAGTTTCATTAAAATGTGACAATTATTTGGGTTTTGCATAAATTTCGAATGTAATGTTTTCCGCCGGAAAAAAAGCGCAATAAAAATGCACTGTAAAAATGACGTCACGCGGTGACATCAAAAATACAAGATTTTTAACCAAAATTTGAATGTGTTAGAAAGGCTTAAAAGATTTGTAAAAATAATTTTAAAATACTTTGGTCTTTCATCTTAATGACAAAAATTTTGATGATAAAACGTTTTTTATTGAGTTTGTGGCCTTTTTTCATCATGCTGTGCAGTTTTTCAGTGAGCAAGTGGAGGTACGTAATACATACATACATACATATATATATATATATATATATATATATATATATATATATATATATATACGTGTGTGTGTGTGTTTACAGTATATAGTAGAAATTAGAAAGTGTTCAATATCCGTGATAGAGCTAACATATGCGGTTGCATGGAGAGATGTTTGTGACCTTAGGTTTCACGCTTTCGCGATCTTCAGACAAAATGGTTTATTTTTTTTTAAATAGATCTGTTTATGTTTTATTTATGTTTGTTTCTTTGTGTGTCATGAAAGGGGAAAATCTTCATGTTTTGTGTTTCTTTTGGGATGACGCTCAAGTATACATAGACACACACACATATACAGGCGCATACATGTTATTTCATATTCATAATCGTGGTTTAGGCGCAGTTACACATTCATACGCTCGAACACACGTATGCACGCAATCTTATTCTGCCTGTGTCGGTGTCAAGATTGTAGCGTTTCATAAATTAGCAATCTTCTCTTAGTAGGGGACAGGTTGGGACGGCTTTGATTTTTTCAGGTCAACTATTTTCACCGTCAGACATGCTCATACACATTCATAGATACACATATAGACATACACCCATATTCATTGATTTGGGTCTGCTACCAACACTTTAAGTTGGGTTCTGTAGACATGGCGATGATGCTTGTGTTTTTTAACATCTGCAGCGGTGTTATTAACGATTAATAAGTTAATGTTAAAATTAACTGTTATATCATTATTGATATATTGATAATAATTGATATGCTGTTAGTTATGATGGTTGTAATGGTAATGTTACTATTAATAAGGATGGTGATAATAATAACAACATAATAGTAGTGATAACAACACTAAAACATAAAATAAAATATAAAATAAGAAATATTGGCAATAATACTAATAATAATAAATAAACAACAGTTCTGATGGTAGTAGAAATGGCGGTAAAGTAAAAGTGGTAACAACAGTACTAATAGTGATAGTAATGTAGTAGTCACAAAATAATAATTTTGGATTGTTAATGGTAATATCTGTCATGATGGCCATGCTAATTGTTGTGGCGGTGGTTGTATTTGTGGTGGGGTGGTAGTAACGGTAACAATGTTGGTAGTGTTATTGTTTCTTGTTAGTGGTTATGTTTTAGTAGTTTTAGGTTTCTGGTGGTTTAATGTTCTACCATTTTTTCGGTAGGTTCGTTCCCGTTTGTGTCCAGTTTTTGTTGTTGGTGTTATCCGTTTGGTTTGAACTGTGATAGTAGATATTTGTTTTCGTGTCTGCATTTTGAGATTATTTCAGATCTTTGGCTTCGTAATGATTTTTGTTGTGTGTGGGTGATTATTGCCACTTTTTCTTGCAATTATTCGCCTTGATTTGTTGTTGTAGTCTTGTAGTTCATATATGTATTTTGATAATGTGTTGATTTTGGAGTATTTTCTGTTGGAGAAAGAGAGATCGTTCGTGTATTTTCTTTGTTTGAATGTTCCATCTGTGGCGCCATCGTGGTGTATTGTAATGTTCTTTGTGTTGACCATAGCTTTGTACACTATGTTTGTAAGCAGTGTCATTGTTGTGGGCATGCGGTTTTGTCTCCGCAGTTCCATTGGGTGTCTTTGTTTGCGTTATTGTAGGTTACTTTTTGTGTGTGTGTGTTATTTTTATTATTTGTGTTATGTTCTTAGTGCAGCTGCAGCTAACTTTTATGTTGTTCTTGTTGACTAGTTTTGCTTGGGGCTTGTGTTGGAGAAGAGATTTTTTTATATTAGATTTAGGAATGTTCTGCTGATGTCTGTTCTAACGTTTTTGTTGTATGACGGGTTGAACCAAATTATATTTCCTTTTCTGTTGTTCGATTTTGTTTGTGGTGGTGTGTATTCTAGCTGTTGTGTGTATCCGCTTTTTTTAGTGTGTTGTTATATGGTGTTTTTGTCTTTGAAAACGTCTGTTGGTTGAATTATCTGATGGATTTAGATATATGCGTGATAATAGAGGGTTGGGGATTGGAGGATGTGTGTATATATGTGAATGTGCCGTTATCCTTTTTGTATCGTTCGTAAGTTTCTTTATCTAAAATGAGGGTAAAGTCTAGGAAGTTTACAGTTCTTGTGTTTGTTTTTATTTCTATTTGAATCCAATCATTTTTAGAGCGTTTATCTTTTTCCTTGTCTGGGTGCTCTTATTATGATTAGGCCGTCGTCTCTGTATATGCCCATGTCTTTTTTTTTCTAATATTCTGGCTAGTTATGAAAGAATAAGAATATCTACCACTTCGCCGGTTTAAGCTGCGTCATAGCTTCCCATTGTTACATCGAACAGAGCTATTTTTTACCATGGTTCGTTGTTGTGGAATAGCAGAGATCTACGGCAGTGTTCGATTATTTTATCTGATCATCCGTGATGTGTACATTCTGTTTTGCTAGGTGTATTGCTTCGTCCAGTATGTTTTCTGTGATGGAGGCAGAAGTTTATAATATCGAACTGGAGGAAGGTTGCTCTGCAACTGCAAATGTATCGTAATTGTAGATGATTTGAGTGAGTTTACGAGCTACCATACTTTAGTAATCACTATTAGTACAACATGGCGTTTCCAAATTTCTAGCGGAGTAAATTGCGTCATGTTGCTTTTTTCTCACAGATGGTTCCCAACTGACTCTAATATATTGTGCAGTGAACAAAATCAAAAAAATAACAACGCGCATGCGCGAAATTAAAAATATAAAATGACGACAAGTTACTCCCTTGCACAGTATATATATATATATATATATATATATATATATATATATATATATATATATATATATATATATATATAATCGGAATAACCCCAAGCAAGGCAGTAATGGCACTAAAACACATGGCGTTACAGGGTGTCAAACAATTAGGAACAGAAACATTAATAATGAGCAGAAAGAGAAGAGCGTAATCAGGCGGACAGTAGGTAGCGATTAATATTGCATTTAAATTTTTGCAGATTAAAGTTGGTTGGAAAGCATGGTGCCAGAAGGGAGTTCCACAAGCTGGAGTGCGAGAGAAGAAACTGTTAGCATATGATTAACGACTACATCTCACCAGCTCAACTATAAATTGATGAGATCTCGACGCCAGTCTAGTGCAGCGCTTAACATTAAAAACTCTATATACCATGACGAAGAGCCCATTCGAACAATTACTATGAAGGTATTTATAGAAAATACTTAGAGAGGCAATCTTACGATGGTGGAAAAGTGACTGGAGCTGAGCTGCCAGATCCGGACCAATAATATTGCAGATTTTTCTTTGAGTCTTATCAAGGAGTTTCAGGAGCACCAGGCCCTATGTGACAGCAATATCCTAAGCCTGGCTGTATGGTAGACTTATAGATATGAAAGATAGATTCTGGAGAGAAAAATTGTCTTGCCTGGCATAGTGAACCAACTTTCTTAGCACCTGACCTAGCAATTGATTCAATATAGTCTTTCAACTGCAGATCAGCAGAGAATGTGAGCCCGGGGAGGTGCAATGAGTCACTTTCCTGGAGGATAGCATCAGTCATGCTGATGGAACACAGCAAGGAGTTTTTCATATGATTAATGGAGAGAAGAGATGATCAGATAAAATAATCGAACACTGCTGTACATCTCTGCTATTCCACAACAACGAACCATGGTAAAAAATAGCTCTGTTCGATGTAACAATGGGAAGCTATGACGCAGCTTTGCCGGCGAAGTGGTAGATATTCTTATTCTTTCATACCTAGCCAGAATATTAGAAAAAAAAAAGGAGGTGTAAAAATTAACACGCCATCTTTTGCGCCAGCTAACTACGGACTTGAAGTCGTTTTAGACATCGGCTGCCATTTTGACCAATTCAGGCTGATAAGTCTTACTGTTGAGGCAGGAGTTAATTATTATATCGTTGGAGAGAGAAAGGTCATTAATGAAAATTAAATATAGATTAGGACCAAGAATGGAGCCCTGGTGGATACCTGCGTTAGTATGAAAGAATCCAGACGAGTGGCCGTTCAGGATAACTTTCATTTCAAGATTTGACAGAAAGAATGTATCAGTTCAAAAGAGTGTATAAAGACACCGTAACTTTTCAGCTTGTAGAGAAGAGCTGAATTCCATACCCTGACAAAGGCTTTCGAAATGTCCAGTATAACAACCCGTGATTCACCGTTTTTACCTAGAGCATGATAAAGTCTTTCCGCAAATATTGTCAGGGCATCAGCTGGAGAAATGAAAGCCATATTGTTCTCGGAAATATGTTTATCTAAAAATAAATACGCTAAAAATTCCCTTTCATCCCTGCCGAAGTCTTAGTGGTAGAATTTCAGTTGTGTTTCGATCCTAGTTAGAGGCAACCAGATGTCTAGCCACACTGAAGATCTGTGAAACAGCGAAACAGTCTATGGATGACCTTATATACGCTCCTGAAAAATTAATTTCAGTTGAGCTCTCAGGGGAAGAGGTGTGGGTTTGTAAACGGTGACTATTATGGCTGATATAGCGAGACTCTTCGGCAAAAAGCGAATTGAGTCACTGTCGGTCACTGTGTGTGTTTATCTAAAAGTCAATAGGCTAAAAAAATTCACCTTCATCCCTGCCGTACGCCGACGGCATAGTGGTAGAATCTCCGGCTGACACCAATTCAACTGCAACGGATCCCAACCAAAATAAATCGACATGATATTTCTAAATTATTTTACCAAACCTGTTTGAATGAAAATATGCTGGCTACACACACACACACATATATATATATATATATATATATATATATATATATATACCAAAAGAAATAATAGATTTCTTTTGAATCCGGCATTTTTATTACTTCAAGCATTATTGTAGTCAAACGTTATTATTACGCAGTTATTGTAGCGTCCACTATAACATTTGAATTAATATACTTACTTATATATATATATATATATATATATATATATATATATGTGTGTGTGTGTGTGTGTGTGTGTGTGTGTTTTTGTACTGCACATATTCATAGCCATTAATTTATACTAATATTCCTACAAACGTACATGTTTTTACACATGATTTCTTCCCGTAAATCTTTTTCAGTTATTTCTGATTTTTCAATGACCTTTTCACCTTTCTCCTTCTTTCCATTCTCATTCCGTTTTGGCATCACTCTGCAAATTACACCACGCCAAACTCTTCAGCTTCAAAATTGATGCCGACCGTCTCCGTTCCTGACACTCCTCGTGGATAGAAGCACAAGGATTTCTATTTCTGGGCACGAAAACTAGGCAGAACGCCGATTGCTTCTCTCTCCCCCTCTGATCAACCGCCCTTGCTACGAGAAACTTGGCTCCGTTTCCCCTTTGAGAAACATTTGATCCGCCTAGCGACATGTTCCTTTCTGAAGAGTTATTATGCAGACAGGACAGTTTCTCGATGAGAAAACCTGTACGCCGTTGTGCAAAATTGAAGAAAGATGAAACGGAATCATTTTTCTTTTTCTCTTTTCGTTCTTCTGCTATAGGCGACAGATATCAGAACGTCAGCAACTTTTGTTTTTTCTGGGACAATTGCAGTTTAATTTTTTCTAGGAACCTTTTCGACATTTCAGTATCTGATCTATACACACACTTATACATGCATGCACACACACACACAAACATATATAAATTAAATAAACATAAAATAATAGTACTAACTATTAATACTAGCAAATAACATGCGCAAAATTATAAAATTTTAAGCATATCAAATTTAATAGATTTTCTCCTAATAAATCACACAATGTTAGACTAGGACGATAATTATTATTAAGTATATTAACTAATTCGGTGTAATAACGTTCAATACTTATCGAAGGCCGACTCACAGTTTCATAATTTTTCAATAGCCATTTTTAACCCGCTACAAAAATGAATAAAGAGCTCAATATTAGACTAAAGCAATATTTATCATTAAATTAGAATCAATTCTTATCGAAGGCCAATTCAGAGGTTCGTAATTTTTCAATCAATTATCAAGATTTTCTTCCCGATAGAAAAATATCAGTCAGTCTTTGATAAGTATTGAATGTTATATCTAATTTAATAATGACAATATATGAGGGTGGTGTAGCGGATAGCGACTCAAATTGAGGAATCGGAGAACCGAGTTCGAATTCCAGTCGAATCTATCACATTCACCTACGAGATAATACCCCTGAGAATCGTCGTCTTCTCCCTTCACCAGGACTGGGTTCTACAGCCTTGGATGTCAACGGGTCTAGGAGAAGGACAAAGCCTGCGGAAGGTCGTTTAGGGACATAGTGCACCAGGTCTCTGTATTCGGCCCTTCAAAAAGTGTAGTTGATTCTGCACAAAGCCTATATATATATGTGTGTGTTTGTGTTGTCTGTGTAATAATTTCAATTTAAATAATATATATTTGTAAAAAGTCAATATGAATAAAAACAAAAGGAAACCCGTTTCGTCCCCTGACAGAAGGGAAAATAAATGTAAAGATTTTATTTCGCAACGTGTTTATAATCAGCGGGAAAATATGTTATGTTTACAAAATTTAATGATTTAAAATATTTATACACGCACACACACATACATACATACATACATACACACACACATATATATATATATATATATATATATATATATATATATATATATGTATGCATGGAAATATGTAAACTCTGTTTTGAGGAGTCTTCATTCATTATTTATTATTATTAATGTTTTATTTCAAAACATTTAGTATGAGTTTTAAAAAATCTTGAAACCCCTGCTAAAGATCGAACTCAGGACTAGGCAGATTTTTTTCAGGTGAAAGCTTCCTAACGATCGTTGCACATATATAACAGTACGGACAATAGTAAGCTGATGAACCTCGAAGATATTATATGCTTGCGCGCGTGTTTGTGCATGAGTATGTACGTGTGCGTTGTGTCGTGGCTATGATATAACTTAAAATATTAACTACAATGATAACTTATAATGATCATTTATAATTATCATGCAAAGTACACAGCCATTTAATAATGATGAAACCAAAGGCCTGGCTCAATCTCCTTCAGAATACACAGATTCGGATTTCACACACTTATCTTTGTGTTCCATTCGTTTGTCAAAGATCCGCGAAATCCATTTTCGATATCGCCATCAGTTGTCTTATTGCGTTCACTTTAAAGGCACCTACGGAATTTCAAAAACACTTTAAAAATTGGGCAAAGCCAGAGGTCACAAAGATAATAATGTGCTAACGAGCAAAGGGAAATATTATACACTAAACGTAAAGAATTTACATGTTGGATATGAAGATCATACTATAGACTCCTATTAGAGTATATCACACATGCGCAGTAAGATCCTTTCGGACAGTTTGCCAATTTCCTTCAAGACAGTACAACTGGTTACGTAAATACTTACAAAAGAATTAGATAGATAGATAGATAGATAGATAGATAGATAGATAGATAGATAGATAGATAATGTTCGGCTACTGGTTTTTCGAGCACACCAGTTTGCTAGGACGACAAGCCAATCCCTGCTGCAAGCGCCTACTCAGGCACATTTTATTTTTAACATGCGCAAAGCCCACCTGTGATTTGTACTGCAGCTACAATGAACTGGCTTTAGTTACTGGGCGACATAATCATCTATTTGCGGAACACCAGTAAGATGAAACCTTCTGTTACGATGATTTGTGTTTTCGTGCTAGAACAATCATCGATGGCTTCCGAACAGTTCCATAACCAATTCCACGTGATTACGGTTTTAAATATTGCCCTTCTCCTATTCTAGTGTTAATGAACCTGCCCTGCTATTTAACCCATAGGTATGGGGAGAAAAGAAGTATTCATACCTTTCGCAAGGATATTTACGTGTAAGTGAATATATCAAACTTGACTGGAATTAGAACTCGGCTCTCCTATTTCTCATTTTGAAGCACTATCCATTGCACCACCCGCACATCCATCAATCAATACACACACCAATACAAGCTTATGAAGAAATTTAGATAGATAGATCTTAAATTGACTTATGGCGCATAATAGTGGAGTATTCAGATAGGTTCAAACTCATGAGAATGTCTATGTCGTTAACCATTGCTCCTAGAGGGACGCATTGTGCTTGTATATATAAATATGTGTGTGTCTTGTCCTGCCACTCTCATTGTTAGTCTGGAAAACGGTACACTAATATAGGGAATCAAAGAATTTTAGGCTTTTTATGGCCTTTATTTTGAGCCATTTTACCTCAAGAGATCAATCGTCCCTCTCCATATAAAACCCGACACCGGAAGCCAGTCATTACTCTGAGTAGTTGGATGCGAGGGTCTCGACGAGTGGGGGCATCTAAACGCCGACACGCCTATGAACAGAGACAGACGGCCAACTGCTTTCAGTATGCGACTGTCTCTAAAAATAAATGTAAGACCAGTCGATTGATCGATGTCCGGAGTTTTAAAAAAACTGCCTATAGAATTGTTGGTATGGATGAAAAGAAAGACTATGTAAGTCCGCCAGTGAGTCTGTGAAAAAGAAGCATTTATATTTTTCACCTAATATTTCTCAGCATAATCTTCTTTCTCAATGTATGTAATTCTATGGGAAATATAATCACATGACATGAATACACTGTGAAAATGCCAATCAAATAATTTATTAATCCACCATCGCTTATATATATATATATATATGATAGAAATTGAACCGGCTTCTAATGCTCTAGAGTGAGCGGCTTGGTGATAGTAGTCGTGGCTCCAGGAGGCACAGTCCTATGGTTACAGAGAACTCGGTAAGAGTTCCACTACGGAATATGTGATCGAGCGACGCTATATTGAGTCTGATTTGCAATCTCTTCGTCACCGGGATGTTTGCTTGACAACCTAATTGTAAGGGTTTCAATTCTCGGTGGTGGATGCGCACTGATGAGTCCCAAATATAGGACGAAATTGCCGTCCAGTGCTTTCTGCATTCTGTTGAGGTTTCTTCTACACTCGATGAATTACTTAATATATATATATATATATATATATATATATATATATATATATATATATATATATATATATAATTATTATTGGGAACAGGTTTTTAGGTATGACGATAAACTACATCTGGCAAAAAGGCTTCTGATTAAGATATTGGAGGTTTTGTGTAGTGTAGAATCACCTCATAATTGGTGTTGTTGTCAGGTCCATCCTAACCCGAAGTGCCCCAGCTATGGACCCATTGTGAACCCCGAAATAAAAACAAATCACAATGAAAGTATAAAAATATGAAAGTATATTTATATTAAAAGTACCAGCAATACATTTTTATATAAAAAGATACCAGTAATACATATCTATACTAAAATTACCAACAATACACATTTAAAGTAAAATGATTAGCAATACATTTTATAACAGAAATACCAACGATACATTTTATTTGTAGTTGAAAGCATACAATTGTGTTCAAAATGTATTTAGTTAAAGCCGTAAAAATGTGTTCAAATTATTTAGATTTCGACATTAAATAACTCATAGAGGTGTTGATATGCCGCTAAACAATCAACCAACCAATAATCTGGGCCGCAATTATGTTTTTATGTAATTTTTATTAAAGACTACTGACAACGTACTGCGTTTAAGCTTTTTATTCAATTTTTCTTGTGTTCGTATAAATGTTTCCTTTCTGCGTGTAAAATCTGTTCAAATGTTCTATGTAACTGAGCACATTCGGCTACTCTATTCGTCATCATCAAGGATGTTTTCGTTTTTTTTTAATTGAATAATTTACATTTGTATAGCGCTATTTATTTTATTTTCCAAACACGGTCAGCATATTATAACTGTGTTCATAACTGATATTATTGAGCGTTGGCTTTTTTATTTTTTATTATTAATATTTCCATTATTTTTAGTCTTTATCACTTTATTATAGTCATATTTTATACGAATATTTTGCGGACGGAGTTTGGTAGAATTCCGTGTGTAGTATAACTGAGCTATGATCAGAGATATGTAATGTGAGTATTCTTGATAGACATGAAGTGCTATGAGTAATATAATTATTCATGAATTTCTTATGATTTGAAACGAAGTTCCTTAAGGGACATGGAAATTCATCAATAATACTGCTTCTCTGTAATTTAAATCATGCTGATGAGGTTAAATGTTTTAAATTTTTTATAGTATAGTAGATAAAAAAATTTTCTTCTCCTGGTCGTCTGGGAGTTGTGTATTTCTTAATAAAATGGGGAAAATTCATCCTGATTATAGTTAAAGTGTATTTGATATTTATAGGAAATGTTAATGCAATTGTTATTATCTGTATGTTCAGTGTTGCTGTTAGTTACTTTAGAAAAAAAATACTCTAATTTGGTTAATGCTGGTGTTGACCTTAGTGCCTACTTTCATATTCACACACGCTCTGTCCCTAATACTAAGCATAAATATAGCATACCTTAAAACTATATTTTATTATATATATATATATATATATGTGTGTGTGTGTGTGTGTGTGTGTGTGTGTGTGTGTGTGTGTGTGTGTGTGTGTGTGTGTTGCATGTCTTCGAGCAGTAATTTTTCTGTTATGCAAGTTTCATTAAAAAACAGCGAAAGTTTCGTATTGATTATTTTTTATTTATCTTTCAAAACTTCTAATTATTTTGGGGATTTCAATTGGTATATCATATCTGTGTATATTCGGTTACCACTACTAGCCATTTTTCTCTTCAGAAACAATGACCATAATTTTTTTGTCCAAGGTATTTTCTTCTCCAAAATTATTATTATAATTTTCTTTTATTGACTTGGTGCATAATTATCAGGCGTTTTTGTAGGCAAGTTATTTATTAATAAAAATTGCTGTTTTGTTTACTTTGTTTAATAAAAATATTATTTTATTTTCAGGTTATAAAATGCGTATCGATAATCATACGCTTCGGAATAATCATTTAAAAATGTTATTGTTGAACTGTTATGTTTCTTTTTTCATAATAAATATTCTTTTAAAAACGCCTGATAATTATGCACCAATCCAATACTATTTTTCTTGCGAATTTTACGCCTTCCTCTTTGTTGCTTCTTTCTTTGTTAATTCTGGATTCTTGTTAAACTCTTTATAATAAGATTTATATTTATGCGAAACGTCCAAGAACATCTTTTACATTAAGCGATAGCAAATTACCGGAGATGAGATTGCTAAAAGAATATCAGTTGTTATAAACGCCCTTCGAAAATTCATGTTTCTATAGTTTTCTCAAATCATAAGCGAGTTCTTTATATATACTTTTTTATATATATATATATTTGTTTATTGAAAGGCTAAATGTCTGCCAGTTATAATATGGTCTCTACTAAACTTCATGTTATACACCTTTCTCAAATCTTCAGTGAGAACTTTATATATACATATATATCGGGAATAAACAAGGTTGTATTTTGCCTTTTAAGTACATGTAACACGTTTAGACTCTTGAAAGTTCATAACTGCTCGGTTTCGTATCCGAAATGTAAAAATATTTCTAAAGGAATAATGGATTTTATTTATGAATGACATTTTTATTACTATTTTTTAGTATTATTTGGTTTTTAAAAAGCATAATAGAATCTTGCTTACTCACGCCGCTCTTCGTATAAATATATATGCGTGTTTGCAAAATATATAATAGTATCCGAATTAAGAGTGGCGATAGTGAGACAAAAATGGAAAAGCTTTTAAACGACGCGCTTCGCCGAAGTGACAAGTGTTATATCTGGCTTCTACAGGTTGGAATGAAAGTCAAAATTATGTGTAAGGAAAATGCGTTGGGATTTTTTGAGGCATAAGATAAGATGCATGAGTTATTTACAATGATGGTTGTTATGGAGTTGGTAGGTAGGATTTTGTGCTTGCTTTTATTATGGTTGTTGGGAGTATTATTTGTCGATTTTTATATTTTTTTGTCTGTGGATTTTGTGGGCGTTTGTCATTGTGCAGGAAATAATTCGTAGCTTGAAATTATTTTCAATGTATTTCTCTTCTTCAGGCAGAAATTGAAGGCTATAGGTTATAAGGGTCCTTTTTAAAAGATGGTTACTCCGAATTTGATTTTATTGTTTTGATGGGAGGAAAAGTGTATAAATTAGATATATACAAGTAGAAGTATAGTAGAACTATAGAAGTAGATATATAAAGTAGAAGTATATAAGATGCTTCTAAGAAGAAATATACTAAGTGTATAAGTATAAGAAGTGTATAACACATGTATAGAAGAATATAGTATAATGTATAATATATATATATATATATATATATATATATATATATATATATATATAGTAGAGATGTGTAAAAAGAACAAATATAAGAAGTATATAAATATAAGATATGTATAAAAGTGCATAGAAAGTGTAGGAAAAGTATAGAAGTCGATATATAAAGTAGTAGTGTGTAAGAAGTGTAAAAAATTGTGTATAAAAAGAGTATAACAGTTATTTTTTGTTAGTTTTCCGATAAACCTTCAGTTGTATATCCGTATGTGTACACATTAACATAACATCGATATATATATATATATATATATATATATATATATATATATATATATATATATATATATATATTGTGTATTTAGGCAGCATTTTTCATTCATACATGTTTCATTAAATAATATAAACAAGTGTTGTCTATTTATTTTATATAAATTCTTTTCATATCGTCTGATAACATTATCATTAAACGAAGAAAGAAAATCACAATATTGACCTATATTTTTTAATCCAATCTAAGCTTTCGGCTTACATAAGCCATTAACAAAGATGTCAATTACGAAAATTAGTAAAAGAATTTACATAAAATAAATAGAAAACACTTGTCTATATTATTTAATGAAACATGTATGAATATATATATATATATATATATATATATATATATATATATATATATTCTGTTAATTTGTTTATTGAAATGCTAAAATATCTGCGAGTTAACTTCATTTTCGACAGCTTTCTAAAATCACGATCGAGATCTTTTTTATTATATATATTTTTTATTGGATTGCGAAATATAATACCAGTTATTATAAGCTTCTTTCTAAACTTCATGTTCGACAGTTTTCTAAAATCATATTCAAGATCCCAAAAATATATTTTTATTATTTATTGATTTTCATTTTATTTTTTTCCACACCCCCGCCCTCTCATTGCTACCTGCTGGCACAATTATTTTAGGTGTTTGTGTTTAAAATCAAAATGCTAAACTGTTTAACAAAATTGATTGAATAGAATCTCGAGAAAGCCAACATAAACCAAAATAGCATGCAAAACAGTAGAAGATTTGCTCAAAGCCTCTAACCCCAGCTTCAATAATTCTTAATTCAGTTAACGACAGTTATATTAGTTTATGTATTCTACGCATGCGTGGGTCATTGTCTGACACCTGAATTACCGCCATGTCTCAACGCCTGAGGAACGGACTTCGATTGGTTGTGGTTACTTTCAGACTATCTAACTCTACTCCAACTAATCGAATTATGTGACTAGGATAGAGGTTAGCGCTGAATACTGAGCCAATGACCGGGTTCTATGTTCTATGGGTCACTACTTTCCACATAAATACCCGAAGGTAGTAATTCATGAAAAGGGATGAATAAGAACAAATTAACAAACCTGCACCAATCTTGATGTGTGGTCATAACCCTTAAAGAGGCTTCTTGGCTCGAACGCCTATTGGGACTAAAGATCACTCTCGACCTCAAATGTAACCCGTATATTCGTGCCATCGCAAAAGATGCTGGAGGAATGGTAAATTCCTTGTATCGGTCCAGAAAATACCAAACTCCAGATGCCATGCTCTATCTTTATAAAAGTCCGATCAGACCAAGAATAAAGTATTGCTGCCATATATAGATTGGTGCTGCACAATCATCAAAGGCCAACCTCGACAGATTTGAAATTGCTTTATGGGTGATGAATTATTCTCCACTTTGCAAAGCTTATCCGACAGCCGAAACGTTACCAGCTTTTCACTATTATATCTCTATTACTATGGCACATGATCGGACGAGTTAAATTCCTTAGTGCCAGGTCAGACGTTCACAGCTAGGACCCGCTATGCGGTGTTCACGATAGCAAATCATCCCCATTCCTAGCCAGACAGCTTCTTCCCCAGAACTTTGTTGAACAAACTTCCGAAAGAATGCCGACCTAACAAATACTATCTTCTCTTTAAATCCATAATCACATCATATATATCCTACTCGTTCTTATTCTCTCACTTCCTCCTTCCCTCTTCCCTCTCCGTTATAATTACACTCAATAACCCTCTTCCTTAAATGGCTCTTAAGCCTGATACTGGGTGAACTATCGGTAGAAAAGAAGAAAAGTCGTTTCTGATGCTTTATATATATAAATATATATATATACTAGCAGCATGGCCCGGCGTTGCCTGTGCTTGATTCAAAAATCGTACGACTCACACAGCAATCGCTATCACTTGACTTAAAAAATATTTTGCCCTTCCTTGCCTTTAAAGCAGTGCCCTTTGCCGTGCTGATGTTGCTACATGCCTTACTTCTTGCCTATCTTACACTGCGAATTTTTTTCTAAGCTCTATACTAAACATTAAATCTGTTACGAAAAAGAACTAAACAAAATGAACACAAAACGGTCAGCTTTAAAAAAGGACTCGTAACTGGAAAAACCGAATGAAAAAAGTATGTTAACAACAAATAATTTTTCACACCCAACCCAATTCTGCGAAATCAGAATCAACGTTGAGTTTAAGCAAGCGAATGAACCAATTGGAATAAAGTGCCATGCAGATTTCAATTTTTCCCACTTATGACGAATGCACCTATCGATTTTTTTTGCATGCTAGTTAACATTCGTGTCAGTCAGCTGTTGGCTCTCACGCTGGCCAATAGAATCTTCCTGCCTATTCGTGGCAGCCAGCTATAGACTCTCCTCTAGCCAGTACAAAATGGCCGCAAACTACATGAAAACTGCCGTAGAAGCATGAAAAAAATCGATTATTTCCATTATTGATGGGAGTTGGCAAAGTTGGTCTTGGCCTTCCCGCTAACTTGGAGCATGTGCATGTAAATTTTTGGTGCAAATCCGTCGAAAATTGCAGCCGTGCATTCGTTAGACACACACACACACACACACACACACACACACACACACACACACACACACACACACACACACATCCTGCCTTTTTAGATAGATGTGAGTGTGTGTGTGTGTGTGTGTTTTCCATATTAATGATAAATGTAGTGGAGATATCCACCTATCTTCATGTAATGTTATGTTAACACTATCTTATACGTACCTGAATTTTTCATATCTAAAATAATTGCTATTCCTTTCTGGACATCATCAAATTAGCGTCATCCAATCAAATGGTATGTGGTTTGGGGGTCTTTCTTTGAACGTTTCATCTTCTTGCTAGGATGCAAGGAATTTGCCGTTCACCTCGAAACTCGAGCTTTTTCATACATAACTTTTTGTCATCTAGTTGTATCTTGTGTCTAAGTTTTGTGTGTATGAGTTTTTCTGGATTAACTTTCTGTTTATTTTGTTGTACCCGCCGACATTTTTGAGGACCCATTCTTTACTTGGTGGCTATGAGGCCTCCTTCTAAGGCAATCCTTAATGAAACCTATGTATTTTGACGTTCTGAGGTATCATTGGCATAAACTTCATTTTAATACATCCTGTATGATTACAGTACATATTGATGTCACCACAGATAAACTCTTTTAGATTAAAGGTTCCTGATGTATATTAAATTCGATTCAGACTGCTGGTAATTTCTACATACTACATTTTGTTCAATAAAAAAAAATATATCCTAAAATAGAGTCTTTATTTCTATCCTTAAAAATATATTGATAAATTTGTTGTATATATCTGGTTTTATTATGGAAACAAAGATATGATAATTGTAAGGCTAAAATAAACCGTGTCCATCCAGAAAATATTCGACATTGATTGACATAATATTTAGTGTCACGGTCTGTTTAAATTTATAAAATCAAGTTTTTCAGAAAATATGACTTCTGAAATCAACTAAATGTAGTCACTAATATTGGCGGAAGTTTTCTTCCAAACATTTTGGTAGTATAGAAAGTTAAGTGCTTCATTATATTATCATTTTCCATTCAAGTTTCAAGCCCTACTCATGTTTGTTGTTGCTGTTCAAGCTCAGTGAATTTTCATTATTTGGTAAAACGTTTTGTTTGTGATTCCGTAGTGCCAATCTGTAGAGTCTGTTATATTACCTTCTCTCTGACCTAAAGGATTCATTGGCTTGTGGCCATTTTTAATATAACTGTGAAAACAGTTATAGTTGTAGTAGTAGTAGTAGTAGTTGTAGTAGTAGTAGTAGTATAGCTGACTACTCGTATTCGAGGATACCTGTCTACTAGAGCGGCTCGCCAATCCCTATTGCAGACGCATTCTCAGGCGAATTTGTGTTTTTTCAACTCCCACAGAGTCCACCTGTGGTTTATAATGCTAAGCAGACCTTAGTTACAGTTTCAACAATTTGAATAAGGCCAGCCCGCTCAGGCCCTTGGCCACGATGACTTGTGACTTCGTACTAGCACATCTATCTACGGCACCCAAAGGTTCCGTCTATCCAATTTCATTCACAAGGCTTGGGTCAACTTTTCCAAGGTGTCGCACGCTGGGATCGACCCCTCCAGCCCGATAACATCAGGAAGTTTCCTTCTTGACAAATCAGCCATGGTGAGATTCGAACCTAGGTCTTATGGTCAGAATCCGAACGTTCTAACCACTTGGTCACGTGCCCGTGAAAACACACACACACACACACACACACACACACACACACATATATATATATATATATATATATATATATATATATATATATATATCTTTTACATACAGATCAGACGTTTTCATTTTCATTGATATCTGTAGTGACTGGAACCGTTCGTTGTTGCTTTTTAAACCTTTTTAGGCAAGGTAGACAATAGTTAGCTTTGTACCAGTATGAAATCTGGATAAAAGCAAAAAAAAAAGAACGATAATTTTGAAAATTTAAGTTTCCTTTAGGATTCGAAACTCGATTTGTTAATTTGAACGAAGGAAAATATAATGTTAACAGGTTTGGAATGTGTGTACATGCAATTAGTCATTGGATTTTGTTCAGTTATCTAAATCTTCGGGTAACAAATACGCTCCTATCGAGAATTAACGTTAAAAGTTCTACTGGACAGTGTTGAACAAAGCTTCCTGATACCTATTTCTGAAGAAAACAAAGACAGGATAAAAAAAGAAAGGGAAGAAATAGAGAAATAATATACTGAGAACTGTTGAGAAAAGCCAGTTGATCTTACTGTGAAATTCTTAGCCGAGTAAAACCAGAATCCATACTGAGTATCGGTTAGCGGAGAGGACGAAGAACATAATATTGTAAAAAAAATATTTTCCAACAGGTGTGAATCACCCTCAACGCACTCTGCTCTTCTCCAGAAAAATGTTAATTTTTATATAAACAGCTAATAGCAGTAACCAGAAATGGATAGTTATCGAGAGAGACGTAGAGACTACAGTTTCATCGAGAAGAGAACAGAACCGCGGCTGCCTACTTCAGCTCGAACCAGAACGACTGCTGATGCTAATTTTAGGCTGTTTCTCTTGGGAATTAATTTACGATAATTCGGGAAATTTAACAATGCTTTATTCTTTTTTTCTTTCTCGTGGATCCGAAAGGGAACTCATACAAAAGAATTTAATTGTTAATATTTTTTTTTCTATTTGTTTGAAGTTTCTCCAAGCATTTTTATTAACTCATGAAGCAGAAGGAAAATGAAACTTCAGATTTTCTTTTATCATCAAATCCGGTGTTGCAACATCTGGGGAAACTTCAAACGATATTCATAGATGATCCATTAAAATTTACCACGGCGCAATCTTTTTACTTTATTAGCTCCACATTCATCAATAAAAATCCTGTTCAAAAACCCATTTCCATGTATTTTGACCAACTTATACGTTTATTTATGAGATGCTTACTTGAAGGTCATAGTTTATTCTCGTTAATATCTTCACTCAATGATCTTAAGATGCGATATCTTTTCTCTCCGTTTAAATTAGCAACACCAATCTCTTCGAATATTTTCTTGCTGATCAAATCGACTTTTCTTTCTTATTATACTTTTAATTTTTCTCAAATCTCTTCCGGTTATATTCTTAAAGCAAGATTGAATTCTTATTCTTATCCTGTATTTTTATTTATTTTTTTTTTATTCTCTGACCTTTGTTCAACTTTTCAACAGTTCACACCGTTGATAATTTTACAGTATTTGTTTCTCGTTTGAGGTTAAATTTTTCTTACGATCCATGGCAATCTTTATATTTCTAATATCAAAAACAAATATCAACAAATATTCCATCATATCCAAAGATATGAATCGAATTTAACGTCAACCGGGAACTTTTCATCTAAGAGGTGCTAACCCCAACATGTACTTGGCTCATCGAAAGTAAGCTTTGGACTCTGTGACACATCAGATCATCAAAAGAGCAAGATGTCTCAAAGGATTGACCTAGAACCCTCTAAGTGTAGAAATATGTCTCAAAAATGTCGATGGCTGAAACGAGATAAAATAGGAAATTTAACCCGCTGAACTACACACAAGATAATTGGATGACAGGAAATTATATAAACGCCCGAAACATGAGCGGGGGGGGGGAGATGATCGCAAGAAGATCGCAAGTTCGAATTGCCTGTAACAATACAAAGGATACAGCTGACATTAATTTGACAGAATCTAGAAATAAATAGACAATTATTTTACGTACTCATCGCAGACTTTAATAACATATTACATATTTATTTACAGCATCAAGCAATAGTTGCATAAAGTTCCACACAGCTAAATACTTTATTATGAATATTTCTAATAAAATGATAGAAGTTTAAATATCAATGATAAGCTAAATCTCAAATAATATAAATTGTTCATATAAATATATGCTGAAATTTTTGTCATCGTTTATATTTCTGGATAGTATATCTTCAACATTTAACGTGTATAATAATGAGTTAACCAAGAAGTGTTCCGTTTAACAATGACGATTCATATCGTGAGCAGGTAAATACGATTTTTACATACGGCCGTGCGAATGGTAATGGACGCGAGGCAGCAGGGCTATATCAGAGTGCGTTTCTATTATGGTCCAAGTTCCTTGTACCACGGTGATGGTCAAAGGTTAGAACCAATGAAAGAATAACACGAACACAGGTATGGAACAGAAATATAATACAAAGAAGTAGAAGTATTAGTAATGACTATCAGATTTGGTTAGAGTGAACTATGTTGTCTCGACAAGTATCACTATTCCAATGTCCTTACAATATGCTCTCAATTATCTCTCCTCGTCTTACAATCTCCTCATACCTCTTGAGAGGCGCAGTATTTATAATGTCAGGAATAGTCCATTATTATTATGGGTAAGTTCCCATAACAGTTTCCAGATCGAAGCCATCCAAGTTTGCAGATGTTTATCATCGTGTTGCTGAGACAGGATTCGTGACACCACAAACTATGGATAGAGGAAGAACAAGATCCGCTCGTACGTCTGACCACGAAGAACATATACTAAAGGCTATCGGTGACGATCCAAGCATCATCATACGTCAAATAGTCCTAGCATGTCACACATCTCATAGTAGGCGGATCGGAATCCCCATGGTATAATGCAGACTAGACACCAACATCAGTTTACGATTAATGTGATTTGTAGGTGAATGCCAGGTAGGTCCATATGTTCTTCCAGCACGTCTTACAAGAGCTGTCTACAGGAACGTTTTTTCGAACTCACTTTCAGACCTTCTAGAGGATGTGCCCCTGCTAATACGAAGACATGTAGTTAGTGCATGATGGGGTTGCAGCAGAGTTTAGTCACACTATATCGATAGTTAGGGGTTGACCGGTTCAATGGCCTGCAGGTTTCCCTGACCTTTGTATTTTCATCTGTAGGACCACCTAAAAAAATTGGTTTATGCAGCAGACATTAATAATGCAGAGACGCTTCGTCAACTTCTCATGAGAAACCATTCGACATCGTGTTGGAGCATTTTTGGATTGTATCTTGGATTGTACATTTAACAGCGTCTACTGTAAACTTTAAACATAACTCAAAAACTTAGGATTTGCGGACATATGATTTTATGGACTTGTGTCCTTGTTTGATGAGTGAGGAATCCGCAACGAAAGTTTGTGTAAATATATATATATATATATATATATATATATATATATATATATATATATATATATATATATATATCGATGATCAAGCTGAATAGTGCCTTATAAAAAGTATTTATAAAGCAAGTCGGTTCTAAAGAACCACGGTTTCTCCTGCCGAGGGAAACTCAGGTTTGAATCCTTATTTTTCTTAAAATTTCTCGAATATTCAAGCCATCAGATGAAAATAAATATACTGTTTAATAAATAAACAAGCGTCTACTAAAATATGTGTATCAATAAAAACAACGTTTAAATACTAATGATAATATATATATATATATATATATATATATTATTATTATTATTATTATTTAAACGTTGTTTTTAGTGTTACATATTTAATATATATATATATATATATATATATATATATATATATATATATATATATATATATATATATATACAGACTGACGCCATCAATTTAACAATTATTAGCCTGAAGAAGTTCTTTTTTTAGAAGCGAAGCGCCTCACGTAAGAGATTTTTTTTCATTTTTTCATTCAATAATACACACTAGATATTCGTCCAAAAATATTCTTCCCAGAATCTGAAGATCTCATTGTTATTGGTGTTCATAGAAGTACAAAAGAAAGGCATTTATTAAAGATGTTCAAATTTGGCAATCTGTAAATAAAAGAAACCCATGTTTTGAGAATCATATTGAGAATGTCTTAGTCAACGTAATGAAATTATATATGCAGCCAAAGGTACATAATAAGAAAGAAGTCTTCTGAAAAAAAAACAATGAAAATGAACTAAGGTATAGAAAAATATCGAAAGAAAATAAATCTGAATTGATATATAATATATTATCTCCAATATAGCGTGAATGCTGGAGTATTTGCTCAAAGACGAGAAAGCTTGAAGTAGCAGTGTTATTATTTTGCATACGAATGTTAAGAATATCATGGACAGAATATATGGAGCAATGGTGAAGGCTTAAGGAAAATAGGGACAACAAAACGAGAAAAGTCACTCATAATGAGGAAAGGGACGTAGAAAATATAACACTCACGAGACATATTGAAAGCAAGGGGAAACAATGAGTAACCCCCTTAACGAATTGTGTGAAAGGATTACAGAACAAAGACAAAGTGGTATTGTGAAGAGGCGAAAAGATGTTTCGAGCAAAATAGGCTGGGAGTTGTGGAGATCTATGATCATCTATGATAAATTAGGTAAATAAAAGACAATGGCTAGTATAGTTATGCACTAATCATTGGTGCTTGTGTTTGATTTTACTGTGCTCCTGACATAATTCCAAATACTGATTCTCCAGACAGGTTGATATACTCTGAGCATTTGACGCAATACATTCGTCCTCTTCCAATTTTATTAAACTCGACCTTGTGTTGAACTAAGCAATGTTTATTTAATATGAATTGATAGCAAATAAGAAAGAAACTAGTGAAGAAATTGAAGAAGTGAGAAGTTTAGAATTCAGAACAAAAAGAATATAGAAAAGGAAGTGAAATAATAAAAGAGATACACAAAGCAAGGGAAAATAGGTAAATAAGTAAAATGGCGGGAGGAGGAGGAGGAAGAAGAAGAAGAAGAAGAAGAAGAAGAAGAAGAAGAAGAAGAAGAAGGCGAAGGCTAAAAAAAACCCTTAAAAAGGCAAACCAGCGCTAAGGAAATTTAGAAAAAAAAAAAACTAAGAGAAAAAGTAGGAAAATTAATTGTTACTCGAATGTTACTGTAATCATTGCGGCCTGGCATGTAAACGAGAGGTGACGTTACAAATTGAAAGAGATATTGAAGAGCATATATATATATATATATATATATATATATATATATATATATATATATATATATATATATATATATACATAAAGCTTGCATTATGACTGAAACATTAGGCAGTTTCTAAAAAAAAAGATGGAGTATTATTTCCAGCAGAGATTCGATCATCGATTCCTTTCTGAGCCAGTCACCTGGCTCTCATCCTAAAACGATATATAATTTTGTCCATATGTATGTGTATGTATCTGTATGTAGTAAAGGGATGTGTTAACAGATCAGACACCTATGCATGAACAAACGTACAAACAGACACACACACACATATATATATATATATATATATATATAAATATATATATATATATATATATATATATATTATATATATATATATATACATATATATATATATATATATATATATATATATATATATATATATATATATATATATATATATATATATATATAGAAAAAAATATACGGAAAAAACAAACAAAAAATCCTAATATGCAATTATGCTGTTTTAATGTTAATGTAATGTCAACGTCGGACGTTTCTGTCTAATAGACCATCTTCAGGATATATTCATAAAACATAATTAACATAGAACATATCCAATTCAACATGAAAAAGACGATGGACATAAGAGCAAGACCAATCCAAACAGATAACTGAAATCTTTTATAAGTTTTAAATATGATCACGTCGTCGTCACGTGGGCGAAGTTGTGAAAACATATTCCTAAAAATTGAGTATTTTGAATGAAAAATGAAAAGAATTTTATTTTGATCTAAAACTTATATGTACGTTTGTCGAGCATTAATCTTGCTAGAAAAGGGGACATATTAAAGAAGCCAGGTCTAGTGTTCACCGTGCGTGAGATAGATATTATGCCTGCTTCATCGCCCACGTCTTTTTTACTGTATGCACTTCGCAAGTGTTTCTTGTGTGTTCATTGCTCAGGGTTAAATTGTTTCAGTATTTTAGATATTCAGTAAATTTCCTATGGCCATAATACCTTTCAAATAGTATGGCATTATTCACAAGTCTAATAATCAAACAAATACTGGGATGAAGCGTCAGAGCTTGATTCAACTGCAAGTGCAAATGCATAAACGCCCCCCTCTCCTTCGCGTGTTTACTGTAAAGCTGGGATTAATGAGGGGTTCTTCGGGATTTTTCCCATTTAACGCTTCAATTATTCTTCTCAAACAATCTGTGCATTAAATTTTGTTCGAATGCCAATTTAGGATGGAATCATATGTAGAATCATATTTGGTAAATGGCAAAAGCCGATTTTGGACCTAGATTGTCGCAGATTTCGTCCACTTAAATAATCGAAACCAAACATTCATGAAAGACAATTTGTGTGTAATATATAATTTACATGGCAAATTTGGAAAGCACCAGATAAAAAATCAAGGAATTATGGCTGAAAAACTGGCTTTTTGAACAGTTATTCGTGTTTTTGTTATACTAAAACCAGACTATGTTTCTTGCATGATGCCAATTTTTTGCGACACGTTTGAAGAAAATCGGATGAAAATGAGGAAGTTATTCAAGTTTTTATATTAAATAGTACCAAAAACCGATTTTTTCACAGTTTTTTGCAATTTTTTGTGTGAAGCCAATGTCACACACCACATAAATCTCGTAATATGAGCTATTTTTTGCATTAAGTACAAAGAACAACGGCTCATCCTATAAAAGTTTTGTTCGTGTGTAATTTTGACTTGTTTTTTTGCAAAAAGTCGTACCCACCTTCAGTTTTATCAATCCTTCTGCCAAACCCGGGAGGCCTGGAGATTGAAAATTTCATCTTGACCTAAAGTAGTAAATTTGAAATACGTGTGTCTAATTTCATTGAAATCGATGTAAAAATGTGGACGTGCATAAATATTATACATACACAGACGAACACACAGACACACAGACAGACATCTTCTCTTATATATATATATATATATATATATATATATATATATATATATATTGATACAAAGTGGAAAAGCTTTTCATTGACAATGCGTTTCGCTTTCGTTAGGTAGACGTTTTCCGATCAGAATGAAAAACAAATGAGTCGTAAAGTGTATGAAGAGTATTCTTTGCATCGAAGCTTGGTGGGGCATTCACTGTAACTGATTCTCCAATGATTATTATAGCCATTCCACTTGCAGCCGGAGCCTAGATGAAATGCCCGGGAGGAGGGTTTGGATTTCTCCTGACCCATTTCCAATGGATAGTGGAACCCGAAAATTGGCACATTGATTGATTCTTCTTTCTACCATAGATTCCACCAAGATTTACACACTTTACCCTAACCTTGTGAAAACCTTTCTTGTCTAACTCTGCAGTTAAGCAAAATTAATTGTAACTAAAACCTGATTTCATGGATTAGTATGTAGAAGTGTCTACCTTTCAAATATCATTTAATGAAGAAAAAATGATGCCAGACCAAGAAGATTATAAGGAGCTTACGCAACAAACTTGTATACATGGGTGGAATACATGAACTGGGAGGCATACTAAATGGACAAATATTTTTAAAGCTAAAATGATAAGAAGATGTGGAGAGCCATGAACACCCAGTTCATATAAAAGAAAAGAATAAATCTTTGGATTGTGAGTCATAATTATAAAATCGTCGTCTTTTATAGGAGTCTAAAGCTACTGAAAGTGTTATACAGACATTAGTCACACGCAACCCAATATAATATTCATATGTACTCTTGTGAGTTACGCTATAACACCGACATATTTCTACAGGCGGGAAAGCTGACTGAACTAGTTACCTCAGCAGGAAATAAAACTAACCAATCTTGTAGTTTTATTTTATCTATTTGTGTTTTTATCGGAAGATCTCAAGATAACTTGAAGCCCGCTGGGAAATTTTGCAACCTATTTCAATGGAATTCACTGACGTTATATATATCAAGCAACACTAGCGTGGTTTGCAAATACAAGCTCGATAACTGATCTTTATTACATCTCTCAAGTCGAAATATTACGCGTCGTTTACTATATAAATTCGTGTGTTAGACGTGGTTTTCAGGACGTTTACAGTGTGTTCGTTTAACAGGCGTCTTGTTTTGTTTTTACTGCATATGTTCGTGTATCAGTCGAGTCTTTTCAAATGCTTACCACATATTTTCGTGAATCAGTCGAGTTAAACTTGTATAGAAATATGTATTGATTTTTAAAAATTCTTGTCGCATATGTTCGTGTATCAGTCGAGTTTTCTAAAACGCTTACACTATATTTTCATGTATCAGTTGGGTTTTTAAGACTTCTACTATATATGGCGATTTTCTAAGCGTAGCTTACATATGGCATATGGTCAAAAGTATGGAGCAACCAGTGAGGATCGAACTCAATACTCATTCGTAATTGTTCTAACCAGACAAGCTTGCTGACCTTTACACCACGTCGAGGTTCCCAGATCTCTACTACATATGCCTGTATATCAGTCAATGCTTTTTCCAATCATTGAAACCAAAATCTACATAAATATATACGTAATGTGCAATGAGATTTCTGTGAGTTTCTATGAGTCTCAGATTCCAAATCATCAGTTAGAAACAGAATGCATTCAGTTCAGCGAAAATCTAGTATATTTTTTGCTAAATATATCTACTCCACGGATGTGGCACAAAGACTATGGACGCAAAACGGAACTGACACGTCGAATTCAAATTGTGACCGGAGCTGTTTCGTTTACTTTGCACTACTAGCCTTGAAAACGGCATGAATCCATTTGAATTCAAAATCGTAGAGATGACAACTGAAAACCATTCTTTGGTAAGAAGTCACGGCAATACACATATAATAAGGAAAAAGAAGTCTGTGGAGAGTCTACGAGTTAAAGGAACATGGCATTTAACACCTACAACGACAATGCTGAAATAGAATCTGAGAGGACAAATAGCCCGCACATTGGAAATGTTCCCAAAGCTTCTAAAATTGCTGTTGATAGGTAAAATTCTGATTATGTATAAGATTAGCTATGTTGAACGCAACGAGACAGCTGATGGTGATCCCGAAAGCGGACTTTGCAGATTGTTTTAAAATGTGGAAGAAACGTTTGAATAAGTATAATTTGTACCCAGGCTGCAACAATAAAAGTTACCCTTTCGATTTTACGTACTCTTTGTGGTACAATGTCCATGACCTGAGATGAGAATAGCATCCACATTTAGTATATTTTCAAGACTTGTTGTCGTCTGTCTAAAATAAATCTCATGAAACTCTCATACAATTTTCCCTATATCCTAAAGCGAATCTCAATCAGCCTAAACGACTCTTCATTATTACAGTAATTATAACTAACACGCCGAAACCTATGGATTAAACATCACAAGTGCTGTTCTCGGAGAAGCAAAACTCTGAATCCAAATTATCCACTGCATTGACGAATGGAAAAATGCATGAAGCCATCAGTATTCCATAGTAGCCTCCTCTGGTGATTGAATGGAGAATCATACAGCTTCGACGTTGTATTATTTTATACCCTTCATCTGAATCTATCAACAACGGTGAGAAGGATATCTTGACTTATGGGTAGACTCCATAGCTCATACCTAGGCTTACATCGCTCTGCGCTACACCATCGTCTCCCGAGACGGTCGGATGACAACGTAAACGCAACGTAATTTCACCATTTTTTTTTTATTATTTATTTTCCTTTTAAATTCCACTTTTTTGTTTATCCCTTTCATCCACCTTTACTTTTCGGCGCCTATTTTTATTCGAGAAGTTATTTTGTGATTAGATTTCGAGGTTAACTCTTTCATGCTTAGTGAACTAACAGTCGATTCAGCAGAAGGTACGCTGATGGTTTTATTCAAAGGAAAGTCTCTCCTCTTGCTTTCCTTTCAAAGTTCACAATACAAATTGATGTTATTTGCTTTCGTATCCTTTTTGAAGTGTTTGATGGGTTTTTATTCCTTAATGTTAGAGTCGATGTCACATCCTCAGCCATAAGAGCTTCATTGAATTTACATTGGATAACTGATAAACGTATAATCTATCAATCAAACGATCAAACAGACAATCGATACATTGATCTATCGATCAACTCATCTGTCTGGAGACTGATCTAATTATCAATTTGGGGGCTTCATCCTTTTATTTAGATCTATTTATGTAAATCTGAGCATATCTATCTATTGATTTAGGCCCATATCTATCTATCTATCTATCTATCTATCTATCTATCTCTCTCTCTCTCTCTCTCTATATATATATATATATATATATATATATATATATATATATCATTCATTTTTCATAACCTTTGTTTTTTGTTTCTGTTGTAGCTTAAATTAAGTAATCGTCTTTGTTATTATAGTGTCTGCTTGTTTTAAGTTTCTACTCTTCACTTCCACTCTCCGGTCGACTAATCCTCTACCTTGAGTGGCTCTTGGGCCTGTTTGGTAGTGAATAATTGTATAATGTTTGTTTACTTATCTCATTCTGATCCCCTTCTACCTCTCTGTCTGTTTTCTCTCTCTCTCTCTCTCTCTCTCTCTCTCTCTCTCTCTCTCTCTCTCACTCACTCAATCAATGCCTTTCTTATTTTCTCATTCTGTCTCTTCTTCATATGTATCTATGTGTATATCGCGTCCTGGTCCTATCTACCGCTGTCTTCGTCGTTCTCAGTTTTGTTTATAACGGATAAGTTCATGCCCACCTCCTCTCTCTCTCTCTCTCTCTCTCTCTCTCTCTCCCTCTCTCTCTCTCTTTCTCTATCTATCTCTCTCTCTCTCTCTCTCTCTCTCTCTCTCTGTCGTTTTTTAGTTCATGTCTATTTAATTCTGATCCTATCAACCTCTCTGTCTTTCTCAGTTTGTTCACAACTTTTACTCTGTTCCTCTCCTCTCTCTCTCTCGCTCTCTCTCTCTCTCTCTCTCTCTCTCTCTCTCTCTGCTTTCTCTCTTATTCTCTTACTCTCTGTCTCTTCATATCTATCTATCTCTATATCGCACCCTGATCTTATCTACCTTTCTCTTCATCCTTCTCAGTTTTATTTGTAACTGGTAGTTTTCTCTCCCCCATATCTCTCTCTCCCTCTCCCCCCTCTCTCTCTCTCTCTCTCTCTCTCTCTCTCTTTCGGTCACTTTCTGACAGTTCATACCTGTTTATTTCATTGTGCTCTTATCTACCTCTCTATCTTTCTCACTTTGTTCTCTCATATTTGCATATACCTCATTGAGTTTACTTACAGTTTGATTTACAATGTGTTCCTAATTATTTATAATGCAGGCCTATCTGTGTAAATCTGTTCTGTTTCTCTTTAGCCGAACGCTACAAACGCGTGAAAACCTGTGACAATCTCATCGCCGTAAAAGACTGTTTCGCCTTTACTTCTCATACGGAACTGGAAAATCAGCATTCAAACTTATGACATTTTCTTGGAGACCGAACACAGAGGACGAGCGCTGATGAAACAGATGCAACTACCACAACCACAAAGCCGGTCTTTTTTTTTTTTTTGTCCATTGTAAAATGTTCTTATTGATTTCAGTTTCTGATATCGCATTGTTAGGGAAAAAATTTCAGACTTCTGGTCAACGCATAGCCTCAGATTGACCAGTTGGGAATGAACGGTAAGAATGTTATTGCTCCTGTTGAGACTAACGAGATTACATCATTATCATATCTCGTAAGAATGCTATCGTTCCTAGTGCAGCTGACGAGATATCTCGTAAGAATGTTATTGCTCCTGGTGAGCCTGACGCGATATCTCGCAAGAACATTATCATTATTCCGAATGCGATTGATCATTATTCCGAATGCGATTGACGAGATATCTCGTAAGAACGTCAGCCTGACGAGATATCTCACAAGAACATTATTAAGTGCGAGTGACGAGATATCTCGTAAGAATTTCATTGTTCCTAGTGGTGAGATATCTCTGAAATTTTATTGCTCCTGGATATCTGACCAGATATCTCACAAGAACATTATTATTCCGAGTGCGAGTGACGAGTTATCTCGTAAGAACGCTATTTTTCTTATTGAGGAAGACGAGAAATCTTGTAAGAAAGTTATTGCTCCTGGTGAGCCTGACGCGATATTTTGCAAGAACATTATTGTTTCGAGCAAAAACGTTATAGGTCTTGGTGCGACGAAAAGTATCGAATGGAAGAAAGTTGACCACTCATTCTATGTTTGCGTGTGTTTGCATCACCATAACATCGCTTTCATCCTTATAATTTCATTCTTATCCCTGAATTACTCTATCTATATTTTCATTAAAATTCTCCTTCTCTCTCGTTCTTTCTCTCTGTGTATCCGAAGGTGTGTATGTGTGTACGTGCGTGCTTATCTGCTGTCCCAGTATATATCGAATTTTTTTGTTCTATCAATGTTAATTAGCCTCCTACTAGTCAAATGCTACACCACAAGCGGTACAGTCTAATCTTAAACCATTCCAGTTTCCAGCTTTCAGTCAAATATTTTTTAAGATAAATAAACATTAGCATTGCTTTTTGTTTTCATATTCTATTGAAGTCTAACCAACACACGAAGGAACGCCTTTCAGGAGTATTTTGCGAGGTCCTGTGTACATACAAATTGCTTGTGTTCCTTGAAGAATACATGAAACCCTATAGATATGTGCTTGTATTAATTCTGCTTGTGTGTGAATGTATATGAGTGAGGGTTTATACTAAGAACATAAACTCTGTATTATCTGGATAGATGGCCATACGTATCAGAGGGTACTTGTCTACTAGGGCGGCTAGCCAATCCCTGAGGCAGAAGCCTGTTCAGGCATATTTGTGTTTGTGCAACACCCACAAAGCCCACCTGTGGTTTATACTGCAATTATGTTGAGCGGACTTTAGTTACAATTTCTGGGAGTGAGCGTGTTATCTAGCTTAATCAACTGTCTGAACAAGGCCAGAATGCTCAAACTCTTAGTGACGATGACTTGTGACTTCATGCTAGCACAAACCAGCGACGGCTACCAAAGGGTTCTGTCTACTAAAATTCATTCACAAGGCTTGGGTCAACTCGTGGTATGGTTTTCAGGCACTTTCTCAACGTGCCGTACACTGAGATCGCTACCTCCAAACTGATAACATCAAGAAAACACTTTCCTGACAAATTATATAACGATAAGCAATTCAACAAGTTGCTTGAAGAGTAGAATAAAAATGGAAAACCTGTTCAAAGTTGATCTTGAATTACAAAAGAACGAATAGATATTTAAATGCGTTTTATTTAATGATATTGTTAAGATGAAGGTCGCGAAGTTTTTGTGAAAGTTTTTAGATGGTTCAACTGTAGACGCAAGAAAAATGTAAAACTAAAAATGATAATTGGTAGCTACATCTTTATTCTTTTTACATCTTTACAGTGAGAACAAAATTACAGTTTTCCCCTGTCTGTCGACTATATCACCACGATTCGAACCCGCTCACGTTTCTCGAATCTTCAAGCCGATAGACGAATATAAATAAATATATTGTTAAATAAATAAACGGAGGTTTACTCAAAAGGAAAAAAAAATCTTTCCGATAAATAAACAAAAAATCCATTACTTCTTTTAAAAAAAATTTCTTTGTTTACGTTTGGATAGGAAGATATGAAAAAAAATTCGAGATTCTATGATGAGAAAAATTTCGTTTGAATTTTGCTTCAAATATCAGTCGGTTTAGATCTAAGGACGGTTCCTTCTGACCAGTAAGACGCAGGTTCTTAAATAAGATTTCTCGAATATTCAGACCGGTGGTCGAAAATAAATTAAAAATCTATTATTTCTTCCTAAAATTACTATATATATTATATTATATATATATATATATATATATATATATATATATATATATATATATATATATATATATATATAATGAGCATAAGCCACGTATACTTTCTTAATATGTATAATGTGCGTGTGTTTGAGCGTCTAGTAGCGATTTTTATTTGTCTGGTAATGTTCGTATGTTAATTTGGGGATATTTTGTGTGAGAATGAAAGAATTTAGTTTACATCTGTTGTGTTTGTAGGTAGACTATACAATCTAACCGTGCACCGTGAATTAGACATTAAGGACATCGTGCTTTACAGAGATGACGGGCTCATAGTAGTAAGGAGCTCCACAAATTTTAAAATAGATGAAATTAGAAAGATAATATATAGTGAATTCAGAAAACTAAACTTAAAAACTACAGTCAATACTAAATTAAAAAAAAGTAAACTTCCTCGACGTAACTCTAGAACATATGAACAACATATACCTACCTTACAGAAAACCTAACACTAATCCCTTGTATGTACACCCTAAGTCAAACCACCCTTAATCTATAATTAAGCATATACCCACATCAATAAGGAAAAGAATCAGCATGAACTCCGCTAATAAGGAAATATTCCAACAACACAGTAATTTTTATAACACAACCCTGAAAAATAGCGGATACTAAAACGCTAACATAAATTATAGAAACAATAGTACTAACGAGAAGAAAAACAAGAAAAGAAAAATCATTTGGTATACCCCTCCGTTCAACCAAATGGTTAGTATTAAGCTAAGACATAATTCCCTAGCTTTAATTGAAAAACACTTTTCTACTAATAGCAGACTTAGCAAGATCTTTAATAAAAACATCTTAAAATTAAGTTACAGTTGCACTGAAAATCTAGAAATAATCATAAAAAAACATAATAATAAAATCCTAGAAAAACACACATCCCAAAACAGTATTAATAAAAATCCTAAACTAAAATCAGACAAAAATAATGAAAAATTATGTGATTGAAGAAACCCTGAAGACTGCCCGTTGGAAAATAAATGCCGTACAAAATCTATGGTATATCAATGGACTATCTCATCCATTGAGAGTCCTAACACTGATAGGATATACATTGGTGCAACGAAGAATGAATTTAAAATTAGATGGAGACAACACAAAAGCTCCTTCAATAATATTAGAAATATAAATCAGACATCTCTATCCAAATATTTTGGGCATTTAAGAGAAACGAATAAAACACCAAAAGTGAAATGGAAAATAATAAATAGAACAAGAACTTGTAAAACCTGGGATGACCCATGACCTTTATGCCTACATGAAAAACTACACATTATTAAGTTTCTAAATAATGAAAATTTATTAAACCATAGACATGAATTAACGGTTTTCTGCCGACATCAACACATTTTCGCATTAAATTATCAACATTAAAAAAAAAATTAATTTTCATAGTCTAATAAAAGGTTTAAAAGCTTAACCGAATCGCAAGATAGAAAAACCCTTTATGAAGTCGTCAAAAAAAATTGTAGTTCAGTGCGACGCGTTTAAGTACGAAACGGCCCTTTAGAAAAATAAATAAATAAATAAAAGCATAAATAAATAAAATAAAACAAAATTCTCTAGACACTTAACGACATACTATGGTGACAGAAGTAATCTTTCGCTGTGACTGACCAGACGATGTGCGCGCATGAATGCCATCATTCGCTTTGAAATGGATGCCCCCACCCTATCTCAGCTTGACCTCTTTCCGAAGGTGACTGATATATGGATAAAAATTATCTCTTAGACTCCTTACCAAAATGGTCGCTCCAACCGTTTCCATAATAATTAATTTTGCGAATGAATATGCTTATAAAGATGTGTAAATTTCAGGATTGGTTATTCCTAAATTTTCGCTTGAGGATGAAACAGGGCTTGATACTTTAACTCAATTTAATTTTAATAATTATATTGAGGTTTTCGGCTCTCGTTTTTGAAACATAAGAACTCTTATGTAACGAAGGAATCATATTTTTTTTAAATAATCAATATTTATATATATATATATATACGCCCCCGAAAAATTTAATTCCGGTCGAGCACTCTTGAGAGAAATCGCGAATTTGTAAACAATAACTACTACTGCTAATACTATTTAATCTCTTCTATGAATTCGAGCCATCTCTGCCATTTGCGCATTTATTCGAAGAATAAGTACGTAAAAATCCGCCTCCCTCTTTACCGGGCTGATAGCTTAAGGGTAAAATCTCCGACCGATGACAAAATCAGTCTGGTTTCGATCCTGGCTTGAGGCAATTGGATGTCTTGCCACACTGATAAGCTATGATACAGCGAAACATTGTCTGTGGATGACAATATATATATATATATATATATATATATATATAATATATATTGTGAACTGTTGGACATTATACAATTATACATTAAGTCAAGCCTAGGAACATCCACTTGCATATATCCCAAAAGTAATTTTTTATAAAATCTATAATAACCACGTGGTTGATTTGTTTATCGTTCTAATTACACCCTTTCTCTTTCTATGTCACATCTTTAATCACACACCCAAACACACCTATACACACACACACACACACACACATATATATATATATATATATATATATATATATATATATATATATATATATATAGTTTAAAATTGCTATGTTTATGAAGATGACACTGGGGGCATAAAAATCAACATTGTATGGTGACACGTATCTTTATGCCTTAAGCGATCAGCAGATCAAATGTGATGATCACTTCAGTCATGAAGCAGCCAGTCTCTATGCAATGTTGATTTCTCCGTCTACACTTTTTATATTTGCGTGCATGTGTGCGCGTGTGCGTTTATATGAGTGTATGAAAGATATCTGTGCACTCACACCTAATCCCATATATTCATATCATTGACTGAGTTTTATGATTGCTGCCAGACCTTGTAACCATTTTAAGCGAGTCAGCCGACCGTTTCAGAGTCCCGTTCAAAGGCACTTCAATGGCGTTCGAAATTCCGGTTCTGTCCATTTTGCAGACGATTTTATATTTCTAACGTTAACGAAACAGCAAGAAAAGTAGAAAGGAAAAAATAAATGACGAAAGGAGAGCAAAGAATTACTGAAAAGTAATAACACACCGGAGAATCCAAAATATCAGATAGACAGAAAGTCAGACAGTCAAACAGACAGAAATAAAAAAAAGAAAGAACTGATATTTAAATTAAAAAAAAGAAATAATAAAATATTATAAAAATTAAATGAAATATGAAAATTAAAGAAACGAAATTGAAAATAAATTAAATGAATGAACAAAAAATGTGAAAAGAAAAAAGAAAAGCAACAGAAAAAGAAAAGACAATGAAAATTAAAAGAAATAGGAAGATAACAGTGAAACAAGTTATACAGAAATGGAAATTAAAAGAAAGAAAGAAAAAAGAAAGGGAAAAGAGTATATGGCATCTACGAAAAAAGAAAAGAAAAGCAATTCTGTAAAAATTAAAAGATGGAACACACAGATAAGATAGAAGGACCATGAATAAGGAAAGAAAAAAGAAACAGTATGATATTAAAAACAAGAAAATAAACAGGCAAGAACGCAAGAAAAAAAGAAACAAACAAAGGAAAGGAAGGAAGAAAGGAAGGAAGGAAGGAACGAACGAACGAACGAACGAACGAACGAAGGAAGACTACAAATTCAAAATAAACAACAAAAGAAAAAAAGAAAGACCGTGAGAATTTCTAAAAATACATGGAACTTAACAGAATATCAAAGCTGGAAATGGCTATGTATATTAAATAAATTATTACAACGATTGAAAAATAAAAACTCTAAGCAAATTAAGGAAATAAATAAAAAGAAAAAATAATGGAATACAATAAATGTATAAACTTATATTTTTCTCCAACGATATTAAAAGTCGAGTCAAATGTAACTTTTAATAGTTTTATATCTTGGTTACCGATTAGAAATATGGGAGTGGTGACGAAAATGGCAGCTGAAAGTTGAGCAAAAAGCATAACCTGAATGATGAATGAGCAGGAAGAGCGGAAAGTTAGCGCATGCGCACAGATATGCTTGAGAGGCAAAGAACAGCAATGGAGACAGGATTGGAGACTGATATTTACTGGGTTGAATTTGGTCATTTATTTTTGTAGAATATAAATTTACTTTCAGTGATTTAGACGATTCCGCTAACTTTTGCAGAAGGTCTGGAAAAAAAGAAAAGAAAATGATAACTGCTTAACGTAAGTAAATAATTAAAAATTCGGACGGCTTCCTATGTTGCTAACGTTACGACATAAAATAGTTTAACTGATAGGTGTAATCGAACTGTTTTGTACATATTATGGCACATATATAAGGTGATGAGTAACAAAATCTGTTTATAGATTGTTTTGGATCATATAATGAGTTTTGTAATTGCAACAGAACGTTGGGAAATGTGGAAATATTGAACAGGGATAATAAACAATAAAAAAGAAACTGAAAACATTGGGAAGATACGGATAAAGATACAGGCTTTAAGAATGTCAGAAAAAGAGATTGGATTAAAATGAAATGGATAATAATCAAGAAAATATTGGGAGAATCTGTTGTAACGAATGTCAACAGAAATAGATATTACATAATATTAAGAACATTCACTGAAGATACGTCAAACTACTACCTTTATGTAAATATCAATGATCAGAAACGGGTAAATTGAAGATACGATTTCTATAAACTAAGTTTATATATATATATATATATATATATATATATATATATATATATATATATATTATAATAATAAAAATAATAATAATAAAAAATTAAGAAATACAAAGTCTGTCTCAATGGAAAAATACGTAAATTTGAAAACAGTATACAATATGTATACATATACACAAACAATTTAACCCGCTGAAGATGGTTTCAGATGAGAAACTTGGGAAAGAAAAAATTTGAAAGAAAATTTTGGTATTTTTCTTAATCAATTTTTCTACAGCTAACAAGAAATTTATATATATATATATTTATATATATATATGTGTGTGTGTGTGTGTGTATGTGTATGAGTGATATATAGAGAGAGAGAGAATACTTCCAAGTAATACCATATTAAAATACATAAAATTCATTTAATAATATATAATTTAATTAATATAATTTTACAAGAAATTAGGTTTTATTTAAAATTCGATAATACCAGATTTTGTTACCAACTTGTCGGGCTACCTAGGAATCGCGTCAACTGATTCCACCAGGAATTCTTATGGCATGGAAGAAATGTATTCACCCTTCAAGTTCTTCCAAAAATAATGAATTTAACCAACCCAAAAAAAAAAAAAAGTCACGGGGTGTTAAGTCAGGACTCCTTGCTGACCACTCATACATAAAATAGGGAGTTACTTTTGATCACCATTTATTTATTAATTAATGCTTAAATTGCAAATTAGATAATCTTTGGGGGTTTTTTATATTTATTTAACTTTAGGGTATTACATATGGAAGTAATTTTATAACATTATTTATTTATTTAGTATCCTTATTTAATTTTTATTTATATTTGAGAATACACACACACACATATATATATATATATATATATATATATATATATATATATATAAAAAAAGAGAAAGAACAGTAAGATTTATAATCCAGTGTTCTTTATTATATTCATTTTTAAAAACAATACTATGCTGAGCATAAATATTATAAATTTACTAATTTAAATATATGGTTTCCATCACTACACAGGAATTACCATGTTTCAAAAATAGAAATTAAAATTTCAAATTGGAAAATACTTGGAAAATAAAAATTGTCACTGTTACAGTGTAATTCTTACTCTATTTAATTGTGACATACGGAAAAATATTCAGGAATGTGAAAGGATTATGATAAAAATAAGAAAACATAATCTTTGTAATTTAAATCAGACATATATATATATATATATATATATATATATATATATATATAATAAAAATAATAATAATAAAAAATTAAGAAATACAAAGTCTGTCTCCCTAGCATGGAAAAATACCTCGTAAATTTGAATTTTTAGTTTACAGTATACAATATGTATACATATACACAAACAATTTAACCCGCTGAAGATGGTTTCAGATGAGACGGAAAGTACTTGGGAAAAGAAAAATTATTTGAAAGAAAATTTTGGTATTTTTCTTAATCAATTTTCTACAGCTAACAAGAAATTTATTCGTGTATGAATTTATATATATATATATATGTGTGTGTGTGTGTGTGTGTGCGTGAGTGTGAGAGAGAGAGAGAGAGAATTGTAACTTCCAAGTAACTTGCCATATTAAAATACATAAAATTCATTTAATAATATATAATTTATTTATTAATATAATTTTTACAAGAAATAGATGTGAGAGGAAAATGTTTAGGATGAGGTTTTATTTAAAATTCGATATGGCCACCAGATTTTGTTACCAGCTTGTCGGGCTACCTAGGAATCGCGTCAACTGATTCCACCAGGAATTCTTATGGTATGGAAGACATAACTTCTTGTATTCACCCTTCAAGTTCTTCCAAAGTTTGGGTTTCGTATAATAGATTTGCTTACTTTAACCAACCCAAAATAAAAAAAAAGTCACGGGGTGTTAAGTCAGGACTCCTTGCTGACCACTCATACATAAAATAGGGAGTTACTTTTCGATCACCATTTATTTATTAATTAATGCTTAAATTGCAAATTAGATAATCTTTGGGGTTTTTTTATATTTATTTAGTAGATATTAGCTTACTTAGGGTATTACATATGGAAGGTTATGTTTATAACATTATTTATTTATTTAGTATCTTTATTTAATTTTTATTTATATTCATGAGAATACACACACACACACATATATATATATATATATATATTAAAATAAAGAGAAAGAACAGTAAGATTTATAATCCAGTGTTCTTTATTATATTCATTTTTTAAAAACAATACTATTCTGCTGAGCATAAATATTATAAATTTACTAATTTAAATATATGGTTCCATCACTACACAGGAATTACCATGTTTCAAAAATAGAAATTAAAAATTTCAAATTGGAAAATACTTGGAAAATAAAAGTGATTGTCACTGTTACAGTGTAATTCTTACTCTATTTAATTGTGACATACGGAAAATATTCGGGAATGTGAAAGGATTATGATAAAATAAGAAAACATAATCTTTGTAATTTATTCAATCAGACATATATATATATATATATATATATATATATATATATATATATATATATATATATAATTCTTAAATATTTGTTTAAATATTTGTTTATATATTTATAGTTAATAATATATATATATATATATATATATATATATATATATATATCTTTTATGTGGATGTGTGGATGCATGTTGGTGATTTGTGTGTGTGTTTTTAACGAAAAACGACAATGTTTCATTTTCGTTTTAGATCTCTTGTTTGCGCAGAAGGGAAACTATGTTTGCGCAGAATGGAGCAAATAAACTGTTCAAATGTTCATTATCGAGCGTTGTCAACCATACTTCTACTCATTAGCATAATCCATTGTTAAGTAGACGTCTAGGATCTTTTCTGTGAAATTCATCCCAAGTAATATAAAGTTACTTATCGCAAATATTAATTCACCCCAAGAAATTATAAATTTTAAATCAAAGTTTATTTATTTTGTTTTTTTGTTGTTGTTTTTTTGTTTTTAATTTTTGAAATTATAGATTTTAAATCAACAACTGAAATCCTCAGAATGAAAAATTTCCAAAAATCAGTAAGTTATTCACATTTCATAAGTAAGGTATCTTGTAAAGTTCCTTGTACGTACCTCGAATATCTCGAGGTACATACAAGGAACTTTTTATAATTTAAGACAAAAAGAAATATACATAATCTCTCAAAAGAGAGATGAAGACTTCGCTTATATTAAAATAATCCACAGATTGTATCTAAAAATAGATATAGGCACCCAAGGAAATACACTACAAATGAGTACATTTCGCAGAATTATGACGGTTTTCCAAAACGGAAAACAAAAACAAACGAAACAAAACTGGTCGCATATCGTCTCTGGATCGTCTCGACAATGTTACTACTGGCGGACAGCTAGATGCTTACCGGTGGTCCACTGATGGCCTGTCGGTGGTTGCCACCAGAGTACCGCGCGTGTAGGGTTGTGCAAGATTTTGTCATCCTCTTCTGATGCTTTTCTTTTCATGGAACTGGTTTCTTAAAACCTATTTAAAAGACCCTCAGGAGCGAACAGTACAAGAGAATTTTAGAGTCTTGTCTGCTCCCTTCTGCTGAAAGGGTGCAAATCGACCCCACCAAGCTCATTTTTATGCAGGATAATGCTCCCTGTCACAAATCAAAATTGATGAAGGAATACTTTGATAAGAAGCAGGTGAGTGTTATGACATGGCCGCCCCAATCTCCTGACCTCAACCCTATAGAAAACTTATGGAGCATTATAAAATACAGGCTCTCGAGAAAGTAGTTGAGCAACAAAGAGGATTTGATTGTGAATTTCATAACCGAATAGAATTCACTGCTTGGAGATGAGATTTGCCAGAACCTAATCAAGTCAATGCCAAAAAGGGTTGAAAAGGTTTTTAAAAATAAAGGAGGACCCATAGATTATTAAATATTTCGAATTATATTACCTATTATAAATAAATTATACCTCTATTATTCTTTATTTAAAGCTGTTCGGTTATGTTTCTAGTAATTACTAGTTGCAGGAAATAAGTGAGTCACGTTTTTCCCTAAATCTCATTTATATCCAAAATTATAATTATCAATAGAATATCTTAGGGTGAGTAAACTTTTTTACTAGGTGGTCGGGAAGGAGGCTTTATATTAGTAAAATTAAAAATTAGTTTGACCCCCAAAACAATAGGCGAAAAAATTTTTAAGTAAAAAATCAGGTGAGTCACTTTTATCGAACAGAACTGTATATACATACATTCATTCACGTTTGATAAAGTGCATTAGAAGACGTAACGCGTCGGCTAAGATAAGTTTTCCTTAAAAGTGAAAAAGCATTCTTGAAGATTTCATTTTACCTTTAACTGAAAGCTAAATGATTAAATTTACAATTCTCAATAAGCAAAATGAACTAGTGCATTTCAATTAACAATTATATAAGTTGGAATATTTATTTTTTGCTCGGTTTTACAGACTTGATTACGAACGGACATTTTCTCGCATTTTAACACATTTGTAAAATTTGTAAAAAATTAATCATCGGTTTTAAAAATCTTCCAAAAATAAAATATATATATAAGTGATACATTATGTGGAAAATTAGCAAATTCTAAGTTAAATTAATCTGATTTGAAACAATTGTCACATACTTATAGCATAAAAACATAGTATACAAGCATTTCTTAACCACGTGTCCAGTTTTTTTGGACGTGCTGATTGATCTTATTGACTGGCTGACAGTTGAGTTGACAGTTAGTATGGATGACCAAAAATAACATAAATTTACGAAAATCTAAATGAGCAATTTTGGGACGTGGGGGTACCCACCTTGTAATTTTTACGAATTAATATAATATTTTCAGCAATTATCTAATATTTAATGTTTTAAAATTTCTAGGGACATTGTGCAAAGCCTGTGGAGATGTAAACATGCAATGAATAACGAATTGCAAACAAGTGAATTTCTCAGTAAAGGGAGGACAACACTTACATCAAGTGACATTTTAATAATAATGTCATGTATAGACAACCATAGATAGAAAAATGGTAAAGTTTAAACTAAAATAATAATTTAAAATTATTTTAAAAATATTGGTGGGAAACGACTTATATTAAGCTTTTCAATTTTTGATTCGTAAAATAATTTCCACTTAATTACGACATTGCCTAAAAGAAAAGAAGTAATGCAGAATTTTAAATGATTTTTAAATTATTATAAATTATTATGTTTAAAATTTTAACAAAAGAAAACAATTCTTTAAAAATTCATTATTAATCGAAAAGAGTTTTTTTCTTGAGACAGTAAGGTCCTTAATATATCTTATTTATACAGGTAATCACAAGCATTTCTAATTAAATATCATAGTTTTATTGCATTTTTTAGTTTGCGATTTGGAGCAGATTTTCAGTAACTGGTAGTCCTTTTTGAAAAAAAAATGGATGATTTACATTCCCCAAGAAATCCTACTTTTAACTAATAAAAATTTTTGGAAATGAAATATAATTTCTCGGGTTTCGGGGGTGGGGTTTTGAACCTATGCAAAAAAAAAAACCCCAAATTTCCTAGGATTAATTTGCGATTAAGTCCTGGAAGCTTAATTCAAATTCAGTCATTATTTGATTTATGCAAGAATTTCCAAATCGATGTTTTTCATTGGAAAAAGGCGTAAAAACACTAATAGTAAGTGCAACATCAACCGCTGACGTAAAGAAAAAGGTCTTAACCAAAATTTCGAACGAAAGTGCTAGAAATGATTATGAAATTGAATAAAATAAACTTTGGTCTTTTCTCTTAATAATAACATAAATAGTTTGACGATAAGTCTTTTTTTTATAAGTTTGGGGATTCTTTCATCATGCTATGCCTTTAGCAAAAAAATGGAGGTACCTATATATATATATATATATATATATATATATATATATATATATATATATATATATACAGTGTTCCATGAATTTTGTAGACATGTATTACTTTACCGACCTTTGAGTCATTCTTTCTATGTAGTGCGAACTGCAAATACATTGAAATAAATAAATCAGGGAACTCTTATGGTGACATGGAAGAACGTCTTCCGCATGAATGCAAGAATAGGTATAGTAGAAGTGTGTGTGTGTGTGTATATATATATATATATATAATATATATATAGTGTATATATATATATATATAATATATATATATATATATATATATATATATATATATATATATATATATATATATATATATATATATATATATATATATATATATATATATATATATATATATATATATATATATATATATATTATATATATATATATATATATAACACACACAAACATATACTATACCTATTCTTTTGCATTCATGCGGAAGACGTAATTCCATGTCACCATAAGAGTTCCTGATTTATTTATTTCAATGTATTTGCAGTTCGCAATCATAGAAAGAATGACTCAAAGGTCGGTAAAATTAATACATGTAAATACAAAATTAGGGTTTTGGTTTTTATAAATAACTGCAATTGTGCTGCTAATTTCACTGTGGACTCGTTTTCAGTCTTGAGTAGGTCCCACTCTAATTACTACCTATAAATATCGGAGGTCAAATATATCTTATCTATGCAACCTTCTCTTTGAAAACAGAAAGATTTTGTCCTTGGCCTGCGACTCTTTTCCATCTGAATATGTTTTTTCATCTACTCTTCATTACTCTTATTGATAATGTATACCTATTTATTAAGCTCGATTTAGCTCTGCTGAGCGATGTTCGAAACCGGTCAGCTAGCCCGTTTTTCGTTTTTTTTCTTTTAATTTGTTAACATGTGTGGCAATATGTAAAATAAATTCTCTTTGTTTATATATATATATATATATATATATATATATATATATATATATATATATATATATCATTGTATCGAATTTTCTTTTCTGGACAGAAAGTGTGTAAAAATTATTCAAATGTTCTGCATATACGGTCGCTTTCGGCTATTCTTTTAGCCATTATCGATGACAATTTTTATTTTCAACTGAATATATGGCTATTTTTATGTATGTATCTAGAGTAATAGAAATGTTTTATTTTCAAACATGGTCAGTATATTGTGGCCGTGTTCATAGTTAATGTTATTGAGTGTTACCTTTTTCTTTGCTATTAGTGCTTCCATTATTTTTACTGTTTTTTACATATTATCCTTGTATTTTCTACAAGTATGTTACAGATGGAGTTTGGTAAGTTTCCTTCTGAGTATTTAAATCATATGTCTGATCCTAATTCATATCTCAGTTAGGATCTACTTAAGTATCCTAATTTAACCCTCCCCCCCCAATATTTTAAAAGAATATTGAATTTTGTGTGTGTGTGTGTGTGTGTGTGTGTGTGTGTGTGTGTGTGTGTGTGTGTGTGTGTCTTTATAAACTTTCTGATATTGGAAATACAGTCGTCCATACACGACATTATCAGAAAATAAGAGCGGTAACTATAGTAAATTTAAAGTCAAATTACCTACAATTCAATAAAATATTAGATTACTTAGAATGTTTCCCAATTTTTTTAAATTGCTGGACAGTCAAAAATTATATAAAAAGGCGATTACGTTACATTCGTCAAGTAATTTTACAAATATGTCCCCGTAGAAAAAAATCCAAACATAACTCTATCTAGATAGTTGTCAAAACCTCATAAAAACTTCCACCTCAGCTTTAAAATGCTTTTCTTTGATGTTTTAAAATAAAAGTAAATAATATTTGTTTAAATATAGATTAATTAAACATTAAATCAGCTAATCTTCCTCAAATAAACTTTCAGAAAAGTATATTTTATTTTTGAAAGATTTTTAATAAAGAAGATTACGTTGTGCTGAGGGAATCGTAAATATATACCTAAAATCGACCATTTTTAGTGATTTCCACAAACAAACTCATTTCAATCAATTATATGCATTTTGAAATGCAGCAAAGTATTTTGCATATTGGAAATATTAAATTTAATCTACAAGCTTGAAATTAAAACTAAAGTAAAAGCTTCAATAAAGATTGTTCATTTTTAAAAATCTATTTTAAAACTTAAGTATCGGTTTTCTTTGGAGGTATATATATATATATATATATATATATATATATATATATATATAGAGAGAGAGAGAGAGAGAGAGAGAAAGAGAATAAGCAGCTAAACAGCCTCGAAGAGAGTCTTCTATAGACGTAGACCGAAAAAAGAGATCAATGCCACATTAAATAACATAACCGTAATATATTTTAATTAATTTATATTTAAATTAATGAAACCGAGCAATAATGTGACATGGTGTTGCGGACCCGGCAGCGTGCAGTGCTGGTTTATTACTAAGTGGCCTTGTGCCAGACACCACACTAAACTACCGAGTCCACAAGCAATGTATAAAAAAAATAATAATGCGTGAATGAACAATGAGAGGAAAGGGGTCAATCAACAAGTGCATAAATTAATGAACATCAAAGAGATAGCCGGAATAAAATGACAAAGACATCTGTTTGTAAAACATGTGTAACTTTAATTAGATGGAAACAAGTAACTTATCTCGTGGTACGAGATTAATGAAAAATGTCCCGCGCCAAAATAGAATGCAAGATGGCTAAGGCGGGAAGAAGAGTTTTATAAGGTTCTGGAAAAAGGATGTGCGCAAAGATAGAAAGGAGTACTCACTGTGGATTTTTTTTTTTTTTTTGGCGTTGTAAGTGTGTGTGGTATTTTTGTGTTCAGGTTCATAGTTAGAAAGAATGTTCGGTCGTCTCAGAGTTTTTGGTGAGGCATTGAATTGGCTGCTGGAAATTTTAATGGATTGCTGTAGCCAGGAGAAACGAAGAATGTTTGAAGCGAGTTTCATGGTCTTGTGGAGTTGTTTACGGCCAGCCCAGAGAGACGAAAAATGTATGTTCGTTAGTAATATATCCCTGTCTGTATTTACTGTTGACTGACGAGGGATAAATGTAAGTCACCTGTTGAATACGAAGTTTTTGCTCACGACCGTGTCGTGTGTCTCTAACGTCTTCTGGTCGAAAACGGAGAAGGTCTGACCTGCGGGCAGCAAGTTTGTTTGTCAATAAGATATCCCTGTCTGTATTTACTGGTTCACTAACGAGGGATAAGTTCTGCTTGCGACTGTGTTGCGTCTCGAACGATGGGTCTCAAACGTTTTCTAGTCGAAAACGGAGCAACTGGTTGACCTGCGGGTAACGTCAAGATGAGAAGAAATCTTGGTAAATAAGTGTGGGGTCAACATCGTTGAGATAAGATATTCCGGCCCGCATATGGGTTAAGGGCACGGAATAAATGAGTTGCCCGTCTAGTCAGGTTGAAGATTGGGAAGCAACTGGTTGACCTGCGGGTAACGTCAAGATGAGAAGAAGTCTTGGTAAAGTGTGAGGTCGCCATTGTTGAAATAAGATATTCCGGCCCGCATATGGGTTAAGGGCACGGAATAAATGAGTTGCCCATCCACTCTGGTTGAGGATCGGGAAGCAACTGGTTAATTAATCCACATTACTTGTTCCCAAAAGCAATTTTCTTTGTTCAAGAACGTTTTGGCAAAATTAAACCGAGCAACAATGTGACATGGTTTGCGAAGATGGATTCGTCATGGTCGGTTTACACGTAACCTATTTCTATTTAAACAACGTTGTATTGTGCGAATACATACGCTGATGTCCATCGTATCCAAACTTTTGGCAATGTCTTTCAAAACAACTCTTGGCTTTATATTAACCTCTCGACACAGTTTTAGTGCAGTTCTCGGTGACAATTTGGGTTTTCTTCCACGCCCTAGCAAATTCTCTGTCGTGCCAAACTGTTTACATTTCTTTATAATGGACTGTACTGTAGATTTAGGGATAGCTAACCGGTTTGAAATAGACTGTAACTAGTTCCTAACTTGCGGAAGTTAATAATTCTCTGTTTCAATTCAAGGTTAAGCCCCTTTGTTTTCCCCATTGTGTTGCTAACGTAAGAATAACAATGGTGACACTCCATGCACCATGTGATGTTCTTTGCTGGAATTATCACAAATATTCTACTGAATAAATACTCTAGAAGATTCACCGATAAAATAATTATGTAAATTACTTATACTTACACGAATCAATCAATTTAAAACGATATTTCCTACTTAACGAATAATTTTGTCTTTTTCTATTTTGCACAATTCGCCTGTCAAATTTGTTGTATTTAACCTATTGTTCTGAAGATTGAGTTTTATATTTCTTTCTTTCTACTCATTAACATTAAAAAAAACCTGACATCATACGGGCATTAGATTCTGAAAAATGGATAAACATATTCAAATTTGATGGATGTACGGATTTCGTCATTGACTGTATATATATAAACAAATATATATATATATATATATATATATATATATATATATATATATATATATATATATATATATATAAGGAAAGTAAAAAGGGAAGATATAAAACTATAAATATGCAAACAGCCGTTTGTATTTTTAATGGGTAGAGGTCGAAACGATAGACTCAGCACAGTCGGTGTTATTGGTCGATGTGTGAGTGCGGCAACATTCTGTATCTTTTATTAAGAAAATTTAAGGTACGTGCACTTATCTAGAACCCCTCAAGACCGATAATCTACCAACAAATAATCATCGGCAATAATCGATAAAATCGAATCGTATAGAGAACTACATCGAAGATTTTCACTCGGTTCTATCGTTGGTAAAAAATGCAGAATAAAATGTTTGGCCTCGGGTAAGCGCCACCCAGCAAACCAAAGCATCGATTTCTCTGCCGTTTTCTCGACTTTGGTCAATGGAATTATCTCTCAGATGGCTGTCAGTGAGTCTATTTATTCATCACTTTCAGATAATGAAAAAAATGAAACCTCTTTGACGATGTATTGACAGGAAATATCTTTCGAAATTTATTCATTATATCTGAAATACTAGCACTCAAACCTACACAGAAACGCATATATTACACACATATATACAAACATAAAATACAATATATATATATGTGTGTGTGTGTGTTGTGTGTATGTGTGTTGTGTGTGTGTGTGTTGTGTGTGTGCACAAAGGCACATATACATATAAACAAGTTCGGTTAAAACTAAAAAAAGTTTTGTTTTTTTTTATTAATATTTTTTTCTATGCCTCGGACTATTTTCCTATAAACTGAAACATACTTAAATATAAATTGTCCATTATCTCAGTACTTTTGGCTTTCATAAGCTATTATCAAACATTTTGTTTTACTTTTCTTTTGTGCTATGTTTGTTTCATTATGTTCTAATATTGAAGATTTGCTACTTTACGTGACAGTTTGTAACACCGTATTATTGTTCTTATTATCATTATTATTATGACAATCATTATTATTATTTTTAATGCCAGTAAAATATATATCGATAAGATTTTATTGATGCTGTTTTGTTTATTTTTATGTTGCTTAATGCTTCCAGACTTTTTTTTAAAGATATAGTATTTTTGTATTATTGGTATGGATTTGTCCGGTGTGTGTGTGTGTGTGTGTGTGTGTGTGTGTGTGTGTGTGTGTGTGTGTGTGTGTGTGTGTGTGTGTGTGTGTGCGCACGCATGTCTATGTGTTTGTGTTCATTCTTTAGTGTTATGTGATTTCATTGAACTTTTATCAGATATAAGACATATGAAAGTTATGAAAAATGTGACAAATGACGTGTGGAAATATGACAAATGACGTATAAAAATGATAAATGAATGGATAATGGCTTACGAAAGTCAAAAGTACCCAAACACTGAACAATTTATATTTAATTATGTACTGGAAACGAGGAAAATGAAATATAGAAAATATATAATTTCCTTGGTCTTTAAATAAACTTGTATAAATAGCAATGACATTGTCACGTACACTGGGCCAATTCATTCTCATTCCTTTCGTAATCCACTGGTAAAGAGGGAGTCCAACTAAGATAACTCATTCCCCAGAAAGGTTACTTTATAAAACAGACTTCCGAGAGGATGCTTACCGGATCACTATAATTTTAAGCTTTCCAAATTTCCAGTCAACCGTTATCTAACCTTCATATTCTCAAGATATGCATTCCTTACAGCCTCATCTTACAACAATTTAATTTAGTAACTCTCTACTTTGAGGACTCTTGAGTCTTGTAATGAGTGAAGATTAGTATAGAAAAAAATGAAAAATTGCTATCCAAGTACATCCAATATACAAACTGTGTATAGGATTGCATTAAAATCTAATCGCATATTCCCACCAATGCGACTCATTAACACCGGTGTTTCTGCTGCTTTTCATTGAGTGATTCTTAACAGAGTTCCCCAATTATACCAATAAACATGGCGCCTATGTGAGTCGCTGTTTTGTGCTGGACATTCAACCAGAATTCCTAGTGGCACAATGCCAACATTTATTAATGCTAAAGGATGGAGAGACGGGCACAGAAACTGCTCAATATTAACGTTGAATATAATGTTATCCATGAATCGAATGTGTATTATGACATTTTTGAAAACGGCTGACACGTTTCCTGTCTCTCTTTCATCTCTTGCCTTTCAACGTTTGTGCTTCTCTCCCCTTGTCTCTCCTACACTGCGCATGTCCGGCCGGTACTGCGCGTGACGTAGACGAGCCGAGGGTTGTAATACGTGAATGACCAAAAACATGTTTACACATGCAGCTCGTGCACACATACTCACGTGTATACAGATGCTTGCACGCGCACACACTCTGGCGCGCGCACATAAACACACACACACAAATATCTGCACTTGCATATACAATGAAAAGCAATATGCATATTAAGAGGAATATAAAATGAGGAAATAATTTCATATACGTGTAGAGATGTGGATATGTATGTGTACGGAGAAATACATAGATAGATACGAAACGTGCTACAAAGTTCTGGACCCCATCTTCTTTTTGTGCGAAGTCCATTCAGGAAATAGGTGATTATAGCTCTCGATAATTTCCTGTCATTTGCAGCTCTTAATAAATTCTGTCTGTTTCTTTTTTTTCTCCTAAACAGTGTTCCGTCATTCATTTTCTCAAACTCACTATGTATGTTATGCGTTGTTTTCCTCTGCCCCACTTTCCTTCATTCTGCCCTCTGAGTATCAGATTTTCTCATTATGTGTTCTAGAAGCTTCAATTGTCACTTACTTATGTTAATGTATAAGCTTCAAGTCTCTTCTTCATCTGTGTGATTGTTCGGCATTCACTTGCAATATAGGAGGATAGATATCACGTAACAACTCAGTAGTCTTTTCTTTGTTTCTAACAAAGATTGTTTTTTAATACCTTGCTTAGCTTTTTAAATGAATCTTTGCCTATCACAATGCGCCTTCGGATTTCGGTGTTGTATTTTTCGTCCTCTGTTAAAATACTTCCTGGATATTTGAATTTTTGTACTTGTTTGATTTTGGTATCTCCGATTTGTAATTTGCATTTTGGGTTCATCCTTTTTTCTAACAACCTTGAATTCTGTTTTCTTGCAGTTAACCCTTTCCCTCTCGCTTTCCTTCCTACCTACTGTGGGAGTTTTTTTGTAGTTTTCTTTCCGTGTCTGCAGTCAACAACTGTACCATTTGCATACTTATGTTGCAATAATAAATCCTGTTAAGAAATTCTAATTTTTTCAGAAACGTTACAATTTATATGATCTATATTGAATAACGAAATTCACATCTTTTTAGAAAACCATCGTATTTGTGTAAAGAACTTTTCAGCACCTCTCGATATTTATACAAACACACACACACACACACACACACACACACACATATATATATATATATATATATATATATATATATATATATTCAAACAGCTTTGTTTAAACAATTTAGACATAACATTTCCCTTATGATCTTTTTAAGTTCGCGGATTCATTTTTTGGTAGATTTTGAAATTTGAGTCCGAAAAAATATATATGTTACTTGAAATGTTAGTTTTAGTGGATGTGAGAAGATATTCCGTTTTATTTTAAACAGTATTTATTTTATCTTCTGGCCTGCACATTCGAGGAAGCGTTTGCAGGCCGGTAGACGAAATAAATACCCTTCAAAATAAAACAGATTGTCTACTCACATACGGAGATCCAGTATAAATAAGAAAGTGTCTGATTAAAAGAAATAAAATCCATTAATTCTTTAGAAAATTGCTTTGTTCATATCTTCATGTGATGTACGTTTGTATTTCGAACCGAACCCTTTATTTCGTCCACTGGGGTAGATTGCTCTAGTTCCATCTTCCATGCCTTTTCTGGATATCTGTTTCAGTTATTTTCCCTTTAATAAATCAATTGCCCGTGTGTTTTGTTCACCTCTGCTGTAGCCAGGTATTGAATTCACAGCTCTTTGGGTCAAGTCACTAGATTACTTTTAACCAACGCTTTTATCCACCTTGGCCAGTGGAAAAAAGCGTTGGCGGAAGTAATCCAGTGACTTGATTCAAAGATTTTTTAGTTAAATACTTGGCCACAGCAGAGGTGAACAAACCTGGTGAGTTGGGTTTATTGATGACTTGTGTGCAATAAAGGATGGTGGCATTTTCAGCCAAATCTTCAAAGATGTATACTGCTCTGAGCTTAAATTCAGATTAGAACATATTCCACACTGAAAATAATATACTATCACTCTTTGCCATTGTCCTTTTATTCATTCGGGCAAAATTATCAAACTCACTGTCTCTATTACATTCAGTGTGTCACGTGAGTGTTGAATTAGCCAAACCATCGATCCTCATTGTTTGTCATAGAAATTCCACTCTTTCTGATTGTAAGTATAATCGTCCATGTTTTTTTTTTTGTTTGTTTTTTTGGGGTTTTTTTCTGTTTTCCTTAAAACTTCCTTATTTTCTCAGTAGTCATTGGTAAAACAAATTTAGGTTACGTCAAGTCTCTTCCGTATTTGTGAGCAGATTGCCCAATGTTTACTACCAAATAGGTGATTAAATATAACATAAATGTTCAGAAAAATTTCATCTACTAAAGGATAAGAAATCATATAACAAAATTTCCTGAAACAGAAAATACGGAGGAAAATTCGCTGTCAGTAGAATCAATCGTTCATTTAAACATTGGATTGCGGAAAATATGCTTTCCAAGGTTAGGTCTAGAATTTTTGTAATATTTGTTAAATATCCTTATATTTCGTTATTGTAAAAATATCTTCTTTCATGTATCAAGACCTTACAACTATTGGACGATCAAGTATCTCAATATTTTCTTATCTTTTTTGGTATACTATGTAACCCTTGTGCCTTGTTTTGACCTCTTCCAAAATAAATTCTTTAATTTAAATTAGGCTCACATAAAAATATATATAAAACCGAAAGGTTTTTGTAATGTTAAACCAAAATGTGAACATGCTAGTCAGTAATACATGGAAATGTGTTTCTTAAATTTTAGATGAAATTTATTTAAAATCGAGAAAAATATAAGAATTATTTATGATTTGAAAATGAAGATCCATCTTTACGATATGCATAGTATATATATATATATATATATATATATATATATATATATATATATATATATATATGTATGTATGTATGTATGTATGTATGTATCTCTGAAAAAATGAAATGAAAATTATCAAACATTTAACAAAAAAATAAAACAAATCAATTCTTTGAGAAACCAATATTTCCGGTAAATTTAAAATTAAATTAATGAAGCCAAGCAATATTAACAATCAAAATCTCCAGATAAGAAATGTCCGGGTCTAAAAAAAAAAAAAAAACACTTCCCTTAGACTTCGACCCTGACTGCACTAACATTAAGAAGCACGCAGAAATAGAATATATACCAATATGCATCTATATGCATCTATCAATATGCATATACCAATATTCATCTAATCATTCCAAAATCGCCAAAATACGTTCAGATAACTGAAATCTTTTATAAGATCAGCGTTCCGTTTAAATATGATCACGTCGTTGTCACGTGAAAAGATTTGAGTTATCTGTTTGGATTGGTATTGCTTTTATGTCAATCGTCTTTTTCATGTTGAATTGTATATGGTCTATGTTAATTATGTTTTATGAATATGTCCTGAAGATGGTCTATTAGACCGAAACGTCCGACGTTGACATTAAACATTAAAACAGCATAATCGCATATTAGGATTTTTGTTTGTTTTTCAGTATATTTTCTTCATATATATATATATATATATATATATATATACATACATGCATACACACACACACACACATATATATATATATATATATATATATATATATATATATATACATAAAGTAAGTTCCTTTCATATTGTCTGATAAGCTTAATTACATTATCATTGAAAAACGAAAGCAAATCACCATATTGATACATGTTTAAATCCAATCTAAGCTTTCAGCTTATATAAGCCATTATCAAAGATAACAATTACTTTTAAATATATCAACCAATACACGGACGAAACAATAATGATAGTCTATTTTTATTGCATGAAAAATTTCAAACCAACGACTAATTCGTGTATACGAAACGCGGAAGCGAAAATCGCGTCGCAGCTCGTGACGTCGCACATGACCACGCGAGAGTGAAAACGAGAATTATTAAGTATGGGAAGCCGTTGGTATAAATCAATGGCTTCTGTTATCAATTATAGGCATTTAAGAATATTTGTGGAGATTTCGTAGTTTATTTTGTTCAGGTCAGGTTTCAACTGTTTTATGCATATAGCTTCAAGAATTTTTAGTTTTTATTTATTGTTTTCATGTTTAAGTATAGTTGTGTTTTCAACAAGGATTTTCCAGAATTGTGTACGCGGCCAAGCATGTTGATTTAAATACCTAAAAACGTTAGAGTTATCATTCAAATGTAGAATCAAGAGTCGTGAAAGCGAGTTTGTGGTGTGACCAACATAAATATTATTTAATCCATTGAAGATACAATATCCCAAAGGACACTTGAATTTTGTAAACTATGTTGGTTTTTTGCAAATCGCTAACGGGAGATATAGTCTCTGACTGTGTGCGACATCTGCCGAACTCTCTGCTTTGGCAGAGAGGAACCCGGACGCGTTCAAAGGGGATATTTGGGGGCTGAGCCTACGGGCTCGGAGAAACCCACTTTAAACTCGGCCTTGTGCCACATACATTCCTCGTGGGTGGAATGTTAAATATCCAGATACGTTGAAACAGGTTGAGAGATACGGAGACACACACAAGGTGTTCTCAGAGAGTTATACAAGAGTCCAAAGAGAGAGAGATGATTACGGCTTTACTTACAGAGACTTGTACATATACTTTCTACTAACCCGCATTCCTGGACTACTAATCTTCACTTCAAGTCTGTATTCTTACGTTAATACACTTATTTTTCTACCTAATTTCTGGCGTTGTTTATTTACTTGTGCAGGATTCCATTCCCGGAATCCACAAGAATTAGAAACAAAGAAAAGACTACTGAGTTGTTACGTGATATCTATCCTCCTATATTGCAAGTGAATGCCGAAGAAGCTGAAGAAGAGACTTGAAGCTTATTCATTAACATAAGTAAGTGACAACTGAAACTTCTAGGACACATAATTAAGAAATCTGATACTCACGGGACAGATTGAAGGAAAGTGAGACAGAGGAAAACAACGCATAACATACATAGTGAGTTTGAGAAAATGAATGGCGGAACACTGTTTAGGAGAAAAAAAAAAGAAAAAGACAGGATTGCAAATGACAGGAAATTATGGAGAGCCATGATCACCTACTTCCTGAGAAGAAGATCGGGTACAGAACTTTGCAGCACGTTTCGTGTCTGTCTATGACTCTATCGATCTATTTCTCTGTACACACCTACATATCCGTATCTCTATACGTATATGTAAATATTTCCTCATTTTTATATTGCCCTTTAAATGCATGTTGCTTTCATATGGATGTCATGCGCTGCACAAAAACTGATCAGAAATATCCAAAGTGTCACCTGTATACAACCGCTTTATCAGATCAATGGTCAAAAAAGGTTTCGTTTGAAGTTTGGGTGTCTTAGCAAATAGCATCCTTCTTTGAAAATTGTGGACTGGCGCCATAGATTCACAAACAAAGAACTATATCAAATAACAGAAAGCATCATTTGCAGACTACCAACAGTATCAACAACTAAAATGGATAGAACACATAATTCGAAGAGAAACTAATCAAGATGCTGACATTTCGCATTACTTCAAATAAACGGTTAGGAATGAAACGTCCATAATATCTTAATAAAGCGATAACAGATACTAAACTTGAGAAATCTATTTGCCTGGAAAGTTATTTGAAGAGAAAAAAGTTATAAATTTCAACCTAAAGCACTACAGGCTGTTCATTCAGTGCATGCCAAATGTTTCTTTGTAGGAAAACGGCTAATATTACCATTACCACGTTTTCAACCATCCACGAAGCCAAACCTGTCTACCGTGGATAACTTATATAACTCACTTATATATAGTGCGCTCCTATACGTCCCTCAACCGCTAGAAGAAGGCTGAGATTTTCTGAAGACAAGGTATTTTCTATTTCAATTCCTTTCTTGTTTTAACTTCATCTCCATCAATTCACTTTGGCTGGTGCAAAAACAAATGCATCAGGTATTTTCCCGCCATTTCCGTTCGTTTCATCAAGACAATGCTGGGAGCTGAATTTATTTATTTATTTATTTACTTATTTAGATTCTGTTTTGATTTTTAACCTTTGAATTTTTATATTTATTTATTTGCTTTTCATCTTTGTACATTGAAGTAGGTTTTTGTTGAAGTAAGTTACTTGGCCTTGATTTTAAATTAAAATTCGAATTTAATCTATTTCTCATCGTTTATTTCTATTCAGCATCGATGTTTTTTATCATCAAGTATTGACCCGTCGTGAATCGATTACATTATCGTGTTTTGTTTGTTTTACTTTCATTAATTTTTTGGGGAAAAAAAGCAAAAAATTCAACCAAGCATTATTCCTTTCTACATTTTTTGTTCCCAGGATTCCTTTCTCTGTCGATAGATCGTTCATACTCTGTATTATTTCGGGGAAAAAAGCATTCGATTTTTCTTTATCCTCTGAAAGAAACTTGTTTTTTGCACACATTTATCTTGCAATACTTGCTTTCATTAGACTTACCATACTTCTCTTTTTTTTTTTTTGTTTTTTCATTTCGTTTTCTCTTTTATTACAATGACAAAATGTAAAACTCGTTAAGAAACTCTTGGCCTTTCGCCAGACGAAATTTAACTTCATAAATATCGATATACATGCATACTTCAGTTTTTGTTTCGTGAGTTTCTACCACTTTGCCCGTACAACGATTATCAGCAAAACAAAATCAATTTGATCTTCTTGGAAGTCGACTCTGCAGCCGTTCGCGAGGAGAAGACGATCGAGTGGAACTATAACATTTCTCGAATATTCAGACAGATAGATGTAAATAAATATACTGTTTAATAAATAAATAAAAACAGAACATTTGCTTAAATATGAGCATCCATTAAAACTAATGTTTAAACAAATAAATTATATATATATATATATATATGTATATATATATATATATATATATATATATATATTGTTAGAAAAATATGTCGGAGCACGAATATTTTTCGAACAAAATTTCTCGAATATTCAGGCCGGTAAAAGTAAATAAATAAATATACTGTTTAATAAATAAATAAAAACAGGCCATCTTCTCAAATATGAGTATCCATTAAAAAAAATTATGCTTAAACAAATAAATTAAGAAATCTCTCGGATTTAAATCCATTTTGTAAAAATTGTCTTTGTTCATATATATATATATGTAAAAATTCCAGAGAGTATATCTGTAAAAGGACAATATAATAAAAGACAAAACGAAAACTTATCTTAATTGCTTTTTGCCTTGATAAAGTCGACTCAGATAAGTTTTCTTTTTCTTTTTTCACACACATATATATATATATATATATATATATATATATATATATATATATATATATATATATATATATATAATATCGCGCATTGAGTGCCGGTGTTAATAAAATGATGCTTGATGTAAAATAAGAGATCTATAAAGTATATATTAATAATAAATATAATTTTTTTCCTAACCAGTAGTACATACACAACGCAATTTTCAGGTGCTGTCTGAATTTCAATTTTTAATATGCATACTAATTCATATCTACAAATTCCTATATATAGGTAGATAGATAACACATTTACAAAAATACAAAAGCATATTTAACTCAATACAAGATCCAAGAACCACTCAAGCTATAGATTACTGTATACGGTTGTATGAGAATAGGAAAAAGGAAAAAGTGCAGTAATTATGTAAGGAAATAATGCTTAACCCTAGACTTGAAGCGGTCAAGCTTGTTGTGAACTGGTGAAACATCCTGCCTAGGGTCAGTTCCACAAAGCAGCAATTCTTGGGAAGTAGCTGTCTGAGTGGAACTTCCTTATTACAAATGGAATCTGAAGGGAATCAAGATAATTCGTTCCTGTGTACGTGGCATGGCGTATCCCACCTGCAAAAGTTCCGGATATTGAAACCAAATAATATAGTTCGTCAGAACAATTGCTATGGAAATAGCGATAGAGTAGCGAGAGGCTTGCGACGTTTCGCCTGTGGGTAATGGGTTGTAGGGTAGAAAATAATGAGAGAGAGAGAGAGAGTAAACCAATGCAAGACCCAAGGGCTACTTACAATCAATCTAGTGTTAACGAGCAAGATTGACATTATAAGTATGTGTAGGATACATATCGGCTGACCCTCGACTTGAAGAATCAAGATTGTAGTTGTCAGGGAAGCATCCCCTAAGGAGTTTCTCCCACAAAGTAACAGCTCTGAGGAAGAAACTGTCTGACTGAAACTTCCTCTTTACCAATTGATTACGAAATTTACTTTAAGCATATTTTCGATATTTAATTTTCCTCGTTTCCAGTACATAATTAAATAGAAATCGTCCAATATAACGAAGGGAATGGGGATGGTTTGCCAACGTGAACATTACACGTCCAAGCTGAGAAGCTCTGAGCTGGTGACATATATATATATATATATATATATATATATATATATATATATATATATAAAACAAGTTCACAATATTTATCGATGAACGACCAAAACATTTGTGATGTCAACGTTCTTCAGCGTTAGATAAGAATATTCGTATCTGACCCTGAAAAGCGTTAATACCGCGAAACATTTAATCATGAATAGATAACCTTTTGCTTATTGATAATAACTATTGCTCTGGGTCTCTCTCTCTCTCTCTCTCTCTATATATATATATATATATATATATATATATATATATATATATATATATATATATATATATATATATATATACACTGAGCATTATTACTGATAAAATTCTGCTGACATTAATATGCATTAAATTACGTAATTTTACGTATATCCATAATTTTTCATATTATGAGTATTAGTAGCATCATTTTATTATATAATGGAGCAGATTATGCAAACCATCGTGAAAATTGTGAGATAAGCATGAAATTTGGCATAATTGTCCCTGATAGGTCACTTTTTCAGAAAAAAGTTCTAGCCACGAAAAAATCCAATATGGCTGCCATTTTTCAAGATGGCTGCCAAACAGACCTCTGTTTCATTCATTTTGATCAAAAATCATAGTGCAAATTGTGATATAAACATGAAATTTGGCAGGAGTGTTCCTTGTAGGTAGGTTATTCAGGTGAAAGTCGTAGCCACGAAAAAATTTCAATATGGCAGCTTTTTCTCAAGACGGGCCTCTGTTTCATGGTTTTACTCAAAAACCATATTACAAATTGTGATATAAACTTGAATTTTGGCAGGAGTGTTCCTTGCAGGTCTGTTTTCAGATAAAAGTTCTGGCATTGTGAATACTCAACATGGCGGCCATTTTTTCAAGATGGCAGCCAGTGCCTCATAGCTAATTGATAAGGTCGAGTAGTGGCAGTTCATCCAGGAGACAACATTCAAATTGAAATGTGAGGAGATATGAAGACAGTGTATGTCGCTCACTACCAGGGCACACTGGTGACAGACACTGCTGTGGAACTGAGCATGGGGTTCGATGTCAGCTAAACATTGAGTTTAGTATCCCAAATTCTATCTAGTAAGCCCCTAATATATTAGATAGACGTATCTGAATGGATAGGTTGTGCCAACGCGGGACAGCCGAGCCAAGCATAACAGGGGCTTTTGAAGTTATCTGGATGGTGTACAGATCGCACGGGATTCAAATGGCATTGGATGAACGATCGGGCTAGGTGTAGGGCAGTTGCGTGAACCAAAGTTGTATCACATACATCAAAGTGAGCAAACGGTGGTAAAAGGATAAAACCTCGGCCGTTCCTGTCAAATGATGAATAAAGATTCCACATCAAAGTGCAAATGCTGCCTTTGTTAGCAGGAAAAAAGCAAAGAAACCCTCATTTTACCTCTTAGTTCATTCCAGAGGAAGCAAGATTATGCGGGATAGAGTAATATTGCAAGAAATGTACCATTGTTTTATGCCATCAATGATATGCCGATAGCATTTGACCTTTCAAGGCTTGATGAAGGTGAAGGTAAGGAAACCACTCTGGTTTGAACTGGAGCTAAATATCATCAGAGTTGCCGATTGCTGTTCAACAACACCAAGTTAGAAAGAGCACAGCAAAGAAGAGCGGCCCCGAGCACCTCCGGAGCAAAAGTTGAACCTCGAAGGAAGAGACGAAAATCTGCAGACATTCCTAAAGTGGAATGTTTCTTCTGTGAAGAAGATGTTATTTCGAATCTGCCTGAGGGGATGACAGAGAGACTAAATGAACACCTCAATCAATGTGCCAGAAACCTGAACGATGGAAAGCTCCTTGCAAAGTTAAGTGGCGGAGACGTTGTTGCCCTAGAGGTTAAGTACCACCTTCGATGCCTCCAAAAATTGTACAATGCTGAAAGAGCGTACCTCGATTCCCTAGAGAAAGCAGAGAGTCGTGATCCAGGGAAGGATTTATACCCAGTGGCCTTTTCAGAACTAGTTATCTACATCATGGATAGCAAAGTCACCAACACGGAAGCAGCACCGGTTGTATTTCGGCTTGCTGACCTAGTCTCACCCTACAAGCTTCACTTGGAACAGCTTGGGGTTGATTCCCCGAATGTCCACTCTACTAGGTTGAAGGAGCAGCTACTTGCTCGGATTCCAGAACCTGAAGCCCATAAGAAGGGACGTGATGTACTCCTTGCCTTCAAAGCGGACATAGGACCAGTGCTCCATGAAGCTAGCCAGTATAGCAATGCTCTCCATCTATCTAAGGCAGCAGCTATCCTGAGAAAAGAAATGCTCCAGCATAAGACAAAATTCAGCAGCGAGCTCAAAGATGGCTTTGGTGAGGAGGCTATCCCACCTGCACTTCTTCAGTTCGTGTGCAGCATTGAACATGGTGTTGATTATAAAATCACATCTGACGCACGGAATAGCGAAGTTAGACTTAGCTATTGCTCAGCTTTTACAGTTCAACTGCTACTCAAAACCTAGAGAGGGATTGACCACCCAAATATATTCTAAAGACTGTGAGACCTCTTTTGCTGTCTATGTTGGGTTGAAGGTGTACGCCAAGACACGAAAAAGAGAGTTGATTGACAAATTCCATGAGCATGGAGTAAGCATAACGTATTCCAGGGTATTAGAGATATCCAGCAAGCTTGGTGAGACTGTGATAAAACAGTATGTCGAAGAAGATGTTGTGTGCTCACCAGTGCTGCGAAAAGGGCTGTTCACTACGGCTGCTGTCGACAGCATTGATCACAATCCCATGGCCACCACAGCTAGCACATCATTCCATGGTACAAGTATTTCCGTGTTCCAGCACCCAAGTAAGGTAAACAGAGGAGAACAGCGGGTTTCACCGGAAATAACAGACAGTAGGACAAGAAAGGTTCCTGAGCTTCCAGAGCATTATACAAACATTGTGCCAGCGTACTTCAAGAAGAACCCAACCCCAGCCTCAGTAGATGAAGTATCACTGCCTGACCCCAGTCTCTTCCAAAGGAACATAAGAGTCAAATACGAATGGTTGGAAAAAGTTCAAGGTACCACCGATGTAGATGATGAATCCAATATAACATGGTCAGCTCATCATGCAAGCCAGAAATGGACTAGCGAATGTGAAACCAGCATCACTTCCTTGCTACTTCTTCTCTGAGATCAAGCTCACAGTGTTGTCACAATAAAGCATGCCATGAAGAAAGTAAGGGAAGCTGTAGCATTTCTTAACCCAGGGCAAACTCCCGTCCTGGCAGCTGATCAACCACTTTATGCCATGGCAAAAGAAATACAGTGGTACTGGGCCAGAGGAATATGGAGAAGACAAGTTTGTGATCATGTTTGGTGGACTGCACATTGGGATGACAGCACTGAAGTCTATTGGGTCGATGCTAGCAGTCAGTGGATGGACAAGTGCACTTGTTGAAGCTGATGTAGCCTCTTCCAGAACTGCAGATTCATTCCTGTCGGCAACCAATGTCACTAAAACACGTCAAACACATCAGGTCACAGCATGCAGTTTGTTTCAGCTCCTGAAGAAAGTCTACAGTCCGTACCTTGCCGAACATTCTGATGGTGATGAGGAGGCCTCCAGCTTTGTGGAATGGTGTGATAGTCGAAAGAAGGAGAGTCCACAGTTCGCATTTTGATTCTCTATAATGAACATGGAATTGACAATCTTGACACTGGTGCGAGCATTTAGAGAAGGGAATTTCAATCTGTATCGAGAATCACTGTCGGAACTGATACCCTACCTCTTTGCCAACAACAATGTCAACTATGCAAGATGGCTTCCTATTCATCTGCGTGATATGATATCATTAGAGAAGCAGCACCCCAAGGTTGCCAGAGAATTCCACAATGGGAATTTCGTGGTTCATAAAACTGACAGGAAGTTCTCTGCAATGGCAATCGACCAAGCCCATGAACAAAACAATGCCGTCATCAAAGGGGATGGGGGAGCTGTTGGTCTGACAGAGGATCCATCAGCTCTTTGAAGGTGGATGGTGGCTGGTCCAGAAATTAGCAAATTCGTTGCTGACTATGAAGCTGTATCAGGAAGCAAAGAGGTAAAGAAAGGAAGTCATCACCATGAGCAATCACCAACTGCTCAGAAGGTATTCTTTGAAAAGGTTCAGCGGCTTACAAGTGTGATAGAAGAAATGGGCAATCCATTTTCGGAGGAGTCCACTGATCTACTGCCGCTTGACACTAAGGACATTGCTGATCCTACAGCAGCGCTGCTGGTTGCATCTCATCTGGAGAAAGGGAAAGTGCAATTCCAAACATTCATGGATAAACTCAAGACCGACAGTCAGCATTTCTATCAGCCAATCAAACAGAATAATAAAGACTTCTTCAAAACAAGCACAGATCCAACAGAGAAATCAGAAACACAGCTACTAAAGGAGGATTGTCAACTGTTCTCCCGCCTTTTCATCTCCTGCCAAAGCAGAGGGTGTGATTTACCAGAGTTTTTCAAACATGAGAACCAATCTTTTCTCTGTCACGCAGCAAGCGAGGCAAACTACATGTCGCTACCAAGTCTGGACATCCTACAAACCAAGGTGGAGCTTCCAGACATGAAGCCAGAAACTGACGTACTCATAGTAGATGGTGCATTTCTAGTCAATACAGTAACGCCTAGGACACCGAAGACGTTTGGAAAATATGCCAGACAGGATATTCTTCCTAAGGTGCAATACTACAGTAGCAATTACAAGAGGACAGATATCATTTTTGATGTCTATCACGAGTCTATTCGGAAGTCTGAAGCACGATCAAAATGCGGGAAAGCTATCAGGATGAGAGTAACGGCAAAGAGCAAAACACTGACTAATTGGAAGAGCTTTCTAAGGGACAGCGCCAACAAAACAGAGATGTTGAATTTCCTTGCTGACGAAGTGGGTAAAATGACCACAACGAATGAAGTAATTATAATACGAGAGGAAAATGCTCTACCAATTTCCAGCCAGCCTGATACTAAGATAGACGAATTGGCTCCTTGCACACATGAAGAGGCAGATACCAGGATATTTTTGCATGCCTAGAATGCAGCTAAGGATGGACACAAGTCTCTCATGATTGAAGCTAATGACACGGACATTGTAGTCATAGGCTTAAGCATGATGTCTTCTTTCACTGCAATGGGCATGGAGAAAATGTGTATCGCCTATGGCAAGGGGGAGCACACTTGATGGATCCCAATACACGACCTTGCATCTTCTTTGGGACTGGAAAAAACCGAAGGGATACTATTCTTCCATGCGTTTTCCGGATGTGATGTGGTATCTGGATTCAATGTCAAAAGGAAAAAAAGCATGGCACACATGGAATGTTTGTAACGATGC
>CAHIKZ030000968.1:2977500-3072500 GCA_903632075.3 Acanthosepion pharaonis
AAGTTGTAAGGAAAACAGGAACAAAACAGAAAATTATGCTTACAGTCGGAAAAAATCTGTTAATGAGAGAAGAGCGTTTGAAGACGTTAACACTCACAGGAGATAATTAAACCAAGAGAACCTGAGGGCAACAACGAGTAACCTACTTAATTATTAATGTTCACTAAGTGCAGGCGTAAAGATGCGTCCAGTAAGGAAAGCCATAAAGTTCTTTTTTTTTAATTATTTCATCCAAAAGAAGGCAATAAAGCCACAAAGACGCAAAGGGTTACCGAGAGTGAAAGAAACTGAGAAATCCTTCTGGGGGAGAGCGGACAACAAAAAGAACAACATTCGGTGGAACAGAAGACGATTGACATTGCTTTTAAATTTTGGAAGATTTCAATTGACAGGCAAACAAGTAACTGGAAGAAAGTTCAACTGATGAGGAGTCCGAGAGAAGAAACGCTTACAATAGAACTTACGGTTACACTTCGCAATTTCAAAAGGTTTTAAAGTACAGACTTTTTACAGAAGGATGCTGAGGATACTAAGGACCGACGAAATTTTAGAGAAAATGGAAACCAAAAGGAAACCTATAAGTAACATCAGGAGAAGAGACAGTTGAAATTTCTATTTCTATATAATGAGGAAAGAGGTTTTGAAAACTCTGATAGTCACAGGACAGATTGAAGGCAAGTGGGACAGCGGAAAACAGCACATAACAGGCTTGATGAGTTGAAGTAAATCGATGGTGGAACAGAGTTTAGGTGAAATAACAAAGACAAAATTTATTAAGAGCTACAAAGGATAGGAAATTGTGGAGAGCCATGATTACCTATGTCCTGAGGGAATGGCGTACATAAAGAATGGTGAGACCTAGTCGCCAATCAAGACCTACACTTCAAATCATGAACGTGTGGTACCAAAGGCGAAAGCTCATTACAATGTCATGAAAAGGCAATGAAAAGCTGCGTTACGACGGTGAAGTGACTAAAGCTGAGATGCCAAGTCAGAACCGATAATGTTGCGGATTCTTCTTTGGATTTTGTCAAGAATCTCTAGATACATAGCAGAAGCACTAGACTAGATATGGCAACAATATTCAATACACAGACGAATGATAGACTTATAAATGAGTAAGAGAGATTAAAGTGAGGATAATTACCTATCCAGTGAACTTTCTTAGTAGCAGACTTAGCAATTGACTCAATAGTATCGATGCAATTCATGCCAGTGAAAAACGTTAGAGCAAAAAGGAGTAATGAGTTACTATTCTGGAGGTTAGCATCAACCATTGTAATAAAAGGCAACAGAGAATCACTAAGAAAAAAAAGCAGTTCAGTATTGGAGGTGTTAAATAATGGTCTTGATTTAATATAGAAAGAAATCGTATGCTGTAGTTAAAAAGATCTACGTTAAGAACACTTCTTCTATCCTTCCCGGAACTGTGATTACAGTATAGTGTCTTCGTTTTTCTATTTGATCTTAATTATTGCTGCCAATCTTTTTGTGTGTTTAATTTAACATAACCTCAGTGCAAACAATAACTGATCAGTACTAAAAAGAACCAGAGGAGAAATAGCCCTAGACAAGAGCAGCGGAACATCTGCTCTCGTAAATTAGATAAAAGTGTTCAGTTTGAAATTCTCTGAATGTTACTTAAATCGACAAACACCTGAAGAAGACCAGAGGGCTCAATGGCCGAAACGTTCTGATAATAAAAACAAAGATGAGAACGTTCGTCCGACTAAAATCAAGCAAGTACGAAAATTCAAAGAAGTGCTTTAACAGAGGATGGAAAATGTGACACCGAAATCCGAAGGTGGATTGAAATAGCGAATGATACATTTCAAAAGCTAAGCAAAGTAATAAGAACAAAAATAAAATTCTTAGAAACAAATAAAATTGTGCTGAACTCTTATGTCATAACGGTCCTCCTGTATGCCAGTGAATACTGGACAAACTCATTAGAGATGAAGAAGAGACTTGAGACGATAAAGATGTGGTTCTATAGAATGATGCTAAAAATTCCATGGACTGAACGTATGAGCGACGAGGACGTTTTAAGGAAAAGGTAAAACAAAACTGACTTTTATACAATCTAAAGGATACAGTTGAAAATCATAGGACGCATAATGAGGAAGAAAGGCTTGGAGACTTTGATACTCAAAGTAAATTGAAGTCAAGGAAGACAGTGAAAAGCAGAGAGTGTCTAACCAAATGAGACTGTGTAAATGAATAGCGAAAACAAACCTTACAAAAGATAGGAAGAAGGTGGGGACTATAACTGCCAACGTACTGAAGAGTCACAACACATAAAGAAGAAGTATCAGACATAGTTATGAGTGTATATAAAGAGATATACGCGATATAAGGTGTGCTATTATACGCGGTTTTTCCCTCAATTGATGGTGCGTTCTATTCACGTATAAGGGATGAATACTATGATCAGTTGAATAAATATTTTGTGACTAAGGCCAGATCGAAAATAGAAAACTTGCTGACTTCTGCAACATTTAAATCAACTAGGGAAAATAAAATCATTTTAATGAAAAATAAAAAGGAAACTCCTCTCTAAAATTCGATTTCAAGTTATTTGAAAAGTATTCTTATTTAACTTCCTCTTTTTTAAAATTAATTTTCGTTAACTTTTTAGATTTCTTTTTTGGCTTAAAAAATATCTTTTGTCAACGCACAAGATACAAGCCACAATGACGTGAAGAATTTTGGTCTTTCTTAAATTTTCTTCTTTTTTTAGAAGCGTCTCGTCAAATGGAAAAGTTTGGACTATTCTCGCGAAAACGTGAATTCGCGATATTTCGTTCGTGATATTTTTGAAGCAGATAAACATCGATCGATTCCATTGTTGTCTGTTCGACTATTTCGCCCAAGGCTCACTTGACACAATAAACGCTAAGCACTATGTGCCAACTCGTGCGACATTTTGAGAAGCCTTCAAGTTATTCTGTACTTAAGTTCGATATCTTGGGTCTGAAGTACAAAGATTTCGTCACAGTTGAACAAATATTGCGATTGATCAATATAAAAAAGTTCCCAATGAAAAGTTTTTCTTTATCGTATTCTTTGTGAAAAAAAGCCAACGGTGTTGAGTTACTGAATCTTTTAAAACTTTCCCTCGTCATATTTTTTTTCTAAACTTCTACTTATCTTTTGAAAAAAATACTTAAAATTATCCGATGAATGGTAACTTTTTTTAAGTTTACATTTTCTTCGTTTAATATGTCTCTTTTCAATGTTTCGTGGCCCTCTGGTCACTTCTAAAAATGCAATAGTAATCGTTTTCAGATAACAATCACTCACAAATATCCATGAGCGAATTACTAAAAACACACACACATATATATATATATATATATATATATATATATATATATATATATATATATATATATAAACTTCGATAACATTTTGGCTTGTCTTAACTTTTATTAAGATAGATTTCCTGTTTTGATGAAGCAGAATTATTATGGGTAAAAACAAATGATGGAATAATGTACACCCTGAGAAAAAAAATGGCTATTTTATACTCTAATGTATAAATCTTGCTTTACAAAATATTATAATATATCTGTTTTCATTTTTACTCTTTTATCTATTTAAATCAAATTCAATAAGGTATTTCGCTTAAATATATCCGGAAGCTATACATCAAAGCGGCTAATCGACTCCAAATGATTTTCAACGCTTCAATTAAATATTTTAAATAATTAGGGTATTTTTCTCTCGCGTCGTATAATGCTGATTATTCTTAATTAATTTACTCTATCTTGGAAGGCCTAGTCATCTGTTCAGTCCAGTAATAATTCATTTGCTCCTGAAACTGCAACTGATTACATATCATCTGTTCTACACTCCCAATGCGATCTAATAATAAATTTTATGGGTTATTTATACGTCGACAGGAAACTACTGAAACTCCTACAGAAGGTATCAAAGAAAAGCGTGAAGAAAGGACTAAAGATCAACTGTAAATATATATAATGTATGGTTGTCAGCAAAAGAAACAGCCCAAAATTCGAATCACAAATATCGACATTAAACAGGTGCAAAAGTTTAAATATCTGTGAAGTGTGTTTATTCATTGATGATAAATGCGACATCGAAATCCGATAGCGATAGATGCCCTGCGAAATGTCAGCAATGAAAAAGAAAATAGTACTGTACTGTTATGTAATATTGGATACGCTTATATGGCAGTGAATGCTGGACTATCTCAATGCGGAGGGGGGGAAGAGATTTGAAGCAAGACAAAAATAGTTCTACGGAAAGGTTGCTGAGAATACCATAGACTGAACACGTGAGCAACGATGAAGTTTTAAAGAAAAATGGAAACAAAAACGACACTTATACGTAGCATCAGAGAGAGACAGTTCAAAAGGCACATAATAGGGAAAAGGGATAGAATGCTTAGCATAACCTATCTTACGTGTTTGTATAAATGGTTGGCAAAATAGGGATTAAGGGATATAGCAACAACAAAAAACATTACTAAGTGTTACAAAGGACAAGAAGTTGTGGTGAGCCATTAATGCCAACATCCTGAAGAAACACGGCACATAGAAGATATGTCTTCTCACCTGACATTCAACTTTTATAGTGAGGCTATTCTAGGTGGTTACAATCCTAAAAAACATAAGACACTTAGATGGCACTGTGTTGATGGGCAGATACAAAAGAAAACACAGGGAATCTCAGAAAAGGTAGTAAAGTTTTAAAAAATGGCTAAACATCAATTATAAAAAGACAGGATCTATTGTTGTCAGCAAAATAAAAAGCCTTCGATCCGAGCCAATTTATTTAAAATCAAATTAGTGCAGTATGTTAAATAACTGGGAAGTGTCCTAGCGATATCCTACTTAAAATCAGAACGAAACAGAGAAGAAATTTCTGGGACGCAGAATGAAGAAAAACGGTTTGGAATAACTGACACACACAAAATATAATGGAGGCAAGAAGAGAAGAAAGCGGCGAGTAACCTGCCAAACGAATTTGTGTAAACGGATGGTAGAAATAGGAGTGAGAAGGATAGTAAAACGACAAATATTGCTAAGAGGTACAAATTATAGGAAGTTGTAGAGAACCACATCCTAGCTGTCAATCTAATACTGCGCTTAAATTGGTAATATTTAGCTACCACAGGGGAATGCTCATCAGAAAAATTACCATAGAAATATTTATAGAAAACCCCAGTGAAGTTGTGTTACGGAGGTGGAAAAGTGACTGCAGCCGAGATGCCAGGTCAAGGGCTATAACATTGCAGATTTGTCTTTGGATTTTATCAAGAATCTCAAAATACATAGCAGAAGCACCGAAACTTATGTGACAAACAATATTAAATGCATGGACTAAACTTAGATTTATAAATGTGTAAGATAGATTCTAGTAAGAAAAAATGTCTAGCACGACTCAGTGAACCAACTTTCTTAGCAGCAGACTTAGGATTTCTTAGAGTATAGGAATTCTAATTGAAAGTTAATTGAATTCGAGTAGAATAACAGTTATAGGTGCTGGAATCGAGCTGGACGAGTTCAAATTCTACCCAGTCTGTTGCGTTCACTCTCCCATAGATTGACAATGAATCTATCTCTTCCCACTCCCAATCTAACTGTGGGATAAATAGCAGAGTAGAATGAGATCTCTTGCCTTGCTTAGAAGCCAGTCGACGAATATGATTACTTTTAATTCTTAGTCGTCTAACTTTCGAAAGAAGTCATGGCCATTCACAGATATTAAGAAAAAGAAGCCATGAATAGCTATGATTGACTATGTTCTGAATGAAATTGGAATTTTATTTTAAAATCAAAGTAATCAATGGAAGATATGTGAAAGAAGTTACAATTACAAGAAGAAGAAAAAGACTGGTGTGATACGGTTTTGGCACGTCAGTAGACATACCGACTACATTATAGACATTATTATTATAACAGACTTCAAAGAGTTACAAATTAAATCCATTTTTATTTCTAACCTTAACCATTACACTTATACACATATACACATAAGGCTACATTATGATTAACTCTACTCTTAGTTTCGAAGAATCACATCCACTCATCAACAGGCATTATAAATTTGTAAAATGTTATAAAACCAGCAAGTGAATAGTGGATGTAATTCAGCGAAACTCAGAGTAGAGATATCCAATTCAGTAGCGATATTCATAAGACAAATGAACTAACTTAATTCATTTTATTATTATTAATGTAATATCACTTAATATCGATCTCTATAATTAAAAAGACTGTTTGACTTAAAAATGTTACCCGAATTAGCCTTGTCTACCGTTCTGTGACGAAATATAATCTTTATTATATATATATATATATATATATATATATATATATATATATATATATATATATATATGAATTTACTGAATTTCTCTAATGCGCTCGACCAAGAATTGAGGAACAGTGTTTTCACATATATTTTTTAGAAACTCATTTCTTGTTTTAGGTTCAGTAAATTTTGGAGTACAAATACATATTATTTGAGTGACGTCAACCCGCCTACGCACTAGACAGACTTAATAAAGAGGGTAGACTCTCCGCCACAGTTCAACATAAATCTCCTCTGTAAGTGATAGCACCATCTGATCCAGCATGTCCTGTGACTGCGCAAACTGGAGTACGTCGCATTAGGCTTCCCATACAGGGAGTGATGCAAGTTCGAACTCTACCAGAGAGCACATTTTCTTTATTAAATCTCTCACATTCACACTGTTTAATATATATATATATATATATATATATATATATATATATATAGATAGATAGATAGATAGATAGATAGATATAGATATAGGTGCGATGGAAAAATTGTCGTCGAAATTACGCAAAAAATGAAAATAACACCGACATTTCATTTTAACAGATATATTTACCAAAATTGCACAAAAATATCTTCAAATAGTAAAGAGTTAATTTGTTCAAGAAAATTGCCATTGGCTTCAAATACGGCCTCCAGACGACTTCGGAATCTCATGCAACTCTTCTGGACGGTCTCTTTGCTTAAGTTAGTGACTTGCTATAATTTTTACCTTCAGTTCATCTTTGGTGTTATAAGGAGTTTTGTTGATTTTTCGCTCAACTGCGCACCACACATAATAATCAAAGGGGATGCAGTTTGGAGAGTTAGATGGCCAAATATAAGAGGTGATGTGGTTGCAGAAATTGTCTGACAGACATGACTAGGTCTCCTGCTTGTGTGGCATGGTGCAGCGCTCTGTTGCCAGACATAGGGTTTTCCAGCAGCCACCCTCTTGACTCAAGGTATTTGATGTAGGTTTCCATGGAGGCATAGAATTACCATCATTAGTGATCACTCCAAACACCAACCTTTTCTGAATCCTTGACAGCCTAACATTCTGAAATATTCGTATTGGAACTTCTAGCGCAAATGCCGAACAGTACAGCATGCCGTTTTCAAATTTTATTATATATAATGGATTAATTTTTATTATATGATGGATTAAATCCGACAAATATTTTAATATATATTTTCTCTGTTCATGCGTTATTTTTATAGATATTATGTTTTTATTTGAGCAAATGCTCTATTTTAATTAAACAGTATTAATTACATTTAACTGAATATTCCAAAAATTCGCAGAAAATATGCGTCCTCCGACAGGAATCGAACCTGTATCCTATAAGGAACCGTCATTTAGCCTGACGTAATAATTCAGCTACAGAGAACTTTATTCATCGAAAAAAAATATATATCTTATTTATGAAAAAATATATATCTTATTTATGAAAAAATATATATCTTATTTATGAAAAATATATATCTTATTTATAAAAGCAGCTAAAAACTTTTCTAATAATAATGTCACAGTTTTATTACATTTTTAGTTTATCATTCGAATCAGATTTTCGGCAAAACCGCAGTAGTTTAAAAATAAAATTGGATGATTTTAAAAAGGTTTTGGAAAGAAAATTTAATTACCCATAATTTCATAAAATTAGGTGGGCGGTAACATATGCAAAAAAAAATTAATTTTTAACAGGTTATTCTAAAACAAAAATTTCAAAAATAATTTCATTCATTTGTGAATTAGACGTGAAAGTTACATACTAAAATTATTTGATTTTTGCAAGAATTACAAAATAAATGTGTTTTTCACGGGGGAAAATCGCAAAATCAGTAAATGTAAATATTACGTCAATCGTTGACGTAAAAAATAAGGTTTTTAAGAAAAAATTCAAACGTGTTAGAAAGGGTTAAATTTTTTTAGAAAGTTAAAAAATACTTCGGTCTTTCCTCTTAATAAAACAGCGAGGAAGTGGAGGTACCTATTTTTAATTAAAAACAGTATTTACTCAAATAAGTTGTATCCATAAAATGATGTATAAACAGAAAATATATTCAAATATTTGTCGGGTTTAATCCATTACATCTAATATAGTTCATTGTTTACGTTAGGTTACGTTTCGGGTAGAAATGAATTATCGAGAAAGGTTGTCGAATATGTGTTTGTAAGCGGTAATTTGAGCTTTGCTAAATCGGTTAACAGCACGTCAGGCAAAATTACGGTTCCGTATAGGATATATGTTCGCTTCCTGTCAGAGGACGCATATTTTGGGGAAAATTTCTCAAATATTCAGGCCGGTAAAAGTAATTAATATTGTTTAATTAAAAACAGAGCATTTACTCAAATATGCTGTATCCATAAAAAATAAAGTATAAACAGTATATATATATATATATATATATATATATATATATATATATATATATATATATATATATTCTGTCTATATATCTGAGATGAGGTATTTTACATTATTTTTATTCGGACTATTGATCTTTATATTTATCACAACGTTTCGTTTATGCTCCGGCCTTTTCAGGTGGTTTTTCGAACTGAACCCTTTATGACACATAGTGGATAAAGGCGTTGGTTAGATATATGTGAGTTCAATACCCGGTTATATGGAGAACTTTCAGTGTTAACAGGAAATAATGATCTGACATCCATCAAACATGCAAGTGGAACTAGAACAGTCTACCCCGGTGAGCGAAATAAAGGGTTTTTCGTAATCCAACCACCTGAAGAAGGCCAGAGCGTACAACGGACTATTGTCCTCATGATAATAGTCCGAATATTTAAATAAACACTAAAATAGTTGTTTAAAATCGTATGTTAAACTGTGCTCAGTATCAAGTTAGAAAAAATCAAACCTCTACAGTGATTTAATATTCTAAAATAATAAAATGCTCAATGGAACATTACCGCGGTTTCGACCACCAAGGTCTCATCAAGCAATTAATCATTACAGGCAACACAACAAGGATTTAAACTTATTAATGCGCTGCCGCATTATCTATCTATCTGTCTGTCTGTCTATCTATCCGGGTATTACTGAAATGATTGGGCTTTATAAACAGTGCATTAGATGAATGTAGTTAGGACATTTGCCGCTACTTTTTTTTCTCTTTGAGTAATGGAGGCGGTGAAATGTGTGGATCAGGGCGTGAATGTTGTTTTTGATTCTTAGATTATTTGGCTAGCATGGCGTATATGATTGTAAATTTTTCCCACCTCGTAAACAGTGTTTGCGGTAAACATATATGCATGTATGCCGTAATGTATTATTTACGTGCGTTGTATTCCTGTATACATTGCAAATGCCTAACATTTTGTATCCAAATGTATTTTCAAATATGTTTATTTCTTCAAGCGTTGCATTTATGTTGGTGCTTTTTGCTTTCAGGTCAACATGTGATTGCGCCAGTAATCAATAGCCAAGCACGGATACATTAAAATACACAACATGAATACACACACGCGCATACATATTATACATACACACATATATACGTATATATGTGTGTGTTTATGGTTTGTTTTATAGATAGATAGATAGATAGATAGATAGATAGATAGATAGATAGATCTGAAAACTGCTCTGTGTTTTTTAAGAACACTTCTAATTAATTTCTGACGTTGTAACCAATAAAATGGTTTTCGGATCGCTCATTTATTAAAATTCCCTTCCACTTTATTACATACTGAGAAAAAAAACCCACGCCCTCCCATATTATTAGTTACCTAAAAGGAGATAGATAGATTAATGGATATTCAATTAAAGAAATCTACTGTATTAAACGTAAATTACTCTCGTGAGGTGTTTGGACACAAAATGTTAACTTCTAAATATTTAGCAAGTGTAAGCTAAATTTTAACGAAATTAAGTAGCTTTCTGAATACCTCTTCCAATTAACCACAAAAAGTTTTTAGCTTTAGTTATACTATTTTTGGTAATTACAAGCAGTTTTCCTCATTTGGGGAGCGAGAGTAAACGAGTGATTCTTCTGTTTACCTTCAGATTATAGACATGCCTTTTAAATTCGTTTAATTATACGATATTAATCAAGGGTATAGTTTTAAGTCGTTACTTATGTAAATAACTTGCATTTTTTCCATCAATATGGCTTCTTTATTTTGTTCTTATGTCTACATATCTTAAACAACAAAATATATTCTTTAATAGCCTTTCAATTCGATTTTTGAAAATAAAACCTGTTCTTTCTTCTTTTTTTCCTTTTTCCTTTTTCCTTTTTATCTATCCTATCAAGAACAGAATGAACACTCACGACAATATATAATAAAGTTAAGAAAAAATGATACAATTTTAATATTTGAAATAGTGTGTTTATAAACAACATGTTACTAATGCTGTGACAGTGGCACATAGTACTGGTATTCTCAGGAGACCATGGATCTGCGCCCGACGAGTTATGCCCTCTCTAGGGTGCCTGTGGGTTTTTTTTTTAATGAGAAATTTGGAATTGCCGATGCAACACGTCTGCCCTCTCAACGCCACCGACGTTGTCCAAGGGAAAGGCAGAGGCAAATACAGCTTGGCACCGGCGTCGTTGCAGGAGTTGCCAGAACGGAATTGAACATGGCATCAGACTCTCTTAGGGACTGAATTCAGTGTTGTCATTCCCCTAGTCTGATTTCCAACCATGGCTACATAGTCCACACTACACTATTATTTAATCATAATTAGAAGTTTTAGAATTCAGAGTTTTTCTTTCCCCTAGACCGGTTGCCATCCAAGGCTATAGAACCCATTCTGTCTCGTTAATTATCCATAGTACGAAAGGGAGAAGAGATATATATTCTTACCTTTACCAAGTAAGTGAATGTAATGAACTCGATTGGAATTCGAATTCGGCTGACCGATTCCTGTGTTGCAATTCACCGTGCCTGCATAGTACTAATGGAGGGTTAAATAGTAACTAAAGGAATAAATGAAAGAATGCCAAGTGCACAAAGCCGACTGAGCCACTATTTAATCAATATTATGATCACAATAAAAACAGTTATAAAATTGTGAGTAAAATTCTCCTGCGGCAAACGGCCCTCAGGTGTTATTAACAACATAACGCCTGAAGATCTCTCGCTCTAGGAAACTTTTAAACGTGATTTTACTACTGTTTTTATTGTTGTTACATTATATATTTACAAATTCATGTCTTTCTTATTGCTACAAATGCTATTTTCAGTGTCTACACGTGCTTGAATTGACTTACCTGTTTTCATATTTTTGTTTCTTTTAAACAATAAATTAATATCAATTGGTTTACGTTGATAACCTACAGACGCTTTTAAATTGAACTGGAAGTTTCTCGAAGAATTCGTTAAAGAGAAGAAATAATGCAATATCTGACTATAGAGTCCAAAACGGGTTTAAACCTTTTAAAAGTGGTCACTTGCCCATCAGAGTCAGTTTTTGACCTTTATATTGAAGGTAATATAGAACACGACTACATACATTTGAAAATTTTCAAATGATTTTAAACGGATCATGTAGCGCATTATACAAACTTAAAAAGTACATTTTTCTTCTGATTACAGATTCACGTATCAAAAATATATGAATTCGGTAAAACATACATGAATTCTACAGAAGTTTGTCATGATACTTTTGAGCTAGTGTAAAATCGGCGTCAAAAATGCATGACTACAAATAAAAGTAAGTATCAAAATGTTCGTCAGACAAATTTGTATTTAATCTGTGACTTTCAGATACATATGTTTATGTATATATGACGAAAATCCATTTTCCTTTACCCGCATATAATACTTGTTTTTCTTTCTTTCCCTTATTTCTATCAAATAGGTTCAAAGAAAAACTGATGTGTTTGAATGACAGATATTTTTTTTCCATTTATCCGTTTGACCTGCTTTTTTGAAGGTGGGTTTTGCTTTGACGAGAACATCAAATCTATTTTTGAAAATGTTACTCCTTTACCCGAACCCCTCACTTGAAATTATTCTAGTAAATACCAGATAACGACAAATTTGGCCGAGTGCCTTGCAAAGTAATCGGAGGACTTTCTGTTAGTTTGTTATTTGGCTTGATCTAAAGCAGTTGTTAGATATTTGGTAGAGTTGGCCTGGCATCGCATTAAAGTAAAATTATGTTATGGGGTCCACCCCTTTTTCATACAAGTGTACCTGGACTGCTGAAGTTAAATACACAGAGTTACAGTCAGTGAGGGTAGTCAGAGAGAGAGAGTATACGAACGGAGATAGTGTGAGGTAACCTCTTGTAGAAGTCAGTTACAAGCACGTAGACTCTAAGGAAGTCCTACTTCGAGACTGTATATATCTATCTGTATTTGCTACTAACCGCCTTCCTGGACTTACTAACAGTATTACTCTTTGTATGATTGTGTAAATACATTTTATTTCTTATATTTAATTATTGCGTTTGTCATTCCTTGGAGACCGAATTCATCTCGGAATCCACAACAAATTAATATATTAATAAATAATTAATCGGGCAGGTTTACTTGAAAACTAAAACCTAAAAAGATTTAACGACTTATTTAACGACGATTTTTAACCCGGCACTTGACCTGGCCTCATACTAAAGTAAGACTAACGTAAATAATAAATAAGATTAATATAAATAATAAATCAAGAATATTTTCTTGACAACAAAGAACGGAAAAGAAAGATGTCAAAGCAATAAGTTTCTACTTAGATGGGATTCTGGTGCCACACAATCTTCATACACCATTTGACCCTGCGTTATGCTTAACCTATTAATAAAAATAATGTTTACTTGAAGAACGAAAATAAAGTAATGCTGAAATAAAGTTTTCAAAGCCAAATGTTCTTAAACAGATGGAAAACTGGCGCAATATACTCTTCCTGTGACACTGTGCGTTGTATAAAAAAAACTGTACTTAACATATAAATAAATAATAAATCAGACAGGTTAGCTGAAAAAAGAGAGTGTTAGAAAGCAAAATATTACTATCCACTTGGAAAACTGACGCAACATGATCTTCATCTACAATCCGATGTTAAGCTTAAGATATATAAGTAGTTCCGGAATTAGAAAAGATTAGGCTCAACCAACACGAAACTAAAACATAGTTTTAACAATGAACACAAACGCTTTTGATTAAAACTGCCTATAATATTATTAAAAATAAATAAATGTCTGGGAAGTATTTTAAAAGAGGAAGGAAAATGTGACACTGAAATCTAAAAGCGCTTTGGGATAGCGAAATATGCCTTCTAAAAGTTAAGAAAAGTATTAAGAAACTTGAAAATTTCGTTAGAAAAAAAATACGCAATATTATTCCGCCTATATAGTACTGAATAGTAGAAAATCTCTTCACATATGAAAAAGTGACTTGAAACAACAGAGATGTGGTTCTACAGAAGGATGCTGAGAATATAGGACACATGATGAGTAAAAGAGAGCTCAAAGAACGTTAAAGGCAAAAGGGACAGGGGGAAGCAGAACATAACTTACCTAGCGAGCTTGTGTAAATGGTTGACAGAACAGGGTTTAGAAGAGATAACAAAATGACTAAATTTATTGAGAGCTACGAAGGACAGAAATTGTGGAGAGCCATGATCGCCAACGTCCTGAAGGGATACGACACATAGAATAAGTTATTTTTTCAGTGCTTTCATATAGGAAAAATTGACATTCGACAAATTTTTCCAGATTTTGCCCGAGTTAAAGAAACGAGATTTCACGATGAGACTACACGAGAGTTTGTAAATGGGAACATGTCTTAGGCTGAACATTTCATCTTCTCTTTCTGCGAATCAGATGAAGATGATTCGTTATTATGACAGCATAAGTCGACCTTTCGCTTTCACCTTGATCAGATATACAAATATCCGCGAGGAGGAGAGAGTAAAAAAAATCTTAGATCCGGATAAGGAAAAAGAAAAAACAATGTTGCGCTGAAATAGGAAAGTTGACAAAAGCACAAATATTTTAAACAGCGAGTAGGGACAAGAAGCTAACATGAACAGAGGCTGATGTGACGCACAAAAACAAAATGTGCTAAAACCATAAAGAAAATGCAATGAACTGTCAAAAACATTTGTCTCTCCGAGCAACATCTTTTCGAGAACACCATGTGTTATTTATTTGCTGGATATCTTATCTGTGCCGAATTTTAAAGGGGTTTTGCCAGATGAGGAGATTGTCAGATGGTTATTGACACATGTCGGGTTAGTTAGTTACAAAATCCGAGAAGAAGTGGAATTGACGTTGATCGGGCGAATTGTAGATTGACGAATTTGGTCTCATCTATTAAACAAACGTGCCAGGTCATACCTTCAACAAACAAAAATGGGTTTGTAAATTAAGTAACTATATTTTTCCAAGATTTTAACCGCTTTAGCTCCGTGGGGTTCAAACCTTTATAGCAAGGATTCTCTATGCTCCCCACCCCTCGGAATCAAATCACCCTCATCTCGTCCGCGTTCTAATTGTAATGAAGAAGTTTCACTCAGTTTTTCCCAAGAACTTTTATAGGACATACTCCTGCTTCTCTGAACATTACAGTCTTAACCTAACCCGTTCATGTCAAAGGTCAAAGCTCAATCGTTATCTATCCTCCTTATCCTCATAATCTTCACTTCCTACCATCTCCTCTTACACCCCCCACCTCATTCAGTAACTCTCTAACTTTAGAGCTTTGTATTGGGTGAAATTTACTTCAATCGGTTATGTGCTAGGCGATCATGCATCTTGCGATACATGACGAGGCAGATTTTTCCCGCCGTAGACCATGGAACCCGTTTTGTCATGCTAATTACCCGTAGCTGGGGGGAGAAGAAAAGGATTCATACATTTCCCAAGGGTATTAGCACGTAAATGAATGTAATGGATCCGACTGGAATTCGAACTCGGCTCTCCGATTCTTTAATCCGAGCCGCTATCCATTACTTCACCGTGCCTCCGAGGCAAATTAATGTCAAATGAACTTTATTTTTAAAAGGGAAGCGAGTAAAAGGAAAGATAGGAAAGTGCAAAATAGTATTATGATCAATAAAAAGACGAAGCTGTGGAGGATCATGATTGCCTATGTCCTGACGAGACAAAGCACATAGAGAAGGCGCGTATAAGAACTTAAATGATATACAAAAGCTGCCCTGTAAAGACTTTGTATTTAAAATAGGTTTCTGCGATATTATAATGTTACTGAATGTTACACTTTAGCAAAACCTTAAAAAGAATTCATACATTTGATTTTGGCATTTTATCAACTGCTGTCTTTTACCCAGAATTTTTCTTCCCGGACATATTTGTGGTTCCTGTAAATCAATTCAACTTACAAAACACACTATTTCCAATCATATGAAAAAGATTAAAAATCAAAACATTTAAAATATGAAACGTTTCTTTCTCATGGAGGGTTTGCTAATTCGATATTCGCTCTGCGCTAACGTAAATAATAGAAAGTTTTATTTTTAAAGTATTTTTCATGTCTATTTTTTTCGTAAAGTAGCGGTGGAAACTTCTGCACACATCTAATATATATATATATATATATATATATATATATGGAATCATGATACATAATTTTCTATATATCAATATATCAAGAACTGTTTTGGAGGAAAGACGTATGAAAAAGAGATATTTTTTTTTCGTGTAACGTGTATGAAGTCCTAGCGGACAAAAACGCGTCACACGAGAACTTTTTTCACTTTGTCATACAACTTTCCTACACACACACACACACACACACACACACACACACACACACACACACACACACACACACATATATATATATATATATATATATATATATATATATATATATATTATTCATTCATGCATCAACAAAACACAAAGGAATTCGATAAATGCTTATAACACAAAAATAATATTCAACATAAACTAAAAACGACGACAAAATTTAGACAGCTTAACCATAAAAAATTTAATAATCCAGCATCGAGAAAATTTAATTTAATTTAGAGACACACCTACGAAATATATTTCATCAAAGAAAACAACTCCGCACAACAAACTCATATGTGGAGACGCGAGACTTGAAATCTTGGCGCATGAAAACACGACACTCAAAACCAACCAAAGAATCCGAATCCTAACATACACTATATGCCAAAGAATTGGGGGGACTCTCTAGATTTAATAATTAATAAGTTTCGTACCCTTTTTGTTTTAATTAACCCCTACTTAAGGTAGGATGTTGAAAGTAGCTGATCCATTAATGGAGGGCGTCCACTTTTTTAATCCACCATCTATATGAGTACCATCAGCCAGCAAAGTAGATTATATAAAAAAAATCAAAATTTTATGCGGTAATGGGTTAATTATATTGTTATTATTATTACTATTATTATTGAATATATGATAAAATACTTCCTGGGGAGAAACTCCCTCTGGTTCTAAGTGAACAAGTAAATTAATTTTGTAAAAGGTACACAGCCTTCATTTTTAGGCGATTCATCGAAATCCAATGTGTAAACTTTTTAACCGATAGTGTACATCTAGACTCGTGACATCGCTAATAGGACCCGAAACGACTAACACTTGGCGCTTGGTCCGTTTAATCGCAGTTACAGATGACCGCGGTTGATCGTTAATTTCACGTCTGCCGCAGAATCCATAGATCCCAATTAACAAAAAGGTTTCTTGTGTTTCCATAATAGAATGGAATCTGCATGTAGTATTCTTGATTTCGCTTGCCCGCATAAGCACGCCATTGACCACTGCCTGCAACGAACAGTTAATTCAATAAGATACTTCATTGAGACACCAAGTTCAAGTTGTCTGGAACTGATTTGAGAAGTATTCCGAAGATATCCGGCGAAGGGTTTGGCCACCACGTTTTCTCCAGTATTCATGGAACCTGGTGAAAAGATCTGCAACTACAAATATCAGGCAATTATTGACAGCTACAGAAATAGAATCTGGCACAATGTCCGACCTAGTATTCAGTACTTCGTCGGGTTAGAAGTAGGCATACATTACACTACACATCCTTCCCACTACTTCTAGCACGGCAACATGCATACACACATACAAACATATATATATATATATATATATATATATATATATATATATATATATAATGTACTCTTCAGTCGTATTCGGCGTATGAAGGTCAAGCAGCTCAGTTCCTATGAACCGACAGCCAGACACCAGTACATATAATTTGATTATAGTAGCGAAGGCTTTGTGCAGAACCAACCACACTTTTTAAGTGTCGAAATACAGAGACCTGCTGCAGTACGTGCCACAAGGTCCCAAAAAGACTCTCCACAGGATTTGAATTCAGAGTTGTCCTTCTCCCAGACCAGTTGCCATCCAAGGCTATAGAACCCAGTCTATCCTGCTATTTACTAAAAGCTGGAGGGAGAAGAAGAGGATTAATACCTTCCCCACGGGCATTTATTGGCACGATTCCTCAGTCCGAGCCGCTATCCACCACGCCCATATATATATATATATATATATAAACACACACACAAACACACACACTCATCCGCAGACAGAGTGTTTGGCTGTATCACAGTTCATCAGTGTGGCTAGACGTCCGGTTACCTCTAGCTAGGATCGAAACCCGGATGAATTGATGTAATGGATTTTATTTAAAATTTCTTATTTCTTTAAAAAAAATATTTTATTGGACACACACGTTTCAGTTGACGCCCTGTTTTTGTTTTTTAAACAGATTGATTCGAGTGTCTTAATAAAGAATATATGCCTTCGGACAGATTCGAACCTGATCCCCTTTTGTAAGGGAAATCACTGTCTGGTCCGGTGTGCTTTAGACCTCTCGGCAACAGAGAGTTTCACAGCCCATCAACGTTCAATTATGTCGTTCTTACCTTCTCGAATGGCCGTTTCTGCTCAAATATTCATATGTGCTAAGTTTATTTTTGTATCCAGAACATAAGCAAATAATGTCTAAGGTATTTATGGAGTTTATTTTTAATCCGACATTATTTCTTATTACTTGAAACATTGTATTTTAGTGGCCACTCTTTTTTCAGAAGGCGACCTATTTTTTGTTGTCTTTTGTTTTTGTAAACAGTCTGCATTGGAGAGTCACATTTGTGAAACTCACTGAGTCAAATATTGCTAAAAAACTACAAGAAACAAAAAGGGTCGGAAAGTTATAATTATCCACATCCTAAAGGGACATGGCAAAGAACAACAAGAAAATCGTTGGAGAGGAAGCTTTAGCTCGCAAGTTTTTATCAGTTCTTCTTCTTCTTCTTTTGAGAAAGTGTTGGACCGAAAGGATTCACTCAAAAAAAAAATAATGACGTCCATTCTATTTAAATCTATTTTCTACTTCTGTGGATACAAGTCTTTGTTCATATATATATATATATATATATATATATATATATATATATATATATATATATATCGCTTGATTCACTCTTTAATATGTACTGCGTGAATGTATCCTTTTAGCAATGCGAGCGTTTTACATTGTCTTGCGCTTTAGTGAAAACATTGGCCAATAGTTGCTGCATAAATGACACATCATATGTAATTAATGACTTCACTGTCCGTGACATCTTGGATGATTTTAGAGGCCTGCTTACTTAGACTGATGCGATCACATTCATCACTCGTTCGATTAAGTTTTGAACCAATATTTTCACGGAAATTAACACCAAGATAATTACGAATATCTCGTTTGAGATTCTGATCTGCAACACGATTCTGATCAAAGTCTTTCTTATCATTGTGCACTGCTTTACTCCGGGTAAAATAAACTCGAACGATCTTTTCCCCAATGTGTTCTTGATGCAATCTTTGCATCTAAATTTCGGCTTTTATTCCTTCGATCAACTCACCGTACAGATAATGCTTATGGACGAGATTCTATCATCGTAACCGACGCTGAAGTACTAGATACTCTACACGGGTACTTTGATTGTGCATATATATATATATATATATATATATATATATATATATATATATATATATGCATGTATATATGTATATAACTAATCCGATTATCTAATAACTCATTAGAGTGTCAGGTTGTGGCCTTCATAACATTTCTCCAAACAATGGAGATTATTTCTCGGCAGCCATCTCTTCACACATTAACATGCGATAGGTTTATTGATACTAGGTAAAGAAAGTTAATCTTGACGTGACCTCCTGGGAAAGATGGATTCATGCCTTTTATAAGGATATTAGTCCTATATTAACACAAATGGTCCCACTAGCAACTTGAAATCTTTCGCTGATTCCATTTTAACTTTAAACTTCCTTAAAAATACCTCCTTTCCTTTGTATTTACCTATCTATCCACGCTATCTCTCTCTTTCTCTCCATCTCTCTCCATCTCTCTCTATCTCTCATTCATTCACTCACTCACTCGCTCACTCACTCACTCTTTCTTTCTGTAGAACCGTGAAATTCTAGAAAATCTTTGAAGATGGCTGAGCATCACAAATCCCCATTTTCACGTATAATTTCAAGTATCTGCACGCAAACAATCAATTCAGTTCTTGTAAAATCTCTTCTACCATAGCACACCGAAATATTAATCCCCGCACATGCATACATACATACATACGTACATACATACATACATAAATGCACTCATGATAACTTATGTACAGGTACGCGTAAACCATTTTATAACATTCTCTGATCTCCACTCGTACGCACAGATATACTGGCACGTAGGAACCCATGCGCATGCGTATTATCGACCTCAGCTCACTTCCGCTGCCTCCCACCAACTACAGCTTCTTCCAATCACTATTCGACTTACTTAAACAGCGAGTTATATTGACTGACCACTTAACAAAGACATTCTGCTGCTGTTAAGAAACAGTACGAAGCCATCTCCATTCGTCTCTCAGTCACTCCTTTTGTATATGTTTTTTTTTCTATTCCTCTCTCTCTCTCTCACTTTCCATCCCTCTTTAGGTTTCCCCCTATGCCCGACCACACTGTCCCGTGTGCCATTCTTTTCATTTTCCCAAACCTTTCACGCAATGCTTCATTTTTCTATTGGATTTTTCCCTTTCCTCATATCTTTCCAATCTTCTTAAAGAAAACTAAACGTAAGAATCAATCCATCAGCGTCAAAATTCAATTTACTTAGTTTTTATACACATCATTTACGATATATATATATATATATATATATATATATATATATATATATATATATATATATATATATATATATATATATATATATATATATATATATATATATATATATATATATATATATATATATATATATATATATATATATATAGTGTTGATTATGTATCCAACGATGTGTGATAAATATACATTACGAAATAACAAACCTACAAAAATATCTTAGATTTTATTGGGCAATTTCTGTGGGTTTTTTCACAATAAAATTAGTCTTAATAAACTAATGCTGGTAAACATTACAATATATATATTTTTATGGGAAATGTATCAGATGAATTTCAGCTAATAATATCTACCTTATTTAAATATATATATATATATATATATATATATATATATATATATATATATATATATATATATATATATATATATATATATATATATATATATATATATATATATAATATATATATATATATATTTTTTTAGAGATGTACGCTTGTATAATGCCAAAGAACTCCATGATATGTTTTATTTATAAATAAATCCAAAAGGTATACGCCACGAACAGTTTGATTAACATATCTCACCTAACTGAATAATAAATAAATTATTATTTTTTAATACAGATTCCTTCATATTCTATAAAGTTCATCAACGGTTCAAATATTGTTTTTTTTTTTTTAAACATTTCTACGTTTTTTAATTTAACACTACTTCCCAGTAATCATCTTTGAATATGGTTTTATGATGTGGGGTTATTTGTACCTTTCGATGAGAAGTTATAAGTTCCGGGTACGTTTCACCCGCTAACAATTTTGGTAGATTCGTTAAATCCCAAGGAATCATAAGACATAGAATTTGAACGAAGAAATATTAACAAATATATATTGTCAGGACATTTTACAAAAGATGAGAAACGAAATGAAATCTGAAAAGTTCAAAGCAACTTCAAGCATCTGTAGTTGATTACTCACATTATTAAGGATTGAAAAGACGTATTCTTTTCACTATGAAAAGTCACCGAGAAAGAGATCGAGTCTTTCATATCTTGCGCTGCCTGTAAATCCTCAGAAGGCGATAATTCCAAAATCTCACCGCAGTGAGATTTTATTAATCAGGGGGCAATAATCCAACAACACTCACCACACTCCAGACTGAAGATGATTCTCTTATGTAATCTGATTTATTATGTATATCTCTAAATCGTGGCCAATGTACAATGCGATCATTTTTTTTTTTTTTTTTTTGCAGGTATTGAAATTTTAGGCGAGTGCCTGTTGGTTTGCTTTGATTTGTCTTTGTGCGATGTAAGCAGGTTTTAAACGATCAATTGATACGGCATCTTTTCTTTTTTGGAATGGTAAAATATTTTTATGTCGTTCCAACAACACTTTTGCGGACCTGAATAATTTGGGAATAATGGTTCTTTATCCATGTCATTTCTGAGAAAAATTTAATCATAGTTATGTAGATCGGCATGTATAAAATATTGTTTGGTCACACATCTAGTGGGTCTAAAAGATAACCTATTCATTTTGTCTTTTAGTTTGTTGACAAATTCCGTAGATGGGGTTGATATTTTGTCTACTTCAAAGTAATGACCGGGTAATGTCAGTGAGGTTCCAAAAACGATGTCTGCTGCGGTGCACTGTGGGTCTTCTTTTAAGGTATTTCGTATCGGTAAGAGAGTAATAGGTAAGTTATCTGACCAGTTGTAAAGGTCAATCATTGTGTCTTGTGCAGGTCTTAGCTGTTTGAGTGGGTTGGTTGTCCTGCCGTTGGAATGCGGTGTTTAGCAGTGTGTAATCTTGTGCAAGTATGTTGAATGGTGTTGTAATCCCTGGAAATTTACGAAGAATTTTACGAAAAATCTTGTCGTCCGGTAGTGCTGAGCTGATACATGTTGAAAGATACTGGGAAGACGCTCCATGGATTTTCAGCTGGGTTTCATTGTCTATCAGTGTCTTGTTAGCCATGTTCAATGATAGGTCGAAATTTGTGAGGAAGTCTGCTCCTAGTATAGGCGTCTTCACATCTGTTTGTATAAAAATCCACTAAAAACTACGTTGGATACCAACGTAAGTGATTTTCCACCTTATGTGTTAACTTTTGTACAATTCGCTGCTTGGAGTTTATACAGCGCTAGTGTTAAATTATTCTTCGTTTTTGAGGTGGGATAGTGCTAATATCAGCGCTTGTGTCGGCTAAAAATTCATATATGTGAGTTGAGTAACGAATATATAATACACGACTTTTCTTCGAATATACGAACGCAGTCTTCGACATTACTCGTCGGGATATGCGTTTCCCTGCTTCGGTGTACGAATTTACAGGGTTTTATACACTTTTTAGCTTTAGTACCAAATCTACGATGATACGTATTCCGGCGTTGCGTACGCGGGATTTTGTATCTTGTCGGCTGCAATGTCGCCTGTGATAACGCGAGATATGTCCGGATCACATTGACATGGCTTCCACTCACTCGGTAAGGTTAGCTATGGCCGACTGGAGGTGATGGATTTGGTCCGTTTGTACGTTAATCGGATTTTGAATGACGTTGATCGTTGTGTGTGCCTGAGTTTTCGCAAATTTTGTCAGCGCTTCCTGCCAGTTTATCCAGGTCGGCATCTTCCAACCAAGGGGTTAATAATTGTCGCACGTAATTCGGCAACTTGTTCAGTCATAGTCGATGTCAAATAATCTCGGGCAAAATGTGGAGTCAGTGAAGACTCTTCATGTGTCTCAGAAGTTGAAAAGGTGTCCTATATTCAATGGAGACATTGCAAAAAAGATAATCATACATAGCAGTTAAGAATAAAATTTGTTTTATATGAATATACCTTAGTTTTTGCATGGTAATGGCAGCGTAGACAGTGGATTAAAGGAAAAATGTTGTTTGTCCTCTATGATAACGCAAGGTCGCATACGAATTTTACAACTCGGGTGGTCTGTTCTGCTACACCTGTCATAATCACATGAGCTGACACGAACTGATTATAAACGTTTTCGATCGCTACAAAACGCTTTGATGGGTAAATTTTCCTTTAATGAAAACCAGATTCAAGAGTTCACCGAAACGTTATTTTTATATTAAAACCAGCGAAAATGTATCGAATAGCTGCCGGATAAGTGGTAATAAGTCATAGCCTATAATGGTGAATATATAACTAAATAAAATGCAATTGTAATTTTGCTCTTGAAGATTAAATTTAATAAACAAATCCGGAAATTATTTATGACACACACTGCTATTTAGGCTTCTTGCATGCTTTTTAGGTAGCTTCTTTATTTACATTTGCAACACCAACATATTTTTATTCTTTTGTAATCACGATCCAGTCTTATCACCATTTCTCACGTTGTAGCATATCACAAGTTAATTACATTTTCCTTATTTGACTGGCGTAGCAAATGTCATGGTTAGTATCATATATGGCATCGATACCGCACGTGGCCAAAAGATCTATGGAGAGAGTCGGAGTTATGTCACATCGATAGCTGTCTGTACGCCCTAATATATATAGATCCAGGAGAATGCAAATAGACCTTCCTACCACGTCCAATAAATACCAGATTGGGCATATGACGGGTGAACATGATGGCCACTCCACTCGTCGAAAGTATTCAGCATGCTCTTCAAACTAATTCTCTATTACATTGATGCTACATGACCTCCTGGAATAACCCTTCGTTGTTGGGTTGTCTGGAGTTCATGAATGGATGTAAATACTCACGAAACAATTCATTGAATCTACTACCATAAAAACTAAAAAAACGATGAATTGACCAACTGAAAATATATCTAGTACCCCCTGCATTTAATGTGAAAGTTATCCAAGCCAGTGTCGCCTGTCTGTTACTCCAGTCAATTCTAGGCAGATGTCCCTGGTCATGATCCAGAAGAAACCGCTGGAAATAGCTGCGTTGTCTACAGTGCGCGGAAATCAGGTATTTTCAGTACGCACATATCACCGTAGATCGGATGATATCAAATGCCCCTATAATTTCAGAAATGCAATAACTCATCCCTCTGCAAGAGACATGCCCTGTACGACCTTCAATAACTCACATCGCCTATCTGCTGTTCACACTGTCTCAGCAGATGTCAAAGTAGAAATGATATCGTCTTCGGCATTTCAAGCCATGTTCCAGTTCTGTTATATTCCCTTAAGCGCAAATACCCATAAGAAAAATATGAATCTGTGGAAGATTCCACATTTGCCAGTTACACCCCATTGGAAAATGCACTCTTCCTCTATGGTAATTACCACCACATTACATAAACACAGTACATAGACAAGCATTCATTGGTTAATCACCTTCAATCTAGCTTGCTGATTGGTCAGTTTCGACCAATCAAATCACCCCCACGCGACAAATCTATTTTGGCGCCAACTCAGTCGGAGCCTGTCACGTGGTACAACAAAATTATAAAAACAAAAATACGTGTAAACTCTCTCTCTCTCTCTCTCTCTCTCTCTCTCTCTCTCTCTCTCTCTAGCGTCTCATTCTTTGCTGCCACGATGTAATCTTCAAGAACTCCCGTCTTAACCATTGCAGTCAGACGTTAAAGACCATTACCAACATTCACGCAAGTACGAACTCTGAAATCTCTTCTGAACTTTTACCAACTTTTACAACTCACAATTCCAAACATGCTAAAGGAACTTCATTATTCTAAACTACTGTTTAATAATTACTTTTTCTTTATGAGCTCAAGTACAAATATTTCCAAGTCTAAGAGACACAACTCTGTCAAAACCTTTTCAGTTCACTTGCACGTGCATCAAATACTTAATAAATTCAATTGTTACGTTTTGAAACAATACGTTATGATTTGTTTCTAATATTTATCTTTAACTGTTGTGGACGAATGTTTTTAGAACACCAACACTAAAAATCCTTCTGATCACTCAAAATACATTCGCCAGTCCGCAACAAATCCACCTCTTCTCCCCCAGCTATGGGTTAATTATTAAGACTTGACTTACTAAACTATTATAATCTCAAAAAAAACATATTTCTGGCTTTAAATAACCTGCAAAAGATTGATAAGCCGTTAAAAACGAATTAATCAATTAATCAATCTTCTATGCAGCGTGTAACTTCAGGACGTTGACCCTCACGCCCACCGCGATTTCCTGTCTTTTGTAGCACTTAATCACTTTTTTTTGTTACTTCTCCTAAACCCTGTTCTGCCACTAGGTAGGTTATGCATTGTTTTCTTCCATCCATTTGCCTTTAATCTGTCATGGGAGTATCAAATTTTCCAAGTCCTCTTTCCTCCTTATGTGCCCTATAAGTTTCAACTGTCGCTTCCTGGTGTTAACTATGTGTCCTTTTTGTTTACATTTTCTCTAGAACTTTGTCATTACTCACATGTTCGGTCGAAGCAAAACCTTTGTAGAACCATATTTATGTTTCTTCACGACTCTTCTTCATATGTGAAGAGATTGTCCAGCATTTACTGTCATATAGGAGGACTGATATTACATAACAGTTCAGTACACTTGTCTTTCTTTCTAACGAAATTTTCCCGTTTCTTCATACTTTGCTTAGATTTTTGGAAAGCTTCATTCGTCATCCCAATGCACCTTCGGATTTCAACTTCTATTGAAACATTTCCCAGATATTTAAATTGTTATACTTGTTTGATTTTGGCTTCTCGAATTTGTAATTTGCGTTCTGTGCTGTTCCTTTTGCTAACAACCATGCATTCTGCCTTCTTGCAATTGATGTTTAGTCCTTTCTTCTCTCTTTCTTTTACTTCCTTCTATAAAAGTCCTTGTAGTTCCCTTTCTCTGTCTGCTATCAAAATTGCATATAATTCTTACAATCCATGATTATTCAATGATAGGTTTTTCATATAAATATAAATATATTCTGAAAGTTTTGCTATGTTGGTTGCTTAATTTTTTCTTTTATCATGATGCCATGTCCTTTCAGAGCATAAGTAATCATGATTCTTCATTTGATTCCTACTTTATATTAGATTATATTTATTAATACAGAGTGTCTCAAAAAATGTATATAAATTTCACAATGTTGTCTCAAGAAATAATTCAAGCAACTAGAACCAACCTATACCTAATTTAAATAATGCTTATAAAGAGAGTATTTATTATGAATAGTTTCTCTTCGAATTTTGTCATCGCATGTTTTCAAATTGATGCCCGTTTTGATCCAGATAGTGCTGACAACGCGAGGGGGTGGAAACACACACAAAAATGAAAATTTCAATAGATTTCTTGGACTTCTGTGAAAACTTTCTATCACACTTTCTTGCTTCACAGGTCATGGTTGATCTTGTACTATCAGCTTCAAATTTCGTGAAATTGTAAGTTGCGTGGGTGGATCTGTTATGAAACTCTCTTCGATACCAACTTTGTACTTCAACTGCATTTTTGTACTTCCAGTAGCATTTCAGGGTGGACTTTCTTTGTTCAAAGCAAAACCTGGATGACATTAGTAATACTAACGTGTAAATCTGAAAAGAAATCAAGTTGACTTTAGCGATACACTGTAAAAGTGTGTGTACATGTTTTTTGAGATACCCTGTATATCAAAATAGCTTGAAATGCACATGTGTATAATATTATGATTTACTAAACGTTACATCGTCTGACACCAGGTCATAAGTTTAAGCATGACACGCAAATGAAGAGGAATAAGAAGGAGGAGAAGAAGAAGAAAAAAAAGATGATGATGAAGTTTAGTGACGCAATCTCAGGAGAAAGAATTTCGTTTTTTCTGATAGTCTCCCACTGTCTTTTCCACTACTCTTCAATTCAATCGCTTGGCTTTAGTTATTTACTTTCAAGGAAAGGTAAAAGTCAACCAAAATAAGAAATTGCAGAAATTAATGATCACCTACGTCCAGAAGGTTTATAGAACACTAAAAGTAAGAGAGTGTGTACATCTGGTTGTATGTAAATTATTTCTGTCAACTGAATCTACGAAATATCAAAAAAATCCTTGTCTAACAACATTTTAAATTTCAAGGCTTTCTTTGAAAATTACCGAACATGATGGTGACTTAATTTTAGTTGACACTCAACAGAGATTAGAGGCACCGTTAATTAAAAAGAAAATACAGTTTTTTTAACCAAAGAGAAAACTAACGTTAGATAATATAAGTGATCTAAGATGCGTAGAAATACACCCCCATATATATATATATATATATATATATATATATATATATATATATATATATATATATATTAGAATAAATAGATAGATAGATTACATGTTAATAAATCTACAATAGGTGAATATTGCTGCCATATCTAGCTATATATCTCGAGATTTTCGACAAAATCCAAGAACGGCCTGTAATATCTGTCTATATTTCTGAGATGAGGTATTGTAATTATTTGCAATACTTACATAATTCGGATTGTTGCTTTGTTATATTCACAGCGTTTCTGTCGTTGTACGCTCCGACCTTCTTCAGGTGACTGGAATTTCGAAATGAACTCTTTATTTCGCCCACCAGGGTAGATTGTAATAATATATATTATGGTAATCATCTCTGTACACAGTAAAAATATCTCGAGCAGCTTTGATATCGTTTTGACATTGATTAAAAGCAGAGATGTTAAACATGCTCATTATTGTCTACTTGGTATTCTATCTCAAAGAGATGTCTAATCTGAAATAAAATGTCAATAACTTTAGACAACCATCACACATAATTAGTAAGAAACAATAATGCTACAAAAGAATATTCTTCGAGATCATTCGTGGAACACCAAAAAGACAAAACAAAAACCAAAAACGACCGAACATATGTACGAACTTAATATATAAATATGCTACCTACAGGTCATAATCATAAACGCCATCCCTGGGCAAAAGAACTGGAAAGGAACAGTTTCTTCCGTGCTTCAAGACGCTAAACCCACCTCCTATATATAGTGATTTTCTAAGCGCTGCTTAGATGTGGCACAAGGCCGGAAGTATGGAGCACCCAGTGAGGATCGAACTCACTACTCAGTCGTAATTGTTCTAGCAAGACAAGCTTGCTAGCCATTACACCACTTCGAGGTGCCCTACCAACCCTATATATAAAACCCGCCAATGGAGTTATGTCCCTTATTTTGAAGATCTCATTGAAGCGTGAAACTGGCAGTCTCTATGCAATGTTTATTCCTATATCCACTGTCTATATATGTAAACACTCTATCTCTAATATTGAACACTCTTCCTGTATAAATATAGCAAATCCTCACACACACACGAGCGTATATATATATATGAGGATAGCTCAATAAATCGTTTGATTTACATGACTTCGTTAGTTGCAATGTTATCTTACATCTTCATTGTGCATTCTGTCATGCGATTATAATTATAATAGAATTGCATTTATTGAGAAAGAAGAAAATTATGCTGAAAAATAAATATTGGATGCAAAATATCAATATATATATATATATATATATATATATATATATATGTGTGTGTGTGCGTGTGTGTGTGTGTGTGTTTGGTTTGTTTTGTTTTACGGCACATTAACCGCAATGAGTTATTTAATGCCATTTATTGATGGTAATATTTTTCAAAAATTTATTGCTGGTAATAATGTGATGCTGGCATTAATGTTTTTCTTCAAAATTCATTGCTGGCAATAATTGTTTACAAAAATGTATTGCATGTATTAAAACCTGTTTTTACACTTTTGACTACCAGTTTGCCCATAGCTGGGACTCTAACAGGTGCTACCACCCCGGGTCAAGGTGGACCTGGCAACAACGGCAATTAAGAGGTGGATCCACCCTCCTCAAAACCAACTGATCAGAGTTCATGCTGTCGAATGTAGTTTATCGTCTTACTCGAGACGCCTCATTTGTGTGTTTGTGGGGGGGTCTTACCCCTCTGCAGAGGTGCAGTTGGTGTATTCTGAAGCCCCAGCCGACTCTGTGTTGTGTGTGTATGTAAAGTATATGTATATCATGTAATGTCTTAACTAAGCTTTTTGCAATGCGGCTATAAAAGATTTATTTTCTATAATACCTAGTTTTCATTGTGTTCTTTGAAGTAATCTTCTTTGTTATGTATACAGAGATTTAACAAAGGGTAGTGTTCACATAAAGTAGCTTAAATATTCCGTATTATGTTAGCCTCTTTTGCTGTCCTAGTTTTCGCGGTGGAGTAAGGTAAGCGAAAGAAATATTCTTAGGAAATGCGTTAAGCAATTTCCTCATTCGCTTATGATGGCTGATGGAAAAGAGAGCAAATGAGTGATCTTTTGGATTAAAAACACATCAATAATTAGACGAGTTACTATGGAAATAGAATCAAAATGCTATTACTATCATAGACAGGCGCTAATGATATCAGCGGATATACTGGACTGAGACAAAAGTTTCGGGTGGGGGGGGTTCAAAGGTGGTGTTTGAGGCGATTTCATTTCAAACGTGATTGAAATTTATGACATATATACATATTCTGAAAGGTTTCATTTCAAAGCTCCTTTCTATATGATTTGTATGTGGATTGTGTATTTGAAAGGTTTTCATGTTAAAATGGAGGAAAATGAGAAGCATGTTCATCAGTTGATTTTCTTTTATTTCTGGAAAGGAAAATCACTGTAGAAACAGAAAAAAGATATGTTTCAATTATAGAGATTGTGCCAGAGTTGAGAGTATTGTTTGTAAGTGGTTCGCTCGGTTCAAAAGTGGAAATTTTGATCCGAAAGACAGAGAACGTTCCAGCAATTCTGAAGTTGTTGATGATAACCAAATCAAAACTTTGACGAAAAATATTCCAGGTCACACCACACGGGACGGCATTGTACAGGCATACTCCACAGTCTTGTAAAGCTTTTTAAAAGCTTTTTGTATACGTGATTTGTATACGATGTTTTGATAGTTCACGATTTAACGGGCAAAAATTTAACAGATCACATTTACGTCGGTGATTTTCTAATATTTTTACATTAAAAGTAAAAATGGAGGAAAATGAGATGTATTTTTGCTATTTGGCTCTACGGAAGAAATAAAGTAGAAGAAATAGAAAGAGAAGGTGCGGAAAGAGAATATATATATATATATATATATATATATATATATATATATATATATATATATACATTAAGAATTGGACAAAGTCCGACAATTTATTAAAGACATTTTTATGTTTAACATTTTTTTTTTTATAGATACAAGTATTTAAGTAAATGCTCTGTTTATAATAAACAGTATTAAGTAACATTTACCGGCCTGAATGTCTGAGAAATTTTCATAGAAAATATATATATATATATATCCACACAGATATATATATATATATATATATATCCACACATATATATATATATATATATATATATCACACAGATATATACATATATATATATATATATATATATATATATATATATATATATATATATATATATATATATATATATATATATATATATATATATACATATATATATATATATATATATATATATATATATATATATATCCAGACATATATATACATATATATAACCTCACAGATATATACATATCCTGACAGATATATACATATATATAACCTCACAGATATATACATATATATAACCTCACAGATATATACATATATATAACCTCACAGATATATATATATATATATATATATATATATATATATATATATATATCATATATATTATATACATATATATTTATTAAAGACATTTTTATGTTTAACGTTCTTTTTTATAGATACAAGTATTTAAGTAAATGCTCTGTTTATAATAAACAGTATTAAATAACATTTACTGGCCTGAATGTCCGAGAAATTTTCAAAGAACGAATATTTTCTATGAAAATTTCTTGGACATTCAGGCTGGTAAATGTTATTTAATACTGTTTATTATAAACAGAGCATTTACTTAAATACTTGTATCTATAAAAAAAAAGAATGTTAAACATAAAATGTCTTTTATATATATATATATATATATATATATATATATATAGAGAGAGAGAGAGAGAGAGATAGATAGATAGAGAGAGAGAGAAGAGAGAGAAACAGAGAGATGAAATAGTAAAAGAGAAGAGATAGAAAGAAAAAAAGAAGCAGTGAGAGGAAGAGAAGAGGAAGGGAAGAGGGTGAAATGGATACTAAAAGATGTCTGACGAAGAGAAAACGAAGAAAGGAAAGAGAAACCGAGACAGAGAAAGTGTAAATAATAGAAAGAGAAGAGAGATCCAAATAGATAATTCAAGAGAGAAATATGAAAAAACGTAGGGGCAGAAAGAGGGGGAAACAGAAACAAAATTAGAGACAAAGATAGATAGATAGACAGACAGACAGACAGATAGATATTTCCTGATAATGAATTTGCTTTCAAAACTCAACGAGTGAAATTCTAATCATCTTCGTTTGGTCTCTCAACTGTTTGATTCAAGTCTAAAAATGAACACCGTTGTTGAGTCAGAATTGTTGTTGATACTTTTCTATAAGAAGAACCTGTATATTTGCGGGTTGGTGGCGCGTTAAGGCGAACAGATTAGTGGTCTGATAACGCAGTCAACGGATAACAGCATTGCAGAGAGTTTGTTAGGCTGAACAGGTTTCCCGTCGGGTAAACTTGTTCGCGGACTGGTTTCTTTGCAAATTCGTTTGTCGTCAGCAAGCACAGTGGACGAATATAACTTCTATGCAAATCGGGGTGATATCAGAAACTTACCGGACTGTGATTGTGTCGTCCACCGGGTTAAGCCAAATGAGTAAGTTCGTTTAAGTTTTAGACACTGCTTAATAATGGTAATGATAATCGTAACATTACACGTTTCTTTATAAGGAAACATTCAGTATTCACTGACCGATTAGCTAGTGCTATTTTCGGTTGAAATTTATCAAATCTTTCTATTAAAACAATTTTCAGATAAATAGGTTTCTCATATCCAGTAACTGCTTTCCGTATTGAGGCAGGCTTCTTTCCTAAGCTTTTATTTGAAATCGCATGAAATGTTACATGTGCTATCCATTTTAGTTGTCGCTGCTGTTGTTGAAATTCTTCAAGTGCTGTAGTTTCTGTTATTTGGTACATTTCTTTGAAATTCTATCGCACCAGTGCATGTGGTTCGAAGAAGGATGTTCCCCACTAAGGCCTACAGTTTTCATTCGTTCGCAACCGTTTTTAACCATTGATCCGAGAAAGCGGTTGCATACAAGAGCCGTGTAGGACCTACCTAGCTAAAATATACAATGCAATGTATTTAGCATCCGTTAGTATGTAAAAATTATACAGTCGATAATATACCGTATCGATAAAGAAAAAAATGAATATTTTCCTATTTAAAGAACATTTCCAATAAACAATGTTTTAGTCATCAGAAATATTCAAGGATTAGTCTAAATATTTGCAAGTAGGTTTTTCAGTTTTTATGAAAAATAATTTCTTATAAAATACGACGGAATATCGGAGATTTCGCTTACTGAAGGAAATCACAGATAAATTAGTAAAGGAAAGCGAGAAGAAAGGACTATTAAGTGCAAGAAGACTGAGTGCAACGTTGTTAGCAAAAGAGATTATCCAAAGTGGGGAAGTCAAAATCAAGAGAGTACAGAAATTTAAAATATCTGGTCGAGTCGACAGAAATCTGAAGGTGCATAGTAATATTTTTTCTCATTGTTCACCGAACTCAAGGCCCAAGAGCCACTTACTGGATGAGGTTGTTGAAAGTAGATAAGGTTGGACATTGAAGAAGATAAGAGTGGAAGAATCTTCTTATCAGAGAAATAAGAAAAGAATGAGAATGGTTCGTTCCTGTCTTAAGGCATAACAGGTTTGGGCTGTAAATTTAACAACTGATGGAATTAATGAATGTAGCTCATTATAACATGTTTGCATGGAAATAGCGATAGAGTAGCGAGTGTCTTATGTCGTTTCATTTGTGAAAAAGATACTTTAGGATGGAAATAATTCATCACCCACAAAGCTATGTAAGCGCTTGCCAGTATTGGAGAATGAGGATTGGTGATATGGAAAAATCAGTTAGACAAACCGAAGAGAAGTGAAAGTTGAAAGCTGATTATCACCAGGCGGCGGCAGAAAGACGTAAAGATAAAGGAAAAAGAAAAAGGTGAGGAGGAATGATAAGCAGGGTTCCAGTACGGCTATTGTATGGCCAACTTTGGAATAGCAAATATCCTGTCCGCTTTTACGTTACGGGTATATGCTGAAAATAACATCAAGCGAATTAAGATCGGTCTTAAAATTTGTGAAATCTTAGTTGGGGGGGGGCAAGCCTGGGTGATAGTAATATGAAGGCTCTGCCTTGTCCAGACCACATAGCCACCCTCTCCGCAATTCTACAGGCGATAAAGCAAGAACTTACGTGGTACATCAAAATCTATTTCAACAGTAAAACGGCGAGACTTAGTTGCCAATTTTAGTTTGCTTAAATTCATTCTGTAAAATTACAAAGGAAGAAAACTCATTAGAAAAAATAGCATGAAAATATTAGGAATATTTTAGGAACCCGAAATTTTAGGTTCCTAAAATTTCGCTTGAAGATGAAACGGGACTAAACACCTCAATTCAACTTAATTTTAATAATTATTTGGATGGCTTCGGCTCTCGTTTTTGAAACATGAGAACTCTTATGTAGCGAAGGAATCATATTTTTAAACAAAAAATATTATTATAATAAAGCTCTACTTCTGTATGGAGCACTGTCTTCTTAAAAATAAAAATAAAAATACTAAGGAACTCCGGATTATGCACCCAACGTGTTCTTTTCTATTTTCTGCATACCTGCGCACTTATACATACACACACACACACACACACACATATATATATATATATATATATATATATATATATATATATATATATATATATATATATATATATAAGGATACATAAAAGAAATGGGAAGAAAGAGTAAGTATAAACAAGAAATTATGAACCGTAAAGTGGTTGAACGAAAAGAAAATAAACACAAAAGTGCCAATCAATGATAAAAATATATAAATAAGAAAGTTTTAATAATGGAAGAAAACAGTTTCTAAAAGAGAATCAACAGATAGATTGTATTTAGACCGAGCATCCATCCAAGATGTTAAAAAACAGGATTAAGCAGCACGTACCAGCTAAGATCCGTCGGTAGGATGAAATTGCATCCGCTTGTGATTGTAGAACACTTAATAAATCTAAATAAATAAACGTCAAATTCTGTGTCCGCGTGTTTGAAACTCCTTTAACTTTGACTACACTTGATTTACATAGACATATTATACCTTTTTTGGAATCAGAATTTTCCCGGGATTGAAAATCAATCTGCCGTTCATCTGGTGTTTAAACATCCAGCATTGGGAGTTGTGTCCGGATGAGGAGGAAACGGTTAAAAATTCAAATTTTAAAATGACTGCCAAAAATTAGTGATTTTAAATGTTTTCAATTCATATTGAGTTCAAAGTAACACAAACATTTTGTGAATTTATTTTTTTTTTATTTTAAATTCAGTTTAAAATATATCCAAAACTTTTTGAATTAAAGAAATCAATTTTATTTCTTCAAAATGCCCAAGAGACAGAGTTTCGTAACGTTTGAAGTTCCGCAGAGTTTGTGATTTGAAGAACTCAATTTTTGGCCTGAATTGAAATTTAGGCCTAAATCGGAGTTTCGGCCCAAATCGGAGTTTCGGCCTAAATCGGAGTTTCGGCCCCAATCGGAGTTTCGGCCCAAATCGGAGTTTCGGCCCAAATCGGAGTTTCGGCCCAAATACTAGAAAGTGCAATAACAATCGACTTGAGAAAACTATTTTCCTGGAAATTTGTTTTAATGGAAATGGCCAGGGAGTGTAGAAAAGTGTAATGCAAATATCACTGTCTGTTGATTAAATGGATGTTGAATATTTTCTTGTAAGGAGACGTCTAGTATTACCATTACAAATCTGTTGTTATTATATATATATAATTATATATATATAATCTGTTATTATATATATATATATATATATATATATATATATATATATATTATACTTTGCAAAAAAAGGTTAAGAATGAAGTTCCCATCAGTACTGGAGTGATAACAGTTACTAGATTTGAGAAATCTATTTTCCTGAAAAACTGTTTTAATAGAAAGATTTTATAAATTTTAACCGGCAGTCGCACTGGCTGTTTGGTCCATAAATGCTGAATGTTTCCTTATAAGGAAATGGCTAATATTACCATTTCCATCACTATTCAAGAATTGTCATGGGCACAGTATAATGGAGCTGCACATATAATATGTATGCTTCACAGCTGTGTGAAGGAGAAATGTTTCCCAACAGCGCCCCCCCATCAGTCTCCTCGGTGTCAGCAGCAAACCTTTTGAGGTTATCAACAAGAAGGTTAAAAAGCTGCTACTAAGTTGGTTCGCTGTATCTCACCAAAATCCACCTTGAAACTTTATAAATCCGCCATTTCCCCGTACATCAAATATTTCTGCCGCATCTGGTTAAGTGCTTCTGTGATATATCTAGAAATTTGGGACAAAATTAAAGGAGAATCTGCACTTTTATCGGCCCTGACCGTGGTAACGTAGCTTCCCTGTGCTTTTCTGTACATGTTTTTATGGTAATTGTTCTGATAATCTCACCATTTTTGTACGACGACTTCACAAATTTAAACGCAGTCATAGATTGGCAGCTAGGTCTCATTATGTTACAGTTGAAATTGATAGATGTTTTTCTTTCGCATTTCTCGACTGTAGAACTATCTTCAGGATTCTTACTTTTCTGTCAACTACGATCTTCAAAAAATTAAATACAAACATACAAATACAATGCCAGTCGTGATATTCTCTGTCCTTGAATTATTTTGTTTTATTGTCCTCTCTCTTCAATCGTTTTCTAAATTTCTTTCACTCTCCGTAAATTCTTACGTCTTAGTAACTTTATCATCTGACTTGTGGTGGAATGATTGAACATTTGTCTCACTCGGTTCTCGTGTAAGGATGATTATATCGAACAACGTGACTCAGTTTTTATATTTATTTTTATTTTTCCTGGTAATTTATATCGATTTTTATACGCGTCTTTTGTATATCTATCTACACATGCAAATAAGTTGATACGAAAATTCCAATCGATATCTTTGCTGTTTTACGAAAATCTTAGAAGTGTCTTTAAAGTTTACTTATTGTTTTATCACATAAACATAATGAAGAAGGAGAGCCTGGAGAATCTGATACTCACGCGACAAATAGAGAGAAAGAGAGACAAGGGAAAGCAGTGCATGACGTATCTGACGATCTTGAGCAGGTGGATTACATTACAGAAGGGGTCTGGGGGGGAAGCAGAGGGAAGCAGCTTGCTAAGAGCTGCAAGGGATAGAGGGAGGTGAAGAGCCATGATCGCCTATGTCCTGAAAGGACATGGCACGTAAAAGAAGGCGCTTAGTTAATAAAATAAAAGAAAAAAGAGTTTTGATTGGTGAGTGGCAATATGATGTCGTGTCGTTGTGAGATTTCGTCCATAAAAGGCGAATTCCGGGATGTGGGATGCGAATTTAAATCTTGTTGAAAGTCAATTCTGTATTCCTACCTTACGCTACTCAACAATTTGACTTAGAAAGTTGCGATAAAAAAAACAAAAGAATGAGGAAGAAAGATCTACCGGGGGAGTTAATAATGAAAATACTTCTTCTCGGACTTCAAATATTTAAAATTATACAAGAGTGGACTTACAACTTACGAAACAGAGTTAGGAGATCATAAGAATCTAAAAGAAATTTTTAAAAAAATCAGATTAAAAGAAAAGGAAACTGCCAACTAATTGACGTGACTTACCCACAGGATTCCAGGGTTTCTCAAAAAGAAATTCAAAAACTGCCAAATTATAAGGACCTGCAAATCGAAGGAAAAAAATGTAGAAACTTAAAACAGCGATTATCACTGTTGTGATAGGATTGTTGGGAATCATTCAGATGTTGTTTATCGAAACATTTCAGGGGCTAGGGATATGTTTCAACTAAAAATGCTGGAACCAAACATCAATGTTTAAATTCTTATTTTGTTTCTCGTGTGACATAAATAAAATTATAAACAAGATTGTCACTGACGATAAAAAAAGTGGATTTATTTCGAGAATTCTAAACGAAAAAAATCGGAATGAAATCCATGAAAATCTTCAGTTCCGACCAAACAGAATCTGAAAAGGAAATATTTTTATCAATGTTTGATGGAACGTAAAAGGAATTCTTTAGTATAGGTCGTTGGTTACCATGATAGCGTGGGAAAATGAAATAAAACCCATAAATAAAATAATAATAAGGAATAAAAAAATAAATTCATCTTCCAATAATGCAAGTTATAAAGAAATCGAAAAGGGTTCCTGGTCACTTCAGGAAAGAACGGAATTTCTCTTTTTCCACTTTCCAACGAGATTCGCCCTACTGACGAAGTAGAGATTCGGCCATCTCAACTGACTTGAGCTCGTTAATCTTTACTCGTTCTTATTCTTACTTCTTATAAATTATTTCTGAACCAAAAAGGAAAATGGACATAAGCATGAGACCTCTTTAACTTTATTTCAATACAGACAACATAAAAGAAACAAACGTCCATAGCGGAAACTCGAGTTTTTTTTTTTGTTCTTTTTTTTGTTTTTTGTTTTTGGGGTTTTTTTTTGTATTTTTGTTTGTTTTTTTTTTGTATGCTTCTTCTATCCTCTTTGTTTATTCATTGAACTTGCACCTTCACTTAAACAATACACAAACTTGTTAACGTTCACAATAGATTGTTAATGCGCTGTACTAATGTGAACAAACGACTTTTTGAAGAACATACTGCGATAGGAAACGTTAGCGTTTAAACGTATTTTGCTTTTTCGTGCGACACCGGGAAAACGATCATTAGACGTGATTGTTACTAACAGTAAAAAGGTATTTATTCAAAGAATCCCAAATACTGAAAATTGTAACTAGATCCAAAACAGTCTCCTGCTCAAACCTGCTTTTGATGAAACGTAAAAGGAATACTTTGGTATAGGTCGTTGTTTATCCTGGTATATTGTTAATAAGCAATACTGATGTGAGTAAATATCTTGTTTGAATAACATATTGGAAGAGAAAGTATCTTTCTCTTCGGCAACGTCCATACCTCGAGTTTTCAAATACTACGTAGCAATACAACAGGGTTTCACTCTGAGCCTATAAATTAAGAATTACTTCTAACTTATCATTGGTTAAAAGATACATTTTGTTAATCATTTTACTCAACAATTCAGGAGAGAAAAAATTAAGATATTGCAATCATTTGATCCTTCAATTTTTCTAAATAAGATAATCTGCAAGTGGCAGAAAATGCAACATTATTTTCAAGGGCTCTGATTGGTCAAAAAACTCAGAAATTGACCATTCAAATTTCGGTATATCCGAAGCTTCTTTTTGCACGAAAAAAATATATAATTTCATTTCTGTAGAAAAAAACAGAGGTCTGCTACAAACCCCATTAATTAATAAACTTGAGAGAAATTTGGCTTGTCTCAACATAACGCTTCTAAAACAATTAGATATTTCTTCAAAGCAAAACAAACAACTAATTTTAAATCAGGAGTGAGAGTCTGCCAAATAGAAGATAAATAGTTATCCCCCGCCGAAATACATCGGTAATAGGTACCTTCATGAAATCGCTAAAAAAGATCACAGCATGACGAAAAAGGTGCCAAACTTGAGAAAAACAAAACTTTATCATCTAAATGTTTATGTTATTATTAAGAGGAAAGATCAAAGTATTTTGGGAGTATTTTTTTACATTTTTTAATCGTTCCTAGCACGTCCAAAATTTTCGTTAAATTTTTTTTTTAGTCAGCAAAATTGACAGATAATCGATCATGTCAGGCATTTTTTCCAATTTATAAAAAAATGAAAATCTCAGTTTGAAATTCTTTTAAAAATCGATTATAATTTTTTTCAAAACTTATTTTAAGAAAATCAGAAATTATAATGTTTATTTAAAATATTTTGAACTAAGATTAACTTAGTTTCTGCGCCGAAAAGACGTAGTTTGAAAATAAAACAAAGCAGGGCATAACCTTTCGTGTCACTTGACAAGGTGACGAAAGACATTCATGATGTTTTGATAGCTTACGTGAGGATAATTCCTTCTACGGAAGGATAGATGTGAAGTTATTTAGATTTAAGTGAACAAATTATCTACCTCGTTATTTTTAAAGAAAACTTTCAGCGTTCTAATTTTTTTTTTTTTTTGTACTTAGCTTTCACCTTTACGTTTACTATGCTTTATGGAAAATATATTATTAAAAAATTAAAATAAGACTGTTAAGAGTGAGATTAAATTTCATAAGAAAGGTATCTAATTAATTTATAGGTACCTTTCTTATGAAATGTTATCAGAAGTGTACATAAAATACAAATTTAAATTTCATAAGATGATACTGATACTTGTAGGTACCCTTCTTAGTTGAAATTGAAAAATCAAATTAACTTCACACGTGTTTCGAAAAAATAAATCTATATCTCAAAAGGACATTTACGAAACTGAATGCGGCCTTTAACTAATTTTATAATATTTTAACCACTTAAATGTAAAAATATATTATAATTAAAGAAATAACAAATAATTGTATTAAAAATTCAGTATTTAAGTTAAATACTAGACAGAAAATCAATCCACGGGTCGTTTTTTTATTGCACGCATGATACTTACGCATGTAAAACTGATAAAATATTTCAGAAATAACAAATAATTGTTTTAAAGATTCATTTTTCATCGAAATATCTTTTTACATTCAGATAATATTGTCCATGTCCATTAAAATAAATAAAAGCAATTAAAAGCTTTTGAAATTAAATAATATTTTTGTTTTATTGAGTTTTGTATGTTACTATTGGTAGAGGTGGTCCAACTAAAAAAAAAAAACAAAAAAAAAACATGATTTGGGTTCCTCAAAGCGTTGTGCTTTTAACTAATATAATCACTAATCTTCCCAAAATTGAAATTATAGAGTTTTCGTACAATTAGTTAGGGGGAGGGGGGTAATACATATGAAAAAATATTTTCGCCATGACTTTAAAAAAGAAAAACATATTTGTAATAAGTTCCATCATTTGTGAATAGTTTCTGAAAGTTTCATTAAAATGTGACAATTATTTTTATTTTTACAAGATTTTCAAAATTAATTTCTGTCATACAGAAAAAATCAGCTAAAATTTTATGTTATTTTACTAGTTCCAGTGGTACAAAGAGTAACAAGGTTTTTTTAATCAAAATTTAGAATGTTCTAAAAAGAAGGAAAAAATTTTTAAAATAATTAAAAAATATTTTGATCTTTCCTCTCAATAATAACATAAACATTTAGACGCTAAAATTTTGTTTTTGTCAAGTTTGGCGTCTTTTTCATCATGCTATGCTCTGTTTTTAGCAATCTCATGAAAATACCTAGTAAAACATCATGAGATTTAAAGAAAAAGAATATTTGAACATAAACGGAACATAGATTGAAACAACACACTTATTTCCGCCGAAACTTTCATGGTCCCAATTTTGATCTAGGAACGACTTTTTCTTAAAAATAATTGAATATAATTCACTGAAGCGAAGATATATTGAAAGGATTATAATCTATGAAGCCCCTGCACTTAATATACGTCCAGGCTTCATCAGCCTATCACGTGTTGAAATAAGGTAGTATACGAAAATTCTTAAAGCAAAATGAATATATAAATGAAAACTGAGTTGAAAATAAGTAAATTCTCATTTCAAAAACAATACACCATCATCAGTGCTGTTTTGATTTAAAAACACGTTGCAAATTAATGTGATTTCTCATCTTTAATAACGTTGTAAATATCTCTTATTAGTTCTCTCTAAATCTCTCTGTCCTCTGCTAACGCACGAAAGTGTTGCAAGTCTTCCTAACTCGAAAGCTTTTACAGAAATTATGTAATTATATTAATAGTTATTTTTAATGTGTATACTATGGTAAAAGGTCCACTGTTTATGAATGGTATTCTTCCATTTCGTATTGTTCCTAAAAGCATTCCATGAATTTTAAACGTTATTACTTTTCTTTCTTTACTAATGTGTTATTTTTTTTTATTTCTCTGTGTTTGTGTGTGTGTGTATTTGTGTGTCTGTATTTGTGCACTTGGTGACTGCTGTCCAATTTCATTGTACATTGCGCAAAGGGCAAGAAAAATAAATAAGGAAATAATAAAGAAATGTCCATAACATTTACTCTATGTTTCCAATGCTATTAATTTGTGTTATCTAACTCCGATATTAATATCAAATCCTTCTTGGGGGTCAACATATTATAATAATATAATAATAATAATAATAATAATAATAATAATTAACCGTCTTTATTTTATATCAGATTTTTTTAAATATACACAGACTTTCAACTGGAGTGGCAACTTATAAGGTGCTCTTCCGCCCAACTCGACAATTTATTTTTTCATGACAATAAGAGGAATATATATATATATATATATATATATATATATATATATATATATCTATATATATATATATATATATATATATATATATATATATATATATATATATATATAGTTTTAAAAACTAGGAAACCATTGATTTTAATATTAAGAGTCTCTAGAGCCCTTTCAGCCAACATCTCATCAGGAGACAATCGTTGGATAAGCGAAATGAATAATAGCGATATTGAAGAGCAAAAAGAGGGGAAACACAATAAAATAACGAACAAGTATATATACTTGTAACGAGGGAAGGGTTATCGTGTAAATAAATAGCGAGGGACAGTTAAAATAAAATATCCCCAACAGATTTAGAGACCTTATAAATTCTTTCTGCCGGCAGAGAGAAGGTTTTTAAATCCTATACAGACCGATTCCAAAATCTTCAAATGATTATTGGAATCGGCTGTATAAATAATTCTAAACCACTTATTTTTATATTAACTTGGCACAAGCTATATTCTCAACTAAATGTTGAGCAATAGCCGATTCCATATTCATGGGGGAAGATAGCATATTCTATCTATCTTACCAAGTCGTATTTTGGAAGGAACGTGCTGATTAATTCTAGTTTCCAAATGCAAGGTTGTACGCCCCACATAACCAGCAGCACACTGGCAATTAAATTCATATACTAAATTACTCAATTTGATGTAGGGCAAATATATATATAGATTTTTTTAGTTTGTTAGTTTTTTGTTTGTTTGTTTTTTGTTTGTTTTTTTGTTTTTTTTGTTTTGTTTTGTTTTTTTGCGATGACTCTGTTTGATCAGCAAAACGACAAAAGAAGTGAATTCCATATTGTCTCAGAAGAAAATATATTTCCATGCAATAAATAATAAAAAAACGATACATTTAAAGTAAAAAAAAAAACAGATATAACGTGAATCGACCAAAAGAAATATCCTGTTTTTTTTTTGTTTGTTTGTTTTTTTGTTTGTTTTTTGTTTTTTTTGTTTTGTTTTGTTTTTTTGCGATGACTCTGTTTTTGCCTAAAAATCAGATTAGAAACAGAAATATCAATGAATTTTGCCAAAATCGATTGGTTAATATCAATATTATTGTGAAAACATTGACTTGCAGAATCAAATTCGATATCGTCTAGCTAGCTTCTGCTGTGTCATTTGAGAGTAAGATAGAAACGAGGAATGATTCTGTATGCCAATTAAAAAAACGAAGAAAATGTGTCAAGAAAGTTAAAGAAAAAGGAAAAGAAGAAGGGAATGAAGATGCGAAAATCGCAGAAATTCAAGAGGAATTGACAAAAGTTAAATAAAATAGAAGAAATGGTATAGAATAAGAAGAAAAAAAACTGGAAAAGGAGACGAGAAGAAGATGATCAAGAGAGGAAGAAAAAGAATGTGTATGAAAGAAGCCAAGAAGAAGTAGAAAAGGAAAGACAAGAAAAAAGAGGGAAATGGAAAAAAGAAGAAACGAGAAGAGGATAACAATTATGACACGAAGTTGAGGGAATAGAAGAAGAAGAAGAAGAAGAAGAAGAAGTCGAAGTCGTCAATAAAAGAGGACAAGAATCAATCACAAGTAGAAGACTGTAGACAAGAAAAAGAAGAAAGATAAAGAGAGGTAGTTACGATAAAAGTTAGACAAGGAGGAAAAAATATAAGACGAATGTGAAAGAGAGGAAAGACCGATTAGAAGTAGAGAAACAAAAGAATGCATAAAATGAAGAAAAGAAGAAAAGGAAGCTTAGACAAAAACGAACTCATTTCTGCAGAAAAGAGGTTACAAAAAAGAAGAAAAAGAAAGCATTACAAAAGAAGTAGAAGAAAACCACTAGGAAGGGAGCTGGAATGAAGAGTGAGAATGAGAAAAAGAAGAGTGAAAGAAATGAATAAGAATATCTTGCTAATAGCACAATGAACAAGACGCTGTGTAAAGGAATAGAAATGAAACAAAACCAAATAACCGAGAACAGAAACGCGAAGAAGCGAAAGAACAAAAAAAAATGAAGAACAAGAAGAACGAAAAGAAGCAGATAAAGAAGCGTAAAGAAAACAAAGAAAACTGAAAAAAAAAGTGAGAAGAACTGAGAGATGAAGACGATAACAAAAGAGGATTAGGGTCATAAGACAGTAAATAGAAGATTTCGTCCGACGCACTCATCCCGACTTAAAAACCGGAGAACGTGCACGCCATAATGCGTAATCGGAGCAATTGTATTAGATTGGATGGAGCCGTCCATAATTCCTGTTTTCCTGCTTGGTTGACTTTTTATTGTTTTGACATCAGAGATTGTTCAGAACTCTGCTACCTTGTGTATTCTTCTTCGTTTTTCTTTTTCCCAAGAGTTTTTGCTAACGCCATTATTCAGAAAAACCACCCACATTCAAAGCCTTTTTGTCATAATGTCTATATCACAGCATTCCAGGCCAACGCACAGTCCGTTTGATAATGGGCAAGTTGTAATTTTGCCTGTTAGATCGAGCAAAAATATCGAGAATTTCACACGTCATGACTTTTTTTTTTTTTACTTTTGAGATATGGCTCGGATATTAACTTAAACAATTCTAACAAAAACATTAAAAAGTCATGTTCTGGAGATCTCTAATTCATAAAGCTAAGTATCTTGCCAAGAATATTTCTTGTCAGATGACCCCATTTTCTGACCATTTCTACCTGAATTGTTTGGATAAACAGTTACCACTTTTTGATATTATTTATCCTAGTGCTATTTTCATCCTCTTTGTTCATATTATCAAAAGGATTTGGCTTTTTGTACCCTCCGGACTTCATCAGGGGCTTTTTGATCCGAGTAACCTTTGAGAAATTTCGAACTGAACGCTTTATTTAATCAACGGACGTAAAATTCTCTTTTTCAGTTGTCCAGGGCAGGCGATATCTCGTTTTGTTCTTATTTAGCAGTGTACATCTATCACTCGCCCGGTATGTACGACCCAGCCCAGAGATTGAACTCACAATTACTGTGCCGAGTTCTTTGCGTTTACTTTCGTACAAATACCCTTCCACTTCTAGCTTTTTAATTGCTGTCTTTTGTCGATAACTTTCACCCACCCACCCCACTTGATGGCCGGCTGTTGTCTCAATAATGCTCCTTTCCTTGAGCGTCTTTTGAGACCCAAGCATATCCCAGAACTCAAGTGGAACACATATGTACGATCCATCACTAGATGCTGGAAAAATGGTCGATTTCCTGTACCACACCAGTAAGGACCTCCCGATACTCTTTACTATGTGCCTGATCATTTTTCACCTTACATTTTCTTTCCCACAGACGAAACGTCGCAAGCATCTATCGCTATTTCCATGGCAAGTGTTCTGGCAAGCTACAGTCCTTGGTTCCTCAAGCCCTGACCTTTGCAGCTGGGACCCGCCGTGTCACATACACGAGGATGAATCATCCTTATTCATGTCGTATTCCTGTTCAAGTCTAAATCGTTATCTTCCCTACATGACCTCATGAACTGCTCTTCCTGCCTTTTCTTACTCTCATACACCACTACAGAGTAAGCTTCTACCTTGGGTCTTGTATCGTTTTTCCTTAGACCTGCTTGTTTAGGAAAATTTAAGCATTTAACCCCTTAAAGCTTTCTTGATATTTACTGACAGCTGGGTATATAAGTGGACGTATGCCTTTCACATAAGCTTTCAGAACAGCTTTATATCTGCAAAGTGCACACCCTAGACCAGAGAAACGATCATGGCAAGAGGTAAACAAGAAAAATTACAATGGACAACTCTAGACATACTACTTAAAAGACTGATAAAATAAAATATATGTACATGTTTACGCAGAATACACCTAAAACGGGAAGCGCTGTCTGTAACAATTTTAACTTAGAACAAATACATTAGGAATAATTATATCAAAGGAAAAAAAAACAGAAAAACATGAAATATCATCTTGAGGGAAAAACACTGTAAATGGATACAGTAAACAGACTCAAAAGGAATACAAAGCCGGTTTTACATGATACGGAACGATGATATATTGGAAATTGTGCAAATGCCTTGAGTTCCATCATGTAAACATTTGCAATGGGCACAAACTGAAGATACTGAGGCAGAGAGAGAGAGAGAGAGAGAGAGAGAGAAGATAGATATGAAAGAGATTTAAATAGATAGATAGATAGATAGATAGATAGATAGATAGATAGATAGATAGATAGATAGATAGATAGATCTGTAACATAGAAAGGGTTACTGAATGAGGAATAAACAAAACGGAGGTTGTTAATGAAATGATAATCCTTATAATATCAACAAAATACAATACCCGCCAGCGGCGTGAAGTAGATGAACCACTGCTAGTGGTGAACTATTTAGACAGCATATTACCCCACTAACAATAGTGTCGAACGTATTTATGCGGATTAGGACATACCCAGTAGTGTTCATAGGTACGGTATATAACAGATAGATAGATAGATAGATAGATAGATAGATAGATAGATAGATAGAAAGATTGATTTACAGGTTTCATCTATCTTTTAATCAAGTTAACTCTTCTAACAGCTGTAAAACCACATGAGAAAATATTAATAGCACTTTATCGAGAACTCATCACCTTTCGGCTCTTCTTCTAATCACAAGCCCCTAAACAACAAGACTTCGTCACGGCCATCACTGCTACTACCACGGGAGAAGGTCGCATTGAAGATTAGAATAGCACTAATGACTGGAAAGGAGTGAAGATGTCAGCACTGATTCGACGTTGAAGTTAATGAAGATGATTCGATGGCTAATTGGAGACGTCTTCTAGATCTTCCTCTCTTCCCCCCTTTCACTCTCTCTTCCCATCACTCTCTCTTTCCCTCACTCTCTCTTTCTGATTCTTCATGTTTATTCCCTCATATTCTTTCTCTTCTGCTCGCTCTTGTTTTATTTATTCACACAAATAATCCCGCTCTCTCTCTCTCTCTCTCTCTCTCTCTTTCACACACACACACACACATATTCGCACGCACACAGACACACATGCACACACACACTTTCAAACACACACGTTTACTTAGCATCTTTTCGTTTATTTTTCATTAGCTCTCTTTCTTTTCTCTCTTCGCTGCTTTGCCATTTTTTGTTTATTAATTCTTTCTCTGTTTTGTTTATCCGCGCTCACTTATTTTTCATTCACTCTTTCTCTCTCTCCCTCTCTATCTCTCTCTCTCTCTCTCTCTCTCTCTCTTATGTCTTCACCCTCTCAATAATATATTCACACTTCTTCATCTCATTTACACACACTTTGTCTTTCACTTCTACATACATTCTCTTTTAAATTTACTCACACTTTTGTTTATTCTTTCTTTCTTTTTATATATATATATATATATATATATATATATATATATATATATATATATATATATACCTTTTTAAACAATATTTATTATGAAAAAAGAAATATAACAATTCAACAATATTTTTAAATGATTATTCCTGGGCGTATGATTATCGACACGCATTTTTATAACCGGAAAAAAATAATATTTTTTACTTAAAAAAGTAAACAAAACAGCAATTTTTATTAACAAATAACCCGCCTGCAAAAACGCCTGATAATTATGCACCAACCCAATATAATCTCATGAGTTTATTCACTTTATTCATTCTGCCTTCTTTCCATTTTTTTCTTTTTTTGCACTATCACTTTTCTGCTTCTCTTATGTGCCAATTCTCTCTCTCTCTCACTATCTATCTATCTATCTCCACTACTGCTACTACTAGCTTCTCTCTCATTTTCTCTCACTTTTCTTCTCTTCTCTCACATGTTCATTCAGTTCCTCTTTTTTTACGTTTCATTTATTCATCTTATCTATTCCCTTTTCTCATTCTTGCCCATTCTCTCTCTTTCTCTTTCTCTCTCTCTCTCTCTCTCTCTCTCTGTCCCTCTCTCTCTCTCGCTGTCCCTCTCTCTCTCTCTCTCTCTTCTACCTACCATTCTGCGTTCCTTTACTCTCTATCTCTCTCTCTCACACACACACATACACACACATTCGCTGTCTCTTTTTTTATCGCTTTTCTTTCTTTTCTACTGTTTTCTGAACTATGAATATTTTTCAGGTAAAAAACAAATCGGCTTTGAATTCGGAAGCGAAACGAAGCCAAACAAAATATTTTTTTGTTCTGTCAGAAAAGAAACTGCAATTTTACAAAACGGGAAGTGGAAACACACCGAAACGAAATTTAGTTGAAACGGAGAGAAGGAATTAAAAGCCGCTGTAATTACAACTTGCATGATACAAATTTGTTTTTTCCGTGTGGCAATGAAGTCCTGAAAAGGTCGATAAGATTAACAACAGAAAGAAAACAATGCCAGATATAGAAAAGAAAATCTTCCTGCAACGTTTCATTGGCAAAGGAATGTCGTGAGAGTTTTATGCTCTTATTTTCTGAAAAAGACATTGAACAGAATTCTTTTTTTAAAAGTAAAAACTGAAGTCAAGCAAAAGAGAAAATGAAGAGAAGAAGCAGAAAACAAAATTGGAAGAAAAAGACGTGTTGTTACATAATGGAAAAGGGAGAAAAGAAAGATAAAATTGTGGAATGTGACATAATAAGAGTCGGAGGCATGATAATAAGAGTCGGAGGCATAAACGATAAGAAGGTAAAACAAAGTGAGTAGAAATAATGAAGAGAGAGAGAGAGAGAGAAAGTAAGAAAAAAATTATGTTTCCATTGACTGCAAAGGAAGAAACAAAGAAAGTCTAAAACAAAAGCGGGGTGAAAAAAAGAAAACGAAGTGAAAAATTAAAATGTCGGATAATAAGAAATTTACAAAGGGGGATAGAATAAATGTTATAAACGAGGTTAGATTTGTCTGTAGAAAGAAAGAAAAAAAGAAAGAAAAAAAAAAAGAAAAAAAAAGAAAAAAAAAAAGAAAGAAAAAAAGAAAGAAAGAAAGAAATTGAAGAGGAAAATAAGACATGAAATATTCCGGATTTCCAAATGTTACCAATGCTTTTTTTAAAAACAAATTTGAAAATAAACAATTTTTAATGTTATTTATTCAGGTAACCTAACGATTTGTATCCTAAGGTTCACCCAATATAAGGTTCCAGAGCTACTTGTCTTAGAGAATTACTAAATGAAGTGTTTGATAGGTAAGAAAGACGAGGTTAAAAGACGGAAACATTATGGAGATAAGAAGGATAGATTGTGATTTACTGTTATTACTTAGTAGTTCAGCATTCCTTTATTTCTAATGACATTTTTCCCTCTTTTAATACTTTGTTTCATTTCTGAAAAGCAACTAATCGAATGCGTCTTCGGATTTCTGTGTCATATTTTCTATTATCTTAAATAAATAAAGGATAGTACATTATAATGAATATGTGTTGCGTTCACTTTCACATATGTGCCTGGGGAAAAGGCGTGAATCTATTTATTCTCCCCCCCCAGATATGGGTTAAATAGCAGAGCAGACTGCTATCTCTATAGCTGTGGATAGCAGTCAGTCTACAAGTATTGATTTGTTTTTATGGCTTATCAACACTCAAAACCAAATAATTTTTATTTTGATAGTGAATAACTGGCAAAATTAACTATTTAACACATAGCTGAGGGAGAGGATGGAACTCATACTTTTCCCAAAGGTATTTGCTCGTAAGTGAATGTAATGAACTCGACTGGAATTTGAAAACGGCTTTCCATTACACCACCAATCGAAAAATATCTATTCTGAATTTAAAAACGTCGACACGGCAAAAACAAACAACCCACTAGTAGCATTGGTAATTCCCAGATAATAAATTAACGGAAGCTATGGAAAACTATGACTGCGTATGTCCTGGATATATATATATATGAATGTAAAGGTTATGCAGAAATGGAGATCGGTACAATAAAGAGTAATGAAAAGAAAGTATGGAAAATATGACACCGAAATCCGAAGGCATATTGGCATTGTAAAGATGCCTTCCAACAATTAGAAAAAGTACTAAGAAACAGGAAAATATCATTAGAAACAAAGAAAAGAGTGCTGGACTAATATCAATAAGGCAATGAATGTTGCATCTCAAATGACAAGAATAGTATACCGGTCTCCTCTCTGATTTCGTCTTCCTATTTCTTAGGTAATTTACTAAGGGCTCTTTTACCAAGAAAGCTGTCTTTGTAGGATATATATACAGAATGCTTCGATCTCCTCTTCTGATTAAATGGCCGAAACGGTTTTGGCCTCCTTCTCATAATCAGGGGAATTATTTTTTATCTATATAAGTTTTATCTGTTTGAATTTTCATTGCTCATTTTATGCCACCAACGATTATGCATTGTAACTAGTGACTATTTTATTATGTTTGAAAATTGGAATTATACGAAAGTCGGCTAAAAAGTTCATAAACTGACCATGAAGGAGTAATGCTAAGCTGTGAAATCTTGCATTCATTAATTTCAACTTTTCTTATTAATAATCGCATTGTATTTTTTTTCCAGAAAAGTGGCGTTTCTTTCTCTCTCTCTCTCTCTCTCTCTATATATATATATATATATATATATATATATATATATACATGATTCATTTTTTTGCTTGCAAACTTTCTTTTTAGCTGGTGTATTTTTGGGGGTGGGGATTTACTTTAATTTGGGTGAAATTTTATATTGAGTTCAGATTTGAATAAAAATCAATATTATTTTTTTAGTCTATTTCTTATCGCAAATTTACCCAGGCCATCGATGTACAGCAATTAGTAGACAGCGCTGATGAGAATACACATTCTTTATCTTTCCGATTAAAAGTTAGCTGCGAATTAAGATTAAAGCAAATTCTAATTAAAAATGAATAATAATAGTTCACAAATGTGCCATCTGATACAAAAAGAAAATGAAAGTAAATTCTAGGCAAAAATGGACAATATTCGCCAATACTTAAAAGAAAAAAAAAAAGAAGAAAAACAATTTTGCTGTGATTTCTGAGATGAAGAATGATAATTCTTATCGGCTTTGCTATTCGAACCAAGAAGCTTACTGTGTTTGTTATACTCACAAAGATTTTCGGTATTTTTACCCTACGACCTTCTTCAGGTTTTTGCCCGATAACCTTATTGGAATTTCGAACCGAACCGTTTATTCATTCTTCTAATACCTGGAATGTGCTTTGTAGTGTATCGGCTCAGAGTGAGAACTCGAAGAGTTGAGTTCGAATTCCAATCGAGTTCATTAGATTCACTTTCGTGCAAATACCCTTCGGAAAGGTATGAATCCATCTCCCCACTCCTATCTATGGTTTGAATTGCAGGACAATCTACAGCAGAAAGAAATAGCAACCTCGTCAGTCATGTATCAAAAGACATATGATCGACCAAGAGCGTATCACGTATGGCACTTAACCGACTAAATACCTGGAAAAAGAAATGAAAACGACCTCCTCACGTGGATCGAATAAATGATTAAAATGGCAATAAAATTACTATGAGAACAGACACTTGAAATATCAAAATGTTGTATGTAGAACAAACCAGTGGAAGATGTTGATGTGGATAGAACATCATATAAAATAAAAAATATTATTGATGTTCGGCATCTTTTGAATTTGTTGTTTCTTACTTTTCTAAAATTATAAGTACACAAATCATATTCAATCAAGAATTATCATTTTTTTTTCATACATCTATAAAGTATAGATTCACATACTATGCAGTGTAAATATTTAATGCCTTGAATGACCACAGCGTGACACCGGGGTAATGTGTCACGCAAGTATTTGCACCCGAGTATGTCACACATATTCTAAATTCAGCGTGGACACCTCGGCGTCGTGTAATGGATAGCAAGCTTGTCTCGCTAAAAGAGTTCCGACTAAATAGTGAGTTCGATCCTCACTGGGTATCCCATACTTTCGGCCTTGTGCCACATCTAAGCTACGCTTAGAAAATCAATATTCTAACTTCAGCGTTACCGACCAGTAGAAGCGTTCATGTTAGACTGTTAGCAGAAACTGAATGAAAGGAATCTAGTGTAATGGATTAACATCAAGTTCCGTTTGTAAAGATTAGTAAAACCGTTATTGAAATTTTAGATCTGTTAAAAATGGCATATGATTAACGTTGGGTGATTTTCAATGAGGCAGAATGTTCAAGTAAAGGTGAGAACATGTGTACGATGACACAAATTCCAAGTGCTAACGTAAGAACCTTAATGCGCTCAGATCGAAAATTAATTGTGCGAATGGAAGCAGACAAACTAAATTAATAGGGAATCAGCACAACAGATTCTTACAAAGGATTTAAGAATAAGAAAAATGATTCTCTGGAAGTTTGCAAGTTCATAGATACGAAAACAATTACAAAAATGGTTCCTTCATTTTATTCACCAGACTTCGTGATTTTTAGTTATTTCCAAAATTTAAAAATGGCCTGACAGAACATAGATTTGCTTACATTCCTGACATACATTAAAGCGAGACTAAATTTCTACAAAATATTCCTTATTCTAGAAAACCAGACCAAAGAATGTTTCCAACAATGTTGCCATTGTTTCATGGCATGCATGGCTTCACAGGCAGTGGTCTTTGAAGGTGACAGCCACCATTAGTCACCAGGTAAGCAAACTGCTTACATTCTAGGAATTAAATTCTCACACCTCGTATATGATACTATAAGCCAGTCTGTGTCAAATCATTAGACATCGAATTAAACAAGTTTTTATATGGTGACTCGTAATTACATTATTTCGAAGGAAAACTCGTTGACACAATGCGGAAGCAAAAATGGGATGATTTGGCTTGGAGACTGTGAAGACATTGAGAAAAATGAGAACTGTAAATAAAGTCTACAGAAATGGCTTCAGACATTCTAACTCGTTTAAAGTTGCAACACATCACTGCTGTAGCTTCAAGTTAATTAAAGAAGCGAGATGTCGTTACAGGGGAAAAAAAAGATGGTCGCTACGCGTTCAGATGTAATGATCACTGGCACAAATTTTGTTGGGCGAAATACAAAATTGGCGTAACGAATCGACTCTCGACCATCTGTGACTAAAATTAACTAAATGTAGACAAATAATGGAGGTTAATGAAGATGATCGTGCCGCAGGCGTCAATTAGATGCCGCCAGATGTCGCTAGTTGCCGACAAATAATACATTTGCACATAGTAACTCGGATATACGCGTAGCGTAGTGGCTATAAGTGTGGAAAGTGAGTTTTGTGTGTCGAGTTCAAAACCAAGCTGAGCCCATTGCGTTCACTTTCGCACAGATGCTCTTGAAAAAATATGAAGCAATTTCTTTTCCCAATTAATAGTCGATTAGCTGTGTATAAGAATAAAACCCTTCTTAATAAGGAAACAACAGCAGTAACACCTAGCGTGATAATCCACAGAGAAATCGACAGGATTATTTAGTTACTTATTTATTACGTTACTCATTTAACAGACATAATCATTATTATTATTATTATTATTATTATTATTTGTGTATGTTATGTTTCCTGCTTTGTATCATGTAGAGTCGGATCCAAACTATGGTCCTTAGGCCCTATAGGAGTATTGTCATTTAATTGATAGCACTTAGTAAATGGAATGTTCCTAGTAGTGTGAACTTCTGGACAACTTGTTTGTTGATGTTACCTGGGACACAGTTAAATTGTCCATTCATTTTCTCACGAGGACAAGAGATTCGATTACTGTTGGTCTCAGGCTTCATTCCCCACATCCTGCTAATCTAGATCTCCAGGTCCTCGTATTTGGACAATTTCTCAATAATTTTCATAGATTATTATTATTATTATTATTAATATTTTATTTCCTTTAATTTCTGACGTGTACACATTTCTTTCCGGGTCCCGCACAGAGATTAGGTCTCTGTGCGGGACCCGGAAAGAAATGGCATCATGACATTTTCCACTGGCCAATTAAAAAAAACATATTTTACATAGATAAAGCCCTTCGTAAGGTGTGGGCAGTAATCGTGAGAACAATTTTTGTATTTCTTTAAGGCATGGACTTCCAGGAATCCCTTCAATTAGTCTAGTGGAATCTTTTGCAACTATTCCGAGGGCTCCAACTACAACAGGGATTGTTGCTGTTCCCATGTGCCACATTTTTGAGATTTCGATTTCAAGGTCCTTGTATTTTGATAGATTTTTGAAGATCTTCATTGATACATTGCAGTCTGCAGGGACTGCCATATCAATAAGGAGGCAAATTTTAGTTTGTGGTCTCTAATAACAATGTCTGGGCGGTTAGCTTTGATTGTTCTATCTGTGTGTATTGTGTAATCGCATAAAATAGTAACAGGTCCTATCATCGTAAACGGGGCTGGGTGGTGTTCATACCATTTTCTTGCAGTTTTCTTCCCGTACAAGTTGCAGATTTTACAGTGCAGATATTGGTCAAGTCTGTCATGCCGGGTTTTATATTCAGTGGGTGCCAATACCACAAGATGATCAATTGTTTCTGGATATTTATCACAAAATCTGCATTTGGGTCTAACACAATATTTTAGTATGTGTGCTTGATAATTTCTAGTTAACAAGCATTGATCCTGTGCAACAAAGATAAAACCTTCGGTTCCAGCTTTTAACCCTGCACTACGTAGCCACTGATGAGTACGGGGTTTGTCTACATCAGCTTGTTTGGTACGGGCAAAGTATTGGCCATGAAGTGGTTTATCTTACCATTGTTTCTGTATCTGGTCGGTTGCATTTGCTTTTGCTTTCTTTTTTAAGTATTTTGCAGATTGAATCGGTGTATTGTGCTTTACTTGTATTTCTGCACCCACTTGAAATACCATTTTAAACTTGTTAGCTTCCTTTATTACGGAATAAAGACGCTTAATATTTTCACATTATTTGACACATATCATCATCCAGTCTTCTGTAATTTCCAGGTATCTTTGAAGGCCAATTGTTGTAGTTTTGTAGGACAGTTTTAGTTGAAATAATACTCTGCCTCCTTCGGATCTGGGCACATACAGATGATCAGCATCAGCTTTGGAATGATGCATGCGTCCATTCGCTTAATGTCAACTATGGTCCAGTTAAAGATGTTAAAGCTGTTCACAGGGACAGCCAATGTGTCTATGGCTGATATTCTGTTTTTTGAATTCAGTACTAGACGCACACGGCTGTAGTACTCCTTTCTTACCTTCTCCTTCATTTGTGTATGTTGTATACCATCTCCTTCGCTAATTACTAGGTACTTATAGGCTTCATCTTGTTCCAGTTCCCTAATCTTTGTGACAATTATTATTATTATTATTATTATTATTATTATTATTATTATTATTATTATTTCCTTTGATTTCCGCTGTATACACATTTCCTTATGGGTCTCAACCAGAAATCGAGGTTCAGAAAAGGCTTCATGGCATTTTCCACTGATCAAAAATGAAACTAAGATCACACCCATTTTACAGAGATAAAGCTCTTCGTAATATGTGAGCTGTACTTGTGAGTAGAATTTTTTGTATTGCTTTAAGGCATGAGCTACCAGGAATTCCTCCAATGAATCTAACGGGCCCTTTTTTAATCAATCCGCGGGCTCCAACTACAACTGTAATTATTGATGTCCATGTATGCCACATTCTTTAGCTTTCCACTTCACTTGTATTTTGATAGATTTTTCTGAAAATCTGCAAAGACACATTAGATTTCATGTCAATAAGAAAGCAGATTGTTTTTTGTTTTTATTTTGTTTTTTTGTTTTTTGTCTTTCATTACGGTGTCTGAGCGATTAGTTTGGATTCTTCTGTCCGTGTATTGTAAAGACCAATAAAAAATTGTTACAAGTCCTATCTTTGTAAACGGGTGTGGTTGGTGTTCATACCAGTTTCTTGCAGTTTCCTTCCCGTAAAAGTTGCATATGTTCCACTGTATATATATTGTCCCTCTCTATCATGACGAGTTTTATATTTAGTGGGTGCTAACACCGAGCAACCTGATACAATTTTTTCTGGATATTTATCACAGAATCTCCATTTCGGGGCAATACACTTTTTAGTGTGTGTTCTTGGTAATTTCTAGTTAACAAGCATTGGTCCTGTGCAGCAAAAATGAAACCTTCGATTTCAGATTTTAACCCTGCACTATGTAAACAATGATGAATATGGATTTGTCTACATTAACTTATTTGGTACAGGCAGAGTATTGATTATGAAGAGGCTTATCTTGCCACCGTTTTTGCATTTGGTACATTGCATCAGGATTTTCACAGATAAGATCTTAATATTTGGTAATTATTATTTGCAGCGTGTCCCAAACAACAACAATTGCAATTTTCTTCTGATTCTCATTATACATCACTTTGCGGGTTATTCTTGCCATTCCCAAGACACGTCCTTTCTTGGCAATCAATGTACGATTTTGATTTGGATGTACATCTTATTAGAAATATAAAAGAAAACTTTAAGCAGGCATACCTTATCTTTTCAATTTATTAAAACCTGCTTCAATGAATTCGTACTAACTAAATATACTTTACACACGCGCACGCACACACACGCGCACACGCACACATACAGACACGCACACACACACACACATACACACACACACATATATATATATATATATATATATATATATATATATATATATATATATATATATATTGCTTCACCAACCACATCATTTTCTCCTCTACGTTTCAATAAGCACATGAAATCCACAATAACAAAAATAAGCTCCACTGACAACAAAAATCCAAACTTCATGATTCTACTCGCCAAGGCTCTATTAACAAATCTCTAAAAACGCCTAAGACGAACAGAGAACAAAAAACACGGAACCTGGAATATATACAATTGAATTCCTGCAATGCCATAAAAATTACATAGGAAAACTTCTAGGAACTTTAAAACCCACATCTGTGAATACAAAAGATACCTCCGTTGGGAAAAAAAAAATTAGTAACACATAGAATAATAATAGGTAATAACTTCGATTTTAAAAAAATGCCACCTTAATAAAAAAAAAAAAAAAAAGAACATATCCTATTAGGAAGAAAATATCGATAAACACGCTAGACGCATTTTTTTATATAACCCACATTGATAAAGCCCAGAATTAAATAATGTAAGATCCACACAGCTGATGGCCTAAATCTTTCATACATCGATTTCCATGAAAGTGTATACTCATCACACGACCAAAAACACCTTTCTCCAACATATCAAACATCCATAGATACACTCAAAAGTCATATGTATTAACAACAATAACAATAATATTAATAAAAATCACTCCTGTTTTAATATTTGTTAAATGAAAACGCCAAAAAACATCGCCTGTCTTAATGTATGTTGGTAATTCTAATCGTTTTTTTAATCTTCGTTTTTTCTTTCAACTTACTATGTGTATTTAACTTAATTCCTAGTATTTTTTTCTCTCCCTTTCTTTGTCTTAAACTTTCTGTTAATATTTGACCATAGTATATATATATATATATATATATATATACGCATGCTACTGTCTGCATAAATTACTTGCGCATTAATATATTGTTAATTATCGAGGCCCATATATCTAATGGTTTTTTCTAGCGTGGGGTACAGGACGATGGATGCATCCATTTTCCCCCAAAAGTGTTATTTTGGGAACGATGGCACATCTTAGCAAGAACCACCCACACACAAACACACACACACTTCATTTGGCCTGAGAGATTAAATTTCGTCTCTAGCCTACCAAAGTCAACAAGACCAAAATCACTCCTGCTTTAATATTTGTTCAGTGAACCCCCAAGAAAACCTCGGTAAGTCTTAATGTATGTTGGTAATTCTAATCTCTTTTATGAATCGTCGTTTTTTGTATTTCTTTTTCATCATACTATGTGCATTTAAGTTAATTCTCAATGTTTTTCTCTCCTTTTCTTTGTTTAAACTTACTGCTAATACTTGACACAGTAGGTATATATATATTTCCAAAAAAGTGGATATTGTGACTTATACTAAATTAAAACTTTCAAACTTTATACCTGTTTCACACTCCCTGTCTATAAACCTCCCTCCGATCTATAATGCTTTTATTTTGTAAGCCTGAATTTATCTTCTTATTTTTTCTTTTTTTTTTTCTTCTCTTGAACAAATTGCCGTTTGACATGCCACGCCTTTGTACACCATCTAATATACTAACAAATGGGGGTAGGGAATGTTCACGCATCCCCGAGCAACCCTCGTTAGCCCGCCCATTTTTCCAATCGAGTCTCTTAGTCCTCAAGTACGTGAGCAAGCTTGTCTTGGTGCCTTCTGACCCATGGAGGAGTTCTGTTGCCTGACTTTTCGGAAGACGCGATATGTCCAATCGGAGCATGTAATTTCTTTCTTGAGTTGATTGTCCCTTCATTAAGGGCGCTGAAGATAGACGTTTTCTGGATTTTGGCGTTTTCCGCCCGATAGTCAGGGATCGAGTAACTCGAAGGGGGCTATCCTATCAGCAGATATATAATATCGGTGCTATTGTACTGCTATTTTGTGAATTGTTTCTGGACCGTGCAGTAGTCTCCGGTGGGTCCTCTCGTTGCCGTGATGAAGGGTAATGTTACGGCTGCATTTCTGGACGATTCTCTCCAATATATTTATACATGTAACCCCTGCGGGTGTGTCTGTCTCTCTATCTATTAGTCTTGCACCAACCAATGCACACATGAAACCAATCAAAATACAAATGACCAAACTACCAAACCTAACCTAAAAAAAACACAACACCTCGCACACCACCTCCTACACCAACGTGAGAGGTCTACCTTCCAACTTTGCAGAAGTGGAACACCATTTTCTCCAATCTAAACCACACCTCCTGCTACTTTCTGAAACTGGTATCCATGCTTCATGCGCTCTGGGTGAGCTGACAGTCCCGGGCTACTCACCTCTTATTGTCAAACATGACCATCTAAATCGTTATGGCCATGGACTTGAGCCTACATCAAGGGCGAGTTTCCCTGTGACAGAAACGAAAAAAAAAACGAGCAATCCGATCTCCTTTATATGTGCTTCCGCTTGACACTTATCCATAGTAGCACATTCCTCTTCGCTCTCTATCGGCCTCAAGGCGAAGGGACTGTAATCTTCGACCCAATATATGAAAAGATTGCAACATCCTCACTTAATTTCCCTCGGTCAGCTTTCACATCAATATCAATATCCGCCATAAAAAGTGATGTTGAAATACTGATGTTGAAGGCAGGTATTGCAGAGACTACTCCATCGCCTATGAACTAACCCAGATCATCGGAGATCCTACCCGGATACCAACCACGACGGGACATCAGGCGTGCCTACTTGACCACTTCCTAACATCCTGCCCTGATAAATGCTTATCAAAAGTTTTGCCTCCTCTAGACACGTCAGACCATTCCCTAATCAGTGTCCAGATTGATAGAAAGGTTTTTTCGCTATACAAAGTCAGACTGGGACAGTTTCAATCCTACATGATGGAAGCTCCCCTCCCAAGCTTCTTCAAGCATGCTTCTTTAAAAAATGCAGCGCTTGTCACTGACTGGATCCTTTCTGGAATGGAGAATTTATACCAAAAAAAAATTCCAGCAAAAATCAAACAGTCAACCCTGGTTTACCCCTGAATGCGCTGCATCCATAACCCTCACCGAAAAACAATATCTATCGCAAGGAGCGATCTAAATTCAACCCACACTGCATTTCAGAACTGCCCGCAATCGCTGCAAAATTGTTGTAACAAATGCCAAGGTGCAGCTATGCACGAGAAGTCCAGACCAAGTTTAAAAAGAAACAAATTGAATTCCATAAATTCTGGGTGATCACCAACCAAATCATGAACATAAATTAAATTGTAAATGGTCTCGACAAATAAGGCGAACGTCTTCGCCGCCATCTTTGCCTCTTAACGTAAGATGACGAAGACCAACCCCTCCTCAAGTTAGACGCAATCATCAGGCCGCCTGACGATTGAACCTAACATAAAACAGCCTATCGCCTCTGAGTGTTGACTTCAATGTTCACTTTTATATTTATATATATACATATGGGTGTTTGGGTGTGAATGATAAAATAAGGACCAAATAGGAAACACTTATTAATTTAGCATTTTTCGTTTTTTTTTTTATATATTATATATATATATATATATATATATATATATATATGATTAGAAAAAGAACTATTAGGAAATAGACTTTAATCTAGTATCTTTCACTTTATTAAAGCTTTATCAGTGATCAAGATAGAAAAGATAAAAATGATTAAAAAACAAAAAGGCGTAGACTAATGGTATATATATATATATATATATATATATATATATATATATATATATATATATATATATAAAATTGTTGTATATTAAAAATTGTTGCTGAAATATATATATATATATATATATATATATATAAAATTGTTGTATATTAAAATTTTTTTTGAAAATATATATATATATATATATATATATATATATATATATATATATATATATATGAAAAGTGTATATAAATATAAATAAATATATATATGTATAATTATTTATATATTATATACGTGGTACTTTATTAGAAAGCGCTCAATATCAGAGATAGAGCTAACATATTTGGTTGGATAGCAAAAAAAGTAGTACGATGAATGACAAAACGACGAAATTTCCCCCACCACTTCCACAATAACACCAATACACGCAATCTACATAAACCCAAATTTTTAAAACATTAATCAGTTTGTCTGACGATCGCTAAAGCGTGAAACCCAGGGTTTACAAACAACAAATATATATATCCAACCAATATATATATATATATATATATATATATATATATATATATATATATATATATATATATATATATATATATATGGTATATTTCGGCAACAATTTTTAATTTATATAATTTTGGTTAAATGCCAACCAAGGAGAGCTCGTTGTTATTTATTATTTATCTATTTTTTCAATGCTCGGATTATTTTCCTGGTTTTAGATTCATATTTGAAAATAGATTTTCCAAATGAGTGAGTACTTTCGGCTAGCGTTAGTCAGTAACAAAGATTTTTGGTTTTTGTTATATTTTCGGTTTAATACTCAACTATGACAGTTCATGTCTTGTAAGAGTTGTTTTTTAATTAAATATATTTAGTATTTTAGGGACTAAATTGGATGTCATTTTTATTGATGTTGGATGGTTTGTTGTTATGATTATAGCTTTTACCATTTTTACACTTTCTGTGATATTTTGTGTTATATTGCTAATTTGTCTTTTTGTGATAGATTTGTCTTTATATATATATATATATATATATATATATATATATATATATATATATATACATATATGGATGAATGCAAATTTGTATGTATGTATGTATGTATATGTATGTATGTAGGCATTAATGAATGATCTATGGTGACTCAGGAACCAAATGTTCAAAAATCTCCTCCAAAATCAATTTTGTGATGATTCCACCTACTAAATACAAATGTTATGTATATTTTCTAAGACATAATATAATTTAGATTCATCAAAGTTTTTTCAAACTTATAATTTGAAATTTAAAGTTCTTCCTTTGAGAATGAAGTATTTTAATGGAGTAAACATTTTAGTGAAATGTGCATATTTTTAAGTGGATGCAATTTCAGCAACAATTATAGAAGGACATGTCTTTTTAATCGAATCTTGCCGACTCTAAGAAATTTGTTTATCTGTTAGGACGATCATTTAGTTATGCGAAGTCTTTAGAATTGATCTCTAATATACGAAGTGCTACAAATGAGTTCTCGGAATTTAAAAGGTTAGTCAGTGTTTCACGTGTCTTGATGGATATTTCATACACATCCCCCAAAATCAGGAAATTACTTTTTCAATACTTTTTACTTTTGAGGAAGCGAATCAAAATTTCAGTTGGTCGAACATCCAAATCATACCTTGTAATTTCTGATATGCAAATTACGAATTGAAGATGGCAAAATCAAACAAATATAAAAGATTATATATGCGAGAAGTGTTTTAACATAAGACGGAAAATGTGACACTGAAATTCGAAGGAAAATTCAAGTACAATAAATACATTCCAAAAGGTAAATTGAGTTTTGTGATATCAACGAACTCTCGTTGCCACTTTTGTGATGCCAACGAATATTCGTTGTCATTTTCGTAATGCTCGTTGTAGTAGAGACTGTGTAATCGCAGGTACAGCTATAGTACGCCGTTGAACAATACTGGTGCCAGACGCCTTCGAATAGCACTCGCAGTAATAATACTTGCTCGATAATACTCGCTCGAAAAGTAATCACCGTATTGATCCCAATAAAGAATAATGTAGAGAACAGAATTAGCGGTCCGTATAGTAATAGAGGATAGACTAGAAATAGCGATCAATTAGATACCGCTATGTTCCCGTCGCCTGCTATAATGGATCGCCTGTGTTTGCTCACTGGCGATCTATGTTAAATACAAGTGTTGGCAGAGACACTTTATTCCTAAATAACACAGAGTACTAAAAAACAGAAAATTTTCATTAGAAACAATGAAAAGAGTGATGTATTACATAAATTGTCCTATATAGCAGAGAACAATTTCCTCAAAGATGCAGACAAAACTGGAGGAAACGTAATTTAACAGAAGGATGTTGAGAATAACATGGATGGAATAAATGTGTAACGAGGAAATTTTATGAAAAATGGAGATTAAATAATGGGGAAAGGCTTGGAGAATATGACACTCACAGGACATATCGAAGGCAAAATGGACATGCGTATGCTGCGAGCCACTTTCCTGAAAACTTTGTCTGATTAGTTGACAGAAAGTCAAGTGGGAGTGACGGCAAAAAAGAAAAAAAGTTACTGAGAGCTACAAGAGATAGGAAGTTGTGAAGGTCCATAACTAACCATGTCTTGAAGGATTAAGGCACATATAAGAAGATTTTATGCTTTCACTAACACGAACTTCTATATCTCATATCAGACCGTCTTATTTTTATATAATTTGATATAATGTTTAGTTTCTGAATTTTTTTTCTCATGTAATTTTCTTGAAAATTCAATCATTGTATTTGTTTGTATATAAGATTGTTATGCTTCCCTTATTTTGGGATCAGTGTGTAGTATCTGCACGATCCTCCGTCGTTCTGAATTGGAATCATTTGCCCTTTTTGATAGAGAAACAGGTATAAAGGTTTTGATGAAAGAGAGGCGGGATTAAAAAAAACAAAAAATGCTGAAGAAAGACGAAAATAAAGTAAAAGTAAAATCAGCATAAAGAGAGGAGTCAGTGTCGCCTGTTCGATTTTACAGTTTGACAAAAAAAACTACAAATCACGACTGCTACTAGTGACGGATATATATATATACACAGACACACACACACACACACACACACACACACACACACACACATATATATATATATATATTTAATTATTTTTTATAACAAAATTATAACATAAGTATGTTATAAAATCACTACAAAAATAGCCATTTTATTTCAACACACTCTGTGTCTTATCAAGTGATGATGTTGAAAATAAAATAAATGGTTTTAAAAGTTTCAGATTAATTAACGATCCTACACTAGGGGAACATTGTTACAAAAGCTAGAATAACCAATCAAAACCAAATATAGAAAGATTCAAAAGCTTGACAACGAAATCATGTTATAATAGCTATTCAGATCTTTAAATACGTGTAATATTAAAAATAATTTATACTAACCAATAATTATAAAATTATATGATAAAATTTAATATTAAAATTAAAAACTGGCAATTTTAAAATCCAAATTTAATCACTATTAAGTTTAAAAACTACAAAATTATTGAGAAAAGAAAAAAATATATATGTTTATTCAATTCATTTCTTCATTGAAATTACGTTCGACAAGACGCTACAATATATCCGGTCATTTGACAATACATGTATATATATTTTTTTCTTTTCCCTTTCTTTTCCTTTTTTATTTTAAAGTGTGTGAATGTGGTCTTAAACTCACGCGCAAAACAACAAAAACACAATCAGATTATAATACATAAGCACCCAGACATAATTAGATATACACACACACACACACACACACACACACACACACACACACACACACACACACACACACACACACAAAATAAGAAAAGAAGATCTAGAAAGATTATTTGGTTCACTCCCCCTTTCAATGTAATGGTTAAAACTAAATTAGGGCGTATATTTCTAAACCTCATCAAAAAACATTTCCCCAACCCTGAAACTAACTCACTTAGTAAAATATTTAATCCTAATACCCTTAAATTAAGCTATAGTTGTGCTGATAACCTGGAGAAGATAATTAAAAAAACATAACAACATAGTCTTTAACAAGTATAGGAATTCAAAAGGCTTGACTAATCAACAGGTTACTAACTGCAATACTAAATATAAGAATACAAATAACAACTTATGTAATTGTAGGAATCCGAATAATTGTCCACTACAAACTAACTGTAGGATTACTTCTGTAGTCTATCTTGGTACTATTTCAACAATTGAAAATCCAAATATAAAGAAGTTTTACATTGGTTCTACCATGAAAACATTCAAGGAACGCTGGCGGGGGCATATGCAATCCTTTAATCACAGTGAATATAGGTACATGACTTCATTATCAAAGTATTTTTGGAATCTAAAAGATAAGAACAAAACACCTACGGTTAAATGGAGTTTGTTAAGAAAGCTCTGTACATGTAACTCCCTATATGCCCCATGTTACCTATGCCTTAATGAAAATTTGAAATTATTAGATTTAAAACAAGGCTGATCTCTTAAATCAAAGATATGAACTTACAGTAAATTGTAAACACCGTTATAAATTTAACTTAGTGTAGGGGTCGTATACTTGAAATGATAATGATATGTCGCTGTGTTTTTAATAGATTAGTATTTTTATTGCATGATGGTCATACTTACGATATAGGTGTGTATTGGTTACCTGCATAGTGTTATTAGTGTTGGTGTAAATGTGTATATATTTATTTATGTGTTGGTTAGAGTATTTGCACTGAGGAATGTGTAGGTTTGTGTATAAGTGTATTTATATGTTTTTTTTGTTTTTTTTTATTTATATATATATATATATGTGTGTGTGTGTTGTGTATGTATATATATGTGAGTGTGTGTGTGTATATATATATATATATATATATATATATATGTGGGAAGGTATGGTAGATTATAAGAGAAAAGGTTAATAATTGTTGATGTATATGTGTATGTGTGTGCCTATATATGTATGTGTGTATGGGTGTGTGTATATGTATGTATATGTGTGTATATGTGTATATGTATGCATATATATATGTATGTATGCAAATATATGTATTATGTATATATATATATATGTGTGTGTGTGTGTGTGTGTGTATATATATATATATATATATATATGTGTGTGTATATGTATGTATGTGTGTGCATGTGTATATATATAAATATGTATATGTGTATGTATGATAAAATCACGGTGGTATAATGGTTGGCAAGCATGGTTCGCTAGATTTGTTGCGACTGAGTAATGAGTTCGTTCCTCACTGGGTGCCTCCTAATTTCGGCTTTGTGCCACGATATATTTGTATGTATATGTATGTGTGTGTGTATGTGTGTATGTATGTGTGTATATATATATCTGTGTGTGTATATATGTATATATCTGTATGTGTCCTATTTTATTGTGTATGTATATTTATATTTAAGTATATTTCTGTTTGTATGAATGTGTTTATATATTTGTATGTTAGGCTATATGTATATTGGTGTGTGTTGGTATTTGAATGTATATTTATGCATCTATATGTTAGTACGTTTATATATGTATTTGGTTCAGTGTTGTTGTATTTTTATGTATGCATGTATATATTGGTAGTTGTTATTGTAGATAGATATATTTATATATATGTTTATTTGTAGATATGTATGTATGTGTGTATATATATTTATGTATGTTTGTGTATGTATATATATGTGTGTGTGTTGGCACCTATTATGTATGAGTTTGTTTGTGTGTTTGTGTGGGTATGGAAATTTTGTATATCATGACTGTTTTTATATATGTAAGTATGTGTGCATAAAAATCTGTGTATATATGTGTGTATTTAGGTTTATATGTATATGTGCGTGTATGTGTACTTGTTATCATAGATATGTATATGTGCGTATATGTTTATGTTTATATATTTATTTGTATGTATTTCTGTATGTATATGTATGTATGAGTGTATGTTTATGTGTGTTAATTTGTGTTTGCTGCCGCGTATATATATATATATATATATATATATATATATATATATATATATATATATATGTATCTGTGGGTTTCTTTATCCTGTTTTTCTTTGCCTAATATATAATGAAACTATTATCAACTTATATGATTAATATATATTTTTATTGATATTTATGGTTTTGGAATTTTCGTTTTAATATATTAAATAATATTATTTTTAACCATTTTTATCTTTGTATATTTGCTCCCTTAAGTTATAATTTAATAAGTGGTTAGCATTTATTTAAGTCTGAAATATTTATTGGTTGTGATATCTGATTGTCTATGTCATTGTCTGTGGATGTATGTATGTGTATCTATCGATGTCTATGTGTATGTAGAGTGTATTCACATTTAACTGTGTGTGTGTATAAGTGTTAGTTTCCACGTCTCCTTTTTTCATAAAGGGCTGTAGAGATGTTCATGTCTCGCCCCCTTTTTTTTTTTTTTTTTTTTGAGTGTGTGTGTGTGTGTGTGTGTGTGTGTGTGTGTGTGTGTGTGTGTGTGTGTATCTAATTATGTCTGGGTGCTTATGTATTATAATCTGATTGTGTTTTTTTGTTGTTTTGCGCGTGAGTTTAAAACCACATTCACACACTTTAAAATAAAAAGGAAAAGAAAGGAAAAGAAAAAAATATATATACATGTATTGTCAAATGACCGGATATATTGTAGCGTCTTGTCGAACGTAATTTCAATGAAGAAATGAATTGAATAAACATATATATTTTTCTTTTCTCAATAATTTTGTAGTTTTAAACTTAATAGTGATTAAATTTAGATTTTAAAATTGCCAGTTTTTAATTTTAATATTAAATTTTATCATATAATTTTATAATTATTGGTTAGTATAAATTATTTTTAATATTACACGTATTTAAAGATCTGAATAGCTATTATAACATGATTTCGTTGTCAAGCTTTTGAATCTTTCTATACTTCGTTTTTTGATTGGTTATTCTAGCTTTTGTAACAATGTTTCCCCCTAGTGTAGGATCGTTAATTAATCTGAAACTTTTAAAACCATTTATTTTCTTTTCAACATCATCACTTGATAAGACACAGAGTGTGTTGAAACAAAATGGCTATTTTTGTAGTGATTTTATAACATACTTATAATTATTTTTATAAAAAAATTTATAACATATCTACTCTACTTTGTATTGAGCACTCTTTTAAGAATAGTAATTGTTGGTTGGTTATTGGAATTCATTCCGTGTATACCAATATATATATATATATATATATATATATATATATATATATATATATATTAAAACTATTCTCTATTTTTAAAATATGGTTTCATAGCGATGGAACCATATTTTAAAATAGAAAATAATTATATTATGTTCTACTGTTTTGGTATCGAGCTCTGTTTTTTTAAGAACAAAAATAATATTATATATATATATATATATGTGTGTGTGTGTGTGTGTGTGTGTGTGTGTGTGTGTGTGTGTGTGTGTGTGTGTGTGTGTGTGTGTGTGTTTCTGTTTTAAGTTATTTGTAATAGGTACAATTTATTTAAGTAAATGCTGTTTTCTTAATTAAATATATTAAATAATTAAATAGTATTAATTTCATTTACCGGCCTGAATGTTCGAGAAATTTCGTAGAAAATATGCGTTCACCGACGCTTTATCTGGAGCTGAGGTTTATAGCACGTCAGATCAGTTGTCCGTTCCGTATGGGACACAGTTTCGATTGCTGTCATTTCTCTCATTCGCTGCAAAAATATACCGACCGTAGCAGATGATACGGTTCTACCTCAAACTCTGAAAGCAAGATGATCCCTACCCAAAATTCATAGCAGTCATTCATATCTTGACAGCCTTGGTCTGACAACACGGATCAAAGATAATTGGAGACTGTACTGTATACGATTCAAATAGACTGATGGTAAGACACTGGTGGGGTTGTTAATACCCGAATCATATGCCGAATTATTGCTTACAGTACCGGGTGTTGCCAGTGGTGTTAGGGGCTTCATTTATATAATAGCCAGGCACGATGCTGTATAACTTCGGTGATTTCCCTAAGCGCGATTTGATGGTACGCTATATATTAAAACAAAAAAAAACGGACGGATAACGAAAATTGGACGGGATAAGGAAGAGAATGAGAAGATACAGGCAAATACTGAGAGAAGAGTATTTTATCGATGTGTAAACAGGATAAACTGTGTTTCTAGTCTTAAATAGCAGCCAGTCTAGAACAACTACTTTCGATGTCACAGCAGTTCACAAATAATTAAAAAACAAAAAAGTTGCTGATATAAAGGCATTATCGCCTAATTTCCTGAATGGATTTGGTATATAAAAAAAGAAATAGTGTCACCTCGAAGCGGTGTAATGGTTAGAAAGCTACTCTCACTAGAACCATTACGACTGGATAGTGAGTTCGATCCTCACTAGGTACCCCATACTTTCGGCCTTGTGTCACGTCTAAGCTATGATTGGGAAATTTCCATAAAAAGAGTAGTAAACTTTGATACTGTTATTTTTTTTGGCCATGTTTTCTTTTAGCTTCTACAATTAAACTATTATTATAATATGACGTAAATTTAGAACATCAAAATTACCTGTCGAAACTTCTTTATGTGCCGTGTCCTCACGGGACATAGGCGAACATACCTCCCCACACTTCCCTGTCCCTTGCAGCTATAAATAGATTATCTCTTTTCCTTAATTATAAACCCTGTTCCACCATTCACTTTCTAAAGCTCGTCAAGTATGTTATCCGTTGTTTTCCCCCCTTTTGACCTCAACTTGTCCTGTGGGTAACAGATTTTACAAGCCCTCTTTCTTCATTACGTTCCCCAGAGATTTCAACGGTCTCTTCTTGATGTTAGGTATAAGTTTCCTTTTTGTTTCCATTTTCTCGTAGTTGCTCACAAGTTCGGTCTATGGTATCCTCTGTAGAACCACATTTCTGTTGCTTCAAGGCTTTTCTTCGTCTTTGAGGAAATTGTCCCGCATTCACTGTGGGACATAAATCAAATAATAGTTCAGTACTCTTTTCTCTGTTTCTAACGAAGCTTTTCTATCTCTTAATTCTGATTAATCAGAAACTCGTCTTTCAAGAACAAAGCATTAAACATGACAAATCTAACAAAATTAAAATGTCTTCTCTTCTGCAGTCATCGGCTACCGCTTATTTATTTATTCATTTATTTATTTATTCATTTATTTATTTTTGCATATTTAGCTTGAAAGTCGTGGAACAGATTGGGTTAAAACGTTTCGATAAAAATCAAAATATAGTAGAAACAAACCGAGAAAGCCATTTTGTCATAGTTTAACATAGGTATCTAAAAGAATTTAAATTTAGTCACCTGAAAAGAATTTAAATTTGTTTTTGCTGTAGGTATGATCTAAATTTATTTCCACTTATATTTTCATATAAGATGAGACAAACTTTAACCCACTGATTGCTCACCGTTATTGGACTGAAATCGCGATTTTCGCATCGAAAAATATACACAAAATTAGACGGGTTCTTAGAAGAGATATTAATCCATCTTCTTTAAGCTATGGGTTAAATAGTATAGCCTTGAATTTGTTAGTCAGTCTAGAAGAATGAGAACACTGAATACAAAACCATCTTGAAGAAGGACGAGCTCCGTCAGACTATCTTATTCTATCCATTGCTGCAACGGCTCAACAACATGTAGTGAATTATAAACACTGTTGGGTTACAGGACTCGTGATGTTACCTGAAGTAAGTGTTCAGCATCATATCTCAACAGCTGATCAAGAATAAAATCCTTGCCACTCCTATCATCTAGGAAGCTGCATTTCGCTAACGATCACACAAATTGGACAATAGACGATGGAAGAAACATTTCCTGTTGTGATGAGTTTGAAATTCTACTACAACATTCGGATAACAGGGTCAGAATTTGGCGCAAATAACATGAAAGTAAGAAATCATTTAGGCATGTATCAATGGTTTTGGTTTGCTGGTAGTGACAGTGGTCGTGTCATGGCATGATAGTGTTGAGGGGATGCTGGTTGTATTTAGGTAGAAAACTCGTGTCTCTTGGGATGTATTTTTCCCACAATAATTATTGCGGATTCGAATGTGTATCCGGGTAATAAGTGAATAAATATATATATATATATATATATATATATATATATATATATATATATATATATTTCTGAAGAAAGATTGAGATCAATCTGAAATATCAAATATATATATAAATAAATAAATACTTTCATAAAAAACATTATTATTATTTTTTAATTTGCAACTTTTTCTATATATATACATATATATATATATAATTATTTATTTAAAAATTATAGCATAAATATGTTATAAAATCATAGTGATTTTATAACATATTTAGTTTATGAACTAAGTATATAGTTCAATTAATATAGTGATATGTCTTAGTTTTTTTTTCATGAATTTCATACTGTGGGATCAATTGTTTTTTATAGACAATTGATCCCGCAGTATGAAATTCCAGAGAAAAAAACTACTAAGACATATCACTATATTAATTGAACTATATACTTAGTTCATGTCATGTTAACTGAAAAACACTTGTAAAAACAGAATTCGTGGATTTACCATATTACAAAATTCATATAAAAATTCTCACTTGAAATTTTGAACTTTAGCGTTTCAACTCGCACGTTCCGAGATTGTACAACCGCCAATAAATAGCAGATTCTTTAAAAACATGTTTCGGTCTACAAACAATTATTTCGTCTTCAAGTTTTAACTTTAAAGGAAGAAAATTACAGCCTGATGATGGAGACATGGATCTTCGACAATAACTTGCTTAACTATACACTAGAAACATCTAACAACAGTTTTATAAATGAGGATCACATCATTCAATGGATTAACAGTATTATAATGCATACATTATGTTCTACTAGTGAAGTGATTTCGCCATTAGTCACATTCATATTGCTGATTGATTCTATGCATGATTATTTCTTCATATATATATATATATATATATATATATATATATATATATATATTAACAAGCGATAATGTGTGTATTAACAAAAATTATACATAGGCAATAACAAAAGATTGTTGCATGTGACAAAACACTGAATATGAAAGAAAAAATATTTAAACTATTGAATGTGTTTGTGTGGAGAAAATCATAGACAAAGGTAAATGGAAGTGAAGTGTAAAGATACGTGTGTGTGTGTGTGTGTGTGTGTGTGTGTGTGTGTGTGTGTGTGTGTTCCCGGTGGGGGCGCTTATCTCCACGTGCAACCTACATCTTACCATCTAAAAGAAAAATAGAAAAGAGAGGATGACAAAGAATATCAGTGCCTATTTAAGGGAAACGCTCGGACGTACTAGTAGACATCTATGGCAATCAATAGTTGCGTCGATAATGGCTAGCAATCTGTAATATTTGTGTTTGTTTTAAAATTTGTTTCCGTGGAGTGCGGTGTGTGTGTGTGTGTGACTTAGCTAGACGAAAATTGGTGTGTCGTTAGAAATATGTTTTCTAATAATCGCATAAATTTGACCTTAATTTGTTATCTCTATGTGTAAATTTTCTGCTGCAAATATCCGTTTACCAGAGAAGGTGTTGAGAACGTTCTTGGAATAACGTTACCAAGTAATTGTACGGGGAAAAAATGAATACATTTGGTTACGGTGTATCGAAAGTGATGTTGACAGAGTCAACCGAGTAAATTCTAGAGCATTTACTGTCGAAAAGTGTTTGTTAAAATTAGGTATCTTCAATAATACACGAGAAAACAGCATGTCATGATGAAAAAAGGCCCCAAACTTAATAAAAGCAGCTTTATCGTCATAATGTTTATGTTATTATTAAGCGCACTGACGAAAGTATTTTTAATTATTTTTTTTAATTTTTTATTCCTTTTTAGCATGTTCGAAATTTTGGTTAAAAATTATGTTTTTTTACGTCAGCGGTCTACGTAATATTTGCCATTAGTTTTTTTAGCGCTTTTTTCAGTTGAAAAACACATTAATTTGGAAATTCTTACAAAAATCAAATAATTGTTGGATGTCAGTGAAACTTTCAGAATTTATTTACAACTGAAAGAAATTTGGTTAAAAATTATGTTTTTTTACGTCAGCGGTCTACGTAATATTTGCCATTAGTTTTATGAAAACTCGAAAATTCGACTTTCTATAATTTTATGATTCTATTAGTTAAAAGCAGAAAACCTTGAAGAATTATAAATCATGGATTTCTTTTTTTTAAATTTTATCCGATTTTACCCCAAATTCAGCTCTGAATCGTAAAATACAAAACCCAATAAAACTATGACATTATCTAATTAAAAACCTTTTAATGGGTTTTATTAATAATATATATTAAGGACGCTATTGTCTGAAGCCAAAATATTTTTTCTGATAAAAATTGAATTTTTACGAGAATTGTTTTCTTTTTTTTTTTTTTTCAATTTTAAATACAAAATGTTATAAAGTTGTTAAATATTTTAAAATTAGGTTTGAATCTGTGTCTTTTTGGAAATTGTGTTATTAAAAAGATCTATTTTTACAGATCATAAATTTGAAAGTTTATTACAATCCGCGATACGACAATATTTTTAAAATATTTTTAATATGTTAATATGTATTAAAAACGTTTTCTCCAAAACTATGAATGCCCGGTTCAGAAATAATAGGTCATTTGTTTTAAGAGAAAAGCCTTCAGCAATTTCTTTGCTTTCCTTCTGGCTAACACGTATCAAATTCTTTCATATTTTTTATTTTCTTTTTTAAATCCTATTCAATAAATATTTTAATTTCATTTTTTCAATATAACTTTATAGTTAAATAAGCTACTTCACTTAAAATTCGAAAATACTGTCACTTCTGTTCTTCCGTCCGATAAATTGTTCTGACATTAGTTGTCGATACATCAGCGCAAGCGTCAATTCACATCTCCAACACCAGACACCACGGTTAGACACGCTTCTCTTTTTTCAACTAAATTTTTTCTGGTAAAAAATTAAGTAATGTTTGTTTTCAATTATTTTCCTCAAATAACTTTTGAAAAAAGTATAATTGAATTTTACAAGAATTTTACGGAGAATTTCACTTTTGTTTACAAAGTTGTCAAAAATGGTTGACATCATCGATTTCATGTCAATTTTGATGTTTAAAAAAACAAGATTTTTAACTAAAATTTCGGACGTGCTAGGAAGGATTGAAAAATGTAAAAAATAATTTAAAAAATTCTTCTTAATAATAACATTAACATTTAGATGATATAAAAATTTGTTTATCAAATTTGGGGCCTTTTAACATCAGGGTATGCTCTTTTAGTAGTGAAAATCACTAGTTAAAATCGTGCATTCAAAATAGTTTTGAAAGTAGTGTGATATGTATGAAAATCGTGTAATTTGTAGGTAGTTTGCAGATTGGAGGTGAGACAATGCTTTGTAAAGCATTACAGTTGTAAATGTTAACAGCTAAAAGTACCTGAAAGGTTGAAATGCAAAAGGTTGGTTATTATGTATGTGTCTTGTATGACTTTAATGTTGGGTCAATGAATATGTTGGCCTGATCTTGTGTGTTTGGTATATTCTGTAACATCTTCCTTTGGATGATCTGTGGTAAGAGTTTGTAGTTTTGTATTTTGTTTCGTTCCTCGTAGACCGAAAATAAAAACAGTCGATCAGTGTTGTTGCGATGTGTGTTTAAACATGTCGACGAAAATGTACGTGTGTGGAATACTGTATCATCGGGTTTCTGTATAAATTTCTAGTAATTCAGAAAGTGGCACGCTTTGGAAGATATTTCGGTTGTGTAGAAAGACAGTTCACCGGTTGGTTTCATTAAAATTATGTCTAATTTCCAATGCTTCACGTTTGATCTGATTTTGTTTGAAAGGCCTTGTTTGTTTTGCTGTGTCACGAATCACAAATGCTGGGAGATTGGTTCTTGAAACACTGCAAGGAGTTTCTTGTTTTAAAATCGACCTACGGGTCGCAATGTCATGGATCACTTTGGAATGTGGTAGAAGGGGGAGATATGAATCCTGGATGTGCATACAACCATTCTTAAAGAATTGTAACATGCCATAATAAAAGCATGGACCTAGATTTCGAAAAGCTGCTTCCAAACAAGAAAAACTGAGGCGGTTCCGATGGCTAAAGGTATTCTAATACAGTATTCGAAAACTATACCTTATAAATTAAACCAGTGATTGTCTATATATCTGGGTAAATATAGGTTTATGTGCGTGCATGAGTGCGTGTGTTTGTAAATATATACACGTTTTTAGCTCTGCGCGTAGATATACATTTGTGTGAAGATGTACATATATGAAAATATATAAGTCTCTGTGTGTGCAAATATATAAATACCTGTGTATGTATGAGTGAAAATATATATAAGTATGTGTGTTTGTGCGTGTGTTTGAGTAAATGTTTTCTATTTTGCGTTTACGCGTACTATCAATATCATATATGCGTTAAATCAGTGATTCCGCGCGGGAAAAAGATCATTGATTAAAGTCTGCCGTATTTATTAGCGTTTGTTCTCCAATATGCTCACGATATTAACACTTTATCAGCATTTGGCTCAAGAGATCTGATGCCATTGAAATTCACTGCAGTGCAATGCAAATATTTGTATAGAAGTGATGAATGAGAAGCCAGCAATTTAGTTGAAAGAGCGGTTGAAAAATTCGCGGGAAATTCGCAAATGTAGAGACGAGAAGTTTGTAATCGACTTCCGTTATGGACATTTTGCCAATAGTGAATAAATGAATTTGTTATTAATAATGCCGCAGATCGATCGAAAGATGTACAAATAGTACTTTAAAACAGAATCAAACATGGAAGAAACTTGCTGCCAAGTCTTCCCTAAAGAACTATAGTTAAGCAGTACCGTACTTGTACCATGCTTAGATGGGTGACTCTGTAGGAATTCCAGACACTGTAAGCAGCTTGACGCCATGTACTAGACTAGCACGTGTCACGTAACCTATTAGGGTCCAAGGGGCTCCACTTCTACTGCAACATCGGTGGGGGGGGGGTCTAAGGGAAATGAGTCTGATAGAATCCATCCCTCTGCAGGATGCTTTTGAATTCAAAGTTTCTTTTTCTTATACTGGTTGCCAGGAGAAAAAAAACTAGAAAAAAACTACAGGTGACCAGTAAAAAGCTGGAAGGAAATTTAATTAGCGCTCACGATTCATGCACAAACTGAAAATGTTCGCCTGAATGTTCAACACAACTTGTAAGCGTAGGTCATGAATATTCAAGAAATTTAATAAAGGTTATTAAAGGTTAATTATTCCTGAAAGATAAAACAGTGATAATAAATTTACAGCTTTTTTTACTGGGCATCCTGTAAAAAAAAAAAAAACCTACAATCACTAGTCAGGTGGAAAACATAGATTCTTACCTTTCCAAAAGTATTTGAGCGAAAGCGAATGTAATGGTTTCGACTGGAATTTGAACTCTGCACACCAATGCCACTTTCCGAGAGCCACTACGCTACGCACACGTTTACTAAATAGGCTAAGAAAAGGTTAAAAATAATGGGACAAGATCAGAAAGGGACGTGTTTTCAATGAAAGAGAAAGAACGAAAAATATGACAATGTAAAAGAATAAAGAGAAAATATTAAAAGACAGACAGAGAGAGAGAGAGAGAGAGAGTGAGCAAATAGAATCAATAATAATAGTAAAAGAAATATAATTTTCTGTAATATTGATAATAATAATGGTCAAATTTCATCTTTCTTTATTTGAAAGTTACTCTTAAAATTGAAAGCGTATCTTTTCTTCCTTTTGAAAATTGTAGATAATGCGCTTCAACCAATTTACGAGTTTTACTCGGATTTATTGTTAACTAGCAGCATGACCCAGCGTTGCCCGTGCTTGATTCAAAAATCGTACAACTCATACAGCAATCGCTACCACTTGACTTAAAATATTTTTGCCCTTCCTTGCCTTTAAAGGAGTGCCCTTTGCCGTGCTGATGTTGCTACATGCCTTACTTCTTGCCTATCTCACACTGCGAATTTTTTCTAAGATCTATACTAAACATTAAATCTGTTACGAAAAAGAACTAAGCAAAATGAACACAAAACGATCAGCTTTAAAAAAGGACTCGTAACTGGAAAAACCGAATGAAAAAAGAATGTTAACAACAAATACTTTTTCACACCCAACCCATTTCTGCGGAATCAGAATCAACGTTGAGTTTAAGCAAGTGAATGAGCCAATTGGAGTAAAGTGCCATGAAGATTTCAATTTTTCCCACTTGTGGCGAATGCAGATATCGATTTTTTTTGCATGCTAGCATGCTAGTTAACATTCGTGTCAATCAGCTGTTGGCTCTCACGCTGGCCAATAGAATCTTCCTGCCTATTTTTGGCAGCTATCTATAGGCTCTCACTCTGCCCAGCAGAAAATGGCCGGAAACTACATGAAAACTGACATAGAAGCATGAAAAAATCCATTATTTCCACTATCGATGGGAGTTGGGAAATGCAAAGTCGGTCTTGGCCTTCCCGCTAACTTGGGGCATGTCCATGTAAATTTTGGTGCAAATCCGTCGAAAATTGCGGCCGTGCATTCGTTACACACACACACACACACACACACACACACACACACACACACACACACATCCTGCCTTTTATAGATAGAGATTTATAATACAATACTGGGGATTATTCTTATAAAATAACAAAAATTATAAAATGGAGAAAAAATAGTAACAACATAAGAATAATAACGATAAGTCTATTGAAATGCGGTGTTGTAATAAAAAAACAACAATAATAATATAGAGTAAAACTAATAATAATAATAATAATAGTAATAATAATAATAATGAACGGTTTATCGACCCACAGTGTCGGAAAAATAAAATAATAATAATATGGACCGAAGATAATAATGAAGTGTGCATCAACCCAGAATATTATAATAAAAAAAACACAGGAGTAAAACTCGTAATGAAATAATATTAATAACGAAGAGTTTATTGACCCAGTTTATGGGTTAATTAGTAAATTAATAAATCATTATTATCTCAAAAAAATTCTTACAATTTAAAATTATCGTTTGGCTTTAATGAATCTGCAAAGGGCTGATAAGACGTAGAAAACGAATCTATCAATCAATTATAATAAAGTAATAATAATAATGAAGATTATTTTATCAACTGGAAGCGGAGGAAAATAAGCAATATTGATAATGGCAAACTAATAATAAAATAATTGTAAAAACGGAAAGTATGTCAAGGAAGAGTGTTGAGATAAAAAGCTGCAGTATTAAGACGGATTAAAGCTATGAATGAAATAATAATATTATTGAAGCGTCTATCGACCCAGAGTGTTGTGACGAACAGCTACAATATTGAAATAGAGAAAAATATATTAGTAATTATAAAAGATATATCATCTGATAGTGCTATAACATTAGAACCTTGATTTTTTTCATGAAAAGTAATGTTTTATTTACAAAAATTAGTAAGAAACATGTCACTGAACTAGTGTCCATCGCTAGCCACTACTTTTACCCATCTTTCTGTCAGCATTTGAATTCCACGTCGGAAAAATACGTCTTTTGAGACTACACGTGTCGACCCATTATGGGGCAGAATGAAAATGCTGCTCTGCCAGGTCATATGCCATTGAGTGGAACAAGTGATAATCGGACGGGGCAATGCCTGGTGAATACGGCGGGTGGGGTAGATTTTCACCAGTTTTGCAATATGTGGCTTAGTGTTGTCATATTGCATAATCACTTTGTCGTGTCTCTGCTCGTATAGCAGCCATTTTTTCTTCAATGCTCGGCTCAAACGCATCAATTGTAGTCGATAGTGATCTCCCGTAATGTTTTCGGTCGGTTTGAGCAGCTCATAATAAACTACACCCAGCTGATCTCACCAAATACAGAGCAGAATTTCGAACCATGGATATTCAGCTTTACCGCTGATGCTGATGCATGGCCGGGCTTACCCAACGATATTCTACGCTTAGGGTTATTGTATCCAGTTAAGACTTTCATAGAGACAATGAGGTATTATGGTGGATGTAGTAAGAAAGGTAAGAATGCGTTGTTTTGGTATTAGGAATATTGTGGTATATTTGGGTCAGTGATTGTAGCTAGCTAAGCTAAGTTTAATGTTAAGACAGAAGAAGATCCTCCTTTCCCCCACCCCCACATCATTTTGGCCTTGTACTACATTTTGTATTTTATTTACGAATAAATATTGCTCTTCGCTATGGTACCTAGACTTTCTGAATTTAAGCACAGTACTAGACTGGTGCCGAGATCTCATCAATTTATAGTTAAGCAGGCTAGAAGTAGCCATAAATTCTATGTTAACAGTTTCTTTTCTCGCACTTCTCGCTTGTGAAACTCCCTTCCGACTCCATGTTTTCCAGTCAACTTTAATCTGCGAAAATTTAAATGCAATGTCAATCACTATCTGCTGTTCTCCTGATTACTTTTTTCTCTTCCCGCTCATTATTAATGTTTCTGTTCCTAATTCTTCCAGATGAAAAAAAGAATCCTGCTCAGATTTAGGGCATTGTGCATTGCAAGATCAAATGTGACTTAGAAATGTTCATTGGAATCGGGAAAGTAGACATATTATTTAGAAACCGAGAAACTACTTTAGATGGCTCAGAGCGAGAGAGATGTTGCTCTACAGAGGAGTACTGAGAAGGCCATGAACTGAATTCATGAACAATCGGGATATCTGACAGAAAATGAGAAATCAAAGAATATTTATAATTAAAATCATAAAAACGCAAGTATAATTTCTGGAACACGTAATGAGGAAAATGTGTCAGGAAGATTTAACGCTCTGAAGATATTGAAGACAATAGGAGCAGATAGAAAAATAGCGATTAACATAATTTGACTCGCCGCTTTCTACTTTATTGTTATTGTCATGGCAGGTGTTTAGAGGAAGTACATTCCATGGCTCCACCAATGCAGATCTTCACTCGGATCCACCATACAGCGTACACTAAATCGATTCATTGTCATTCACTTCCATTAACGTTCCACTCAGACAGTTTATTTCCTAAAATTGTTGTAATGTTTACTACCGAAAGGACGATTTACTAATCACTATTATATTAACCACTTCAAGTCTAGTAGTAAACGTTATCTTACATATATTCATAATATACAACATTTGCTCCCTCCCTGTATGCCATTATGATATCGCTATTTGGTAACAAACTGTCCTGAGTGGCTCTTGTGAAACTGTAATAGAAACTGGAAACTGTCATGTGAATTATACACTGATATATATATATATATATGTGTGTGTGTGTGTGTGTGTGTGTGTTTTCGTGTGACGCGTTCCGTCCTTTAGGATTTCATTGGACGAAACGCAACGCACGAAAATTCTTACAATCTGTTACACATCTTTCCTCCAAAATTGTTTTTGATATATAAACATGTATATATCGTTACCCCATATATATATGCTCAGGATATATATATATATATATATATATATATATATATATATATATATATATATATATATATATATATATGAGCATTTCACCAACATGTGTTGGTTAATACAAATTTTACTGTTCAATCATTGACTTGCATAGTATCTAAAATAAAAGCTGACGTGATTCAATATTTTTATATGTTCGCTTTATAAGCAATGCATTTCGATTCAAACATCAATCTCCGTGTTTCATTGATGAGAAAACCTAATCTCCTATTGGAGACTGAAACGACAAAAGGGTTAATGTCCGGCATTAATCTTTTATGATCCCAAATATTCTAACTTGAATGGCTCTGTTCTTTATAAATGCTTCAGTTTGCAAAACTGAATAAAACAATCTTTTAGACGTATTTTTCTTCCTCTTAATTTTCGTCTTTTTACCGGCATTTCTGAAACGAACGGTGCGTGCGTGTTCTTTGACAACAAAGAGGACAAGAAAGGAAAAATACCTTTTATATGTTGATGATAAATAAACACTCTGCAAAAACTGTTCTCTTTACACAACTGCACTGAAAAGAGACAGCAAAAAATATAAAGGATACATAGATTCTGAGTTCATTCTTTCTAATATTATTTTACTTACTTGATATAGTTCGTTTTTAGTTAGGTTTATGAAACTGCATATATATATATATATATATATATATATATATATATATATATATATATATATATTAAAATAAAGTGAAAAAAACAGTAAGATTTATAATCCAGTGTTCTTATTAATTATTTTTGTTTTTTAAAATACAGTGCTCAATACAAATCTGCAGAGCATAAATATTATAAATTTACTAATTTAAAAATATGGTTCCATTGCTACAGAGGAATTACAAGTAACTTATATTTTGATACAATAGTTGTCAGTGAAATATAATTTAGGTGCGCGCAAATGCGGATTCCACATTATTATAATTAAGTCAGAAATTGGAAGGGTAATTGGTTTGTTCTTCAACTTTAAGCATTTTACCAATATTGCTCTAATATATTTTGCTACACTATAGAGAGAGGGTAAGAGGGAGAGTGATTTTCATTTGTCGTTGAATCTTAAAAAATGTTCAGGCGCTGATCGTGTAAGGATTACTGTTAGGAAAAGTCATGAAGACGAGCCGAGTTCAAATTCAGGTCAGTTATTCTGCGCTCACTTTGCTCTAATGTCCATGAATCTGCCTCCAGCTCTGTCTTGAGTGACGACCAATCTAAGAAAAGGAAAGCTCTGAATTCGAACCCATCTTCAAGGGTTACACTAAATGTGATGCATCTGCAATACTAATTGTTTTTAGTGATTGATAAGATTAGTTTTCTACGGTTTATCAACTCTTTCCAGGTTATTTAAAGCCAGAAAATGTTTTTAGATCATAGGAATTTTTTGGTGATAATAATAGTTTAGTGATATAATTTTTACTAATTAACCCATAGCTGGGGAAGAAGAGGTAGATTCATACCTTCCCATGGGTATTTGCATGTGTGAATATAACTGATTCAACAGGAATTGGAACTCGGCTCTCCGATTAACAATTCCAAGCCGTTATCTATTACACCATCCGCACATTGAAGCTTACAGCACCTGGTATTCCCAAGCGGTCACCCATCTATGTACTGACCAGTTACTTAACTTCGGTGACCGTACAGGAACCGTTATTCAATGTGATGTGGTCTTAGCATAAACATGTTGTACGGTCACCATGCCTTTTTTTTTCCTTTTTGTTAACTTCGAGACTATATTTCCTCACTATTGTGTGCAATGTCTTTTTTGGTCAGATTCGAAGATAATTTGGTTAAAAGAAGAATTCTCTTGTTCATTTTTTTGTTCTCGTGCATCGATTGTGTATGTAAATGAAGAATACATCGTATTGTTCGAATTCGATTCTCTAACCTTAAATTAAAAGGCCTGAAGCGAAATCTGAAAAGCGGGAAAATTCAGTGAAAGATAATCAAGCAAGAAGGGATTAAAAACTGTAAGATGTCATCAGATGAGTGCAGTTTAATTCAACTCTTGCCCCAATTAGAATTCTGTGATTAAAATGAATATTTTTTTCTTCTTGGATTAGTAAACCATCTCTTTTTAGCTGCCATCTTAACTGCGACGTACTAAAGAGGGAACCCTAAAGAAAGCTCCAAAATGTCCAATCAGTTTTATTGCAGTTCCTTACAAAGACTTGAAAGATATTCTCGATTCTTTTTATTGTTATTCGGAACTGTCACTGCCTCACCGTAAAATGTGGTATTAATCATAGTTTTATAAAAGCATGCAGTAACAACATAATATACACAAATAATACAGTGTTGACACAGTAAGGAGACTACAAGAATTCATACAGAAAGTAGTGAAGAAAAGCGAGAAAAAAAGGATAAACATAAAGAAGAGAGAGTTCATGTTTGTTAGCAAAAGGAAGTGTCCAATATGCAAATTACAAATCGGGGATGCTAAATACAACAATTTAAATATCTGGGAAGTGTGTTACTGGAATACGTAAGCGCATTGGGATAGTTAAAGATCTCTTTCAAAAAGCTATTAAGGAGGAAATTTTCGTTAGCAACAAAGAAAAGAGTACTGAATTGTTACATAATTTCAGTCCTCCTATATGGCAGTGAATGTCGGACAATTTCCCTCACAGATGAAGAAGATTGAAGCAACAGAAATATGGTTGTATAGAAAGCTGTTGAGATTAAAATGGACCAAACATGCCAGCAACGACAAAGTTTTGGAGAAAATGGAAAAAGACAGCTGAAATTTCTAGGGCACATAATGTGAAAAGAGGGATTGGAAAATTTGACACTCACAGGACAGATTGAAAGCAAGAGGAACAGAGGAAAACAACGCATAACCTACACAGCGAGCCTGAGTAAATGGATGTCGGAACAGGGTTTAGGAGAGCTAAAAAAAAAGACATTTATTAAGAGGTACAATTTTCACAGGATAATGTTGAGAGCCATGATCGCCAATGTCCTGAAAGCACACGGCACATAGAATTTTTATTTAATCCGTTATGAATTAAATGTTTATTAAAGCATCTAGTATAAATTATAGGTTTATTAAAAAAATAAAGTTAGACATAAGTTCGTTTTATGCTAGACAAAAAGGTAGACATAAGTATGCTTTAGACTAGAGTCAAAAATGTAGAAATGAGTCTTATTTACACTTGAATGAAAAGTAGATATGGATCCGATTTACACTTTAAAAAGTAGATATAGATCTGTTTTAAGCCTGAATGAAAAAATGAAAAGTAGATATACATTTGGTTTACATTTGAATAAAAACGAAAACATAGTTCTGCTTTACACTAGATTAAAAAAAAGTACGACGTGCATTCCAGAGGTTTTGAGGCTGTTTTAAGAGAGCCAATTATAATTGTCCTAGATTATTGTAATTTTAGTTTATCATTGTTATGGGGTCCTCCCCTTTTTCATATAAGTGGACTCGACCAGAATGTTACTTGGACTGCTGCCATTAAATACCCAGAGTCAGTCAGAATATGGAGAGAGTGAGCAGAGATTGTGATTGAGTTGGAGGTAGAGTAATAGGGTGAGGTAACCGCTTGTAGAAGTCAGTTACAGGCACGTAGACTCTAAGGAAGTCCTACTTCGAGACTATATATATATATATATATATATATATATATATATATATATATATATATTATATATATATATATATATATATTGCCACTAATAGCGTTTCTGGATTTACTAACAGTATTACCCATTGTATTATTGTGTAAATACATTTATTTGTTATGTTTCATACCTGCGTTTGTCATTCATTGGAGACCGAATTTCATGTCGGAATCCACAACATATATCTAATCGGCTGACCTGCCAACTTTTGTTATTCCAGACTGAAGGAGACGGCTGTGACAATTGCTTGAGCACACCCCACCAACCACTGCTTGTCACAGCTGACCGGTTTGCAGAATGCAGTCATGACGTGAAGACAATTTAGAAGTTTGCGAGTCAATAAAGTTTTGTGTTGACAGAGATCAGTATCAAACCTGTTCACCACCCCCACCCCCTACAGTCCAGGCCTTGCTTCCTGTGAGTTTTAGCTGTTTCCCAAGCTGAAGGAGAACTTCTGTGTCAGTTGTTTTGAAAACATTGAGAAGATGAAGCAGGCTGTGACAAGGGGCCTGGACATCATCACTTTGGATGTCTTCCATTGAGCTTCACGGAGTGGCTGGAGCACTACAACAAGCGTATTGAAGTTTGAGTATCCTAATTTGAAGAGTCTCGCTATGTTCGTTTTAATCCAATTCACGGCCAGCAATCTTCCTTTTAACAGCAATTTTATCCTTGAAAGTCTCAAAGATGTTTGAACTGCCCGAAGAGTTGACTTAAATAGATGATCCGATTGAGAAATACCAAGGCTCATTGTAATGATTGATGCGAATGTCAAACAATATGCAAGATCACCTCACATTACACCAGTTCATTTGTGTAAGCACACGGGTAGTGTCTGCCAACAAATTAACAGTAATCGACTTTACCAGTGACTGCAAAGTTACGTGAATACCGCAAATATATAATGTTAAAAATTAAGATAAAACAGTTAAATTTCAATTAAATGTTCACTACTTACGCCGAATTCCTAAAAGCCATTTCCAGAATAATTTAAATCCTTTGACACATTTTCCACTATTTTTCAGGATACTTCCCAGTATTCCTGTTATCATGGGCACCACGTTCATCATCACATTCTACTTTCCCATCACTCTGTACGCGATGACATCCGTTATGTGCCATATTTTCTCTCTATTTTACAATGAGATTTGAACTCCTAGGAATTTCGTCTCGTTTTTCAAGTGTCCTTTTCATAACTCAACCAGGTTGACTAAATAGAATAATTAATTTCGTATCAAATGAAATTGTTTTCTTGTAAAAAATAAAAGTTTTTTTTTAATAAGGCTATCATTATTCAAATCTGCCGAATTTTCAAATCGTTCTATCAACTTTCTTCTTTATGTACCGTGTCCCATCAGGACATATGCAACCATAGACTTCCAGAGCTTCTTGCCTTTCGTAGTTCTTAATAAATGTTGTCTTTCTATTATTTCCTTTAAACCTTGTTCTGTCATCCATTTGCACAAGTTCACTAAGTGTGTTATGCGTTGTTTTCCTCTATCTCTCTTGCCATCAATCAGTCCTGTGAGTATCAGATTTTCCAAGCTCACTTACTACGTGGCCAAGAAACCTCATCTGTCTCTTCCTAGTGTTATGTATAATTTTCCTTTTTGTTTCCATTTTCTCACATGTTTAGTCAATGGTATTCTCAGCATCCTTCTGTAGAACCACATTTCTGTTGTTTCAAGTGTCTTCATCATCTCACTGCCATACAGGAGGATAGATATCATGCTTCGTTTAGTACACTTTTCTTTGTTTCTAGTGAAGTTTTTCTATTTCCTAATACTATGCTTATCTTTTGAAATGTATTTCTGGCTTCGGATTTCAGTGTCACACTTTCTGTCTGTGTTGAAACACTTCTCATGTCATTCCATAATGTAGTTAATCTGCGCGTAGTCATTACGCTTTCCGTCTATATTGACAAATGTGACTTTTTGGATTTGATTGCACACAGCAGTGATTGAATGAAGCAACACACCATATTTAATTGTATATGAGAAGGCGAATTGTCTTCGAAAAATGGATCAAAAATATTTTTAATGCCAAGTTCAGCTGTCTGTTTATCTTTTGTTTACCAAAACGCTACATAATACCAACTGCTATATTATAGAAAAAATACTTGCGTCGATGTTTTGTTGAAAACTACAATCTTAGCCTCTTCAAGTCAAGGATAAATAATGTTCATCCGGCTTATCCTCATAATTCTCATTCCTTCCCGCTTTCCCTTTCACTCATATCACACCCCATTCATCATAACCATTTTAACAGTGACGCTCTACATTGAGTTGCTCTCGAACTTTTTCCCTACTAACCTCTCTCTCTCCTCAGAGGACCGACAGACGCAGCCTTACTTCAAAGATGACATTTTATTGATCTCAGATACAGACGGAAAGCTGAAAGACAAGGCAGTCGGGGAAAGCAAAAAGAAAGAACTACCCCTGTAAGAAAATAAAGAATGCATGGTGGTGAGTAAAAGGGTCAGCCGAAGATATAGATTACATATTGGGGACGTCCAAAATTACAAAAGTGTAGAATTCAGTTATCTGAGCAGTGTTATAATAGACAATGGAGAGTGCGATACAGTAAGACGTATATGTATATCGGAAGACATACTTCAGAAACTGAGTAATGTACAAACGAATCGAAAAATAAATTTATAAATTAATAAATGAATGCTAAAATGTGTTATGATTTCAACCCTAAAAAAATGAATTGAGGGAAACGGGATTGTGGGTCTACCATGGATAGAATATACAACCAGTAATGAAATTCTGAGTAGAATAGGAACTACAAAGGGTTGTTGATAAAAAATGAAAAAGACAGCGTTTAAATTGTTAGGATGCATAATAAGGAAAGAAATCTCAGAGAATTTAATGTTCAAAGTACACAGTGAAAGCAAAAGTAAAGAAATGTAAATGTACGAAGAAAAACGTGCCACAAAATAAGAGTTCATAAAGAAGTGCTGCTGACCGCATGAAAAGGCGCGAAATTGTTGAGAATAATGGCCATTCATGTCCTGAAGGTACATGTCAGAAAGAGAGATCGAGAACTATCCATAGCTATTTATTAAGCTAACCTTGTTTGGTTCACTGAATTGCTATATAATATTAATTCTCCGATATGACAATGCATGCTGGACAGTTTCCTTACATTTAGAAGTGACCAAAGATAACAGAGATATGGTTCCACGGAAGGATCCTAAGAATACCATGGGCCGAACATGTGAGCAATGAAAACATTTTAGGGAAATGGAAACAAAAAGGACATTTATACTTACAAAAATAGTCTGTTGCATTTTCTGTGAAAATGATGAAGAAAGAAGGCTTTGAGAATTTAATACTCACAGCACGTATTCAAGGCAAGAGAGATAGGAGAAAGCGAGTAACCTACCTGACGAATTTGTATAAATGGTTGGCATAATGGGAAGTGGGGAATGACAAACGTTGCTTAGGGCTAAAAATACAAGAAGCTGTGAAGAGACGTAATTGCACACGTCAGGCTTACGTCCACATCACGATGGGCGTGGGGGGGCGCTTTGGAATACCAGGTGCTACAAGTTTGAATGCGCCGGTAGTGAATTCGCTCGGAATTGCTAATCGGCAAGCCGTGTTCCAATTCCACTTGGGTTCGTTATATTCACTTATGCGCAAATACCTTTGAAAAATGTATGAATCCAACTTTCCTCTCCCCAGCTATGGGTTAATTAGTAAGATTTGTATCACTAAAGTATTATTTTCTCAAAAAATTCTTAAAATCTAAAAATATTTTCTGGCTTTAAATAACATTCAAAAGGTTGATAAGCCGTAAAAAACAAATCAATCGGGCATACTATATAGAAGACGATGAAGCAGATAGGACACTCTCTACTGTAGTAATAAACTTTTTTATAGAGCGTCACAGCCCTCACATAGTAAGATAGAAATTGATAAAATCTCGGAGTGTCTGCTGTCATCATTTGGTTTGTACAAAACATCGCTCTGGAGACAAGAATTGTTCAACACGGAAGTATTTATGGCATGAAATGTGTTTGACAAGAAATGCAGAAATGTAAACTTTGTAATGGGTTATGAAACTGACGTGGGTGTGTCAGGTTGTTTAGTGTGTCGAAAATAAAACTCGAGAAATGGCTACAGGCTTTCGGTCATGTTCTGACCAGTGCAACATTTGAAGAACTTGTAACTTCAGTCGTAAGAACAAATCAAAGTAGCAGTGGATTGATTACATTTTTAAAAAGAAATAAAATAAGAAAATTGATCTGAATTTGTAAGTTGAAGCATTTTCATTATTCTATCTACCGGGATGTTTAACCCACCAACCCACCCGTGATAGATATGGTTTGAATAGCTGGGTAGACCAGGTTCTCTAACCTTGGTTAGCAACCATTTTGAATTCAAAACATGGTGGGCGTGTGACAAGCTACTTCATCCCGAAAAAAAAACGATCACCATGTCACGCATACAAGATAAAAACATCCTCATCTTCTTCGCATTCCATTGATAAGAAGTTCTACTCAGACAGATTTTTCGCAAGAACCTGTTACTTTGTACAATTGACTCCTGAGAGGATGCTTCACCGATATCTACAATCTTAACCTCTTCACGTCAACAATTAACTATTCTAATCAGCATTTCTTACTTCTTCCTCTTACAACAACATTAAGCAACAGCTACCTTGAGTGGCTCTTAGGCCTTGTTTTAACAATAGCATAAAATTATCGTTGTTACTGCAACCGTACTAGTGACATCCAGCGTAGTGTGGTGTGTGCATAGGTTGTGTACAGGTTTGCGCCCCCCCACACACACACACACACACCACAAATGCATTTTAAAATCTTTATCTTTCGGGTTTTTAGCAAAACGTTTTCTTTGACTTGTTTTTATTTTCTGCTTTTTATACTAAAATCCACCTGATACAAGGCTCAAGAGCCTCTCAAGCTAGTAGGTTATTTTTAAAAGGATTATTATGAATACGATACCATATGAAAGAGGAGACGGTAAGAGAGTGAAGGTTATAAGGATAAGGGTAAAAAATGATTGACTCGTGACTTGAAGGGGTTAAGACTGTAGTGTTTAGGGAAGCATCCCCGCGATTGTCTGTTCCTCAAAATAGCTTGTCTTACAAATTAGCATAACATTTAGAATAAGAAGTAAATAACGATGGTTCGACTCTATGTAAGTAGCAGAATATGAAGCAGCTGTAAATTTCTGAACTAGTAGAACTAAATAACGGAGTTCATTTGAACATTTGCCATGGAAGTAGCGATAAATTAACAATAGGCTTGCGGCATTGTGTCTGTAGGAAGTGGTTTGTAGAATGAAAAATATATCCTCCCCTAAGGCCGCATAAACGATTTTTGACCTCTATAAAGTCTGGAATGTTAGGATTGAGTAGCTCTAGCCTTGATATAGGTGCAATACTCCATTTTTGGTTCAATCTTACTCTTGTAAAGATTAAGCACGTCTTAAGGAGTCAAGTATTTCCTGGCGCAATAGTATCAGTTGACCATTTTTCCAGAATCTTTAGCAATGGATCGTATATGTCGTTTTGAGATTAAACATTTTCTTGATTCTACATATTTTTCCGATTACTAACTCCATCACTGTTGTTTTAAAAACAACTTTTTAGTTGAGTCTGAATATTGTGTGCAGTAATATTTAACTTCTTCTGTTCTGTTTTTATTTATCTTTTTCGTCTTAACCAAACAAATATCATATTTTAAGAAAAACATAGGAACGTTTTCCAAAATCTCGTGTTAACAGGAGAAAATACGAGATCTGAAGAAAATTGTCAATGATTATCAAGATATTTGCTTTTGGCTTATCTCTGGTATGAGATACATTTACTCTCAAGCTCGCTTTAAAGATTTTATTTCTCTTACACTAATGATTCTTTAAAAGTACTAAATTACACTTTTAAAGATTAATGAATGATCGAAAAAACAATCGAAACACATCGAAAGATATTTTAACCAAAACTTGTATGAAGAAAATAAACATCCGTGGAGACGGTGTTCGAACCAAATACGTAGATATAACATTGAATGCTTTTTTAAAGCAAAGTCGCATTTCTAATTTTTCTAGTTTTTGTTTTTTTAAATTTAAATTTCTAGTTTTTGTTTTTTTGTTTGTTTGTTTTTTTTTGTTTGTTTGTTTTGTTTTGTGTGCTAAATCTCTTTATATGCACCCCACAAAGTGAAGTTTAAAATATACCAAACAAAACTTCTTTTCAAAGAAGAGTAGCTTCCTTTCTAATACGATTAACTTCCATTTGATTATTTTCCGTAGTAAAATTAGTAAATATCAAAATTAGATGAGAATCAACTTTTCGAATGCTGATTTACAAAGCAGTCAAACCTTTTCACTCGTAAGATTTGTTCAAAGCAATCGTTATCGGATATTTTATTCCATTTGATCTTGCTCGATATGCTAAGATTATTAAATATAATTTTGATTCCAATTAGTGCGTCGCGTCTACAACACTGGACATTCTTAAAGATTTCTTGATGTACCTAAGTTTTCAGTTTTCAGTTTTCAGTTTTCAGTTTTCCGAACGGAATGTGTCACAAGCCCCACGCGTACATGAGACTATATCTTTGATATCTTTCGGATTAAATATTGAGTTATTTTCTACAGTTGAATTAAGCAAACTCATAATCATTTAAAAACAAAAAATAAATCGTTTTTGCTAAGAAAAAATATGATGTCGGTTTGTTGATGAGTTTACTGAAACTTGCTATTTTCATTTGATGCAGGATTTCCGAATAAGAAACAAGAAAAATGCTGATTATTATACGAGTTGGATAATCCTCTAAATAATGTCCATATCAAGTCTATACGAGTAACTATCCAATAGTTCCCGGAATTCATAACGAGAAATGAATTCTTAAAAGAAAAATATTGGTAGTATGTAAAGTTCTTTATTTTCTGGTGAAGAAATATCAAAAGATTTACGATATAAGGAACACACCGATCAATTCAGGACTTTCTGAGTTGAACTTCGAATATATGAATGTCTGTTGTCCCCTATAATCTATTGTTAGTGAGGTGAGAAGCTCAGGTCGCAATACAACCATTTTAAGGGTGATATAAAGCGGCCATATTGTCCTAAGAGCAGCAGTTTTCAGCATTATAATAAAAAAATACTTTATTGATCAAAGTGCTTATCATTGATATATAAATAACAACAATAAAAAGCAACATCTGGCAACTAATACACTAGTTTTTATTTGACATGCCTGCTACAGTATTATTCTCTCTCACAAAAAGGTATTATATCTATCGTATTTGTTGCGTAAAGGTGCACAGGCATATGAGACACACCCCGATTTCTGCTGGATGCAGTAATATCATTTGTCAGCTGAACTCGTGTTAAAGAAGCATCTGCAGAATGCTACAGAAATCGTCTTGATAATTACTGTCTTGACAAAGGTCAGCTGAGTGGAGCGGACCTCACAAGAAGCAGGTAAAAGGACCCTGACAAAGTAGATCTGCATAGTGGAGCGGACTAAGAACTAAGTTCTTGATGAATGACAGTTTTAAACGAAAACTGACAGGACGAACATGGCTGGTTCTCTATAAGATAGATGCACCTAGCAGTTTTAATCAGAGAGGACTGCTCTCTCGCCACGCAGAAGGAAGGTACACACAGGTTAGACTGTTAATAAATATCTCACCTCTCCTCACTTTTCATCGCTCGCCTACAGAAATTTTGCTTCATGGTTTTATTTCTTGGATAACGATCCAGCTAAAGAATTACTTTCCTTACATTGAACCACAAACGTTTGACTAGAAGAAGCTGCAACCTGCGAACGAATCTGGTGCCTTATCTGAGCTGCAACGCTACAAGAACATATTCCCGAAATATGTTTTCAGTGTTTTCAAACATATAATGTTTAAGACAGGCAATCAGTCCGTTATAAAATATTAAAGGAAACCATATTTTTCTTCGGGCTTAATGTTGTATTTCCCAGGAGTGTTTTATCATTACTAGTATTTTCTTTCATTTACGTATCTTTCTTCTGCAGTTTCCAAATGGAAAGCATTTCGTTGAAGTAGGTTTAAATATACAGATAAGATGGCACCGACGAATATGGTCGGTGTTTTGTTACGGAAATTCATTTTGCATTACCACAACTAGTAGTAGTAGTAGTAGTAAGTAGTAGTAGTAAGAAGAAGAAGAAGAAGAATCGGAAAGGGTAAAACGTGGTATGAACAAACTCTTGAAAGAGTCATTGAAAAGTATAAAATTTTGTGGGATTCCATGATTCAATGTGACCACGGAATATTACACAGATATTGTGATGATAGAAAAAGAAGAAAGAATATGTATCACCATATATATTGCATACGTCGGAAAAAATAAAAGGGTTAACAAAGAAGAATAAAAACAGAAAACTATGATAGTTTTCAAATTGTGATCAATGAAGAAAGTGGAAGTAATCCCCATTGTAGATGGTGCTCTGGGCACCATGTATACTGGAATTGCGAATAATAACAATAGTAATAATAACTATTATTATTATTATGACGAGACGAAGGAGGAAGAGGAGGGTTGTAATTATTTCCAATGATGCTAGTACCCTGGGGACCATATCTATTGAACTTTCAAATTGGCTGGAGAAAACTGGAAGTGCACAAGACTTAGGACTGCTCATAAGTTCTCGAATAAGAATAAAAATGTGCCACTTAAAACGATTGGATGTGGACAACTGTTACTTTAGTTTAATCTCCAGAAAAATGTGTTGTGTTTGTAGATCAAACAACAACAACAATAATAATAATAATAATAATAATAATAATAATGATAATAATAATAATAATGATAATAATGATATCTTTTGACTAAGTATATTTATGGAATCGGGTCAGATAAAAATAAAATTAATCAAGGGGATACTCCAGTTCGTATTTTTAGATACAGATTGATTTTTAACTATTTTTTTTTTTTTGAAAACAACGTACGTCTTGTATGCTGTCAAATGCATTAATTTCAGAAGGCCCGTTCTCCCAGGTAAACAGGGATAGGATCAAAGCTGTTCCCTTATGTATGTGGTGTACCAAACGTAAGGTTAAGATAAAATAGTCTGCATTAATTCCAGAAGGCCCGTTCTCCCAGGTAAACAGGGATAGGATCAAAGCTGTTCCCTTATGTATGTGGTGTACCAAACGTAAGGTTAAGATAAAATAGTCTGCATTAATTCAGGTAAACAGGGAAGGGCTGTTCCCGTTCTCCCAGGCCCGTTCTAAACAGGGATAGGATCAAAGCTGTTCCCTTATGTATGTAAGGTTGATAAAATAGTCCAAACGAAACAGGGATTAGCTGTTCCCTTAGATAAAATAGTCTTATCCTCCCTAAACAAGGCTGTTCCCTTATGTAGTACCAAAAACAGATAAAATATAAGAAGGCCCGTTCTCCCCTATGTGTGGTGTACCAAACGTAACATTAACATCCGGTCTGCATTAATTCCAGAAGGCCCGTTCTCCCAGGGGAAGGTCAAAAAGATGTCTATTATTTGGTTGTAAATTCAGCTCAGGCAAATGTCCAAAAGAAACGTAGACTTATTTGTTAAGGTTTGGTTTGGTTTGGTTTGTTTTGTTTTACGGCATATCAACACCAGTGGGTTATTTAATGCCGACAACTTTTTTCCTGGTAATATTTTGTTTTGTCAAAAATCTATTTCTGGTAATATGTTTTCCCTCAAAAATGTATAGCTAGTAATATTATTTTAAAAAATGTATTGCTGGTAATAGTTTTTTTCAAAAACGTATTGCTGATAATAGTTTTTTTCTTCAAAAGTTTTTTCTGGTAATAATTTTTTACAAAGTATTTCTGGTATTAAAACCCATTTTTACACTTTCATAATGCCTTTTACCTCAGTTTCGGGATGAACTATTTGCCTATAGCTGAGACCCTAACAGGTGCTACCACCCCGGGTCAGGGTGGACCTGGGAACACAAACAATTAAGAGGTGGTTCCACGCTCCTCAAAACCACCTGATCAGAGGCCTTGCTGCTGGATGTAGTTTATGGTCATACCCAGGACGGTTATTGGTTAAGGAATTAAAGAAAAAAGGGAGAATGAGTTAAAAAAATATTTATCATATATAGATGTCATCGATTTTCATACTCAACAAAAATCAATTCCTTTACTGATGACAACAAAAAAAGGCCTAACAATGGCAAGAAAATATTTTGCGTGAAGAAATCTTGATGATTAATCATTCTAAGTAATCAAACTAATTAAGAAACTATTAAAAATCACCTAATATTTTTTAGATGTGAGGAAGGTATCGACACACTTCTAGACGGTGGTGTAGTGGATATATAAATTTGTTTCTCTGGATTCAACAAGAACACGAAAATGCGACAAAATAATGCAATAATCGACAGTTGTAAGATATACCATATCAGCCAAAAAAGATGACCGGAGGGTACTTAACCAAAACGTCGCTTCTATAGTAACATCCATAATAATCAAGATTTATCAAGTGGATTGTTAAGGATTATCAACCTTTCGCAGGTTATTTAAAGCCTGAAAATATTTTTATATTTTAAGAATTTTGGGGGAGTGTAATAATGATTTACTGATATAAATGCTAATTAACCCATAGCTAGGGAGAGAAGAGATAGATTCATACCTTTCCTAGGGTTATTTGCGCGTAAGGGAATATAACTAACCTGACTAGAATTGGAACTTGGTTCTTAGATTTCTAATTCCGAGCCGTTACCTATTACACCACCCGCACATCCAAACTTACAACACCTAGTATTCCCAAGCGGTTACCACTCTAGGTACTGATCGACGTTGCTTAACTTCGGTGATTGTACAAGAACCGATGTTTCAACGTGAAATTGACGTAAGCCTATATGAATCAAAGTTTGTGGGACAATAAATGGAATAAGTCAAAATACATAGTTACGACTGTTGCGACAGTGTTTCTCAACTTTTTTAAACAACGGCACACCTAAAAGCAAATGAAAATATCACGGCACACTTTGTGAAATTTCTAAAGAGTATTTATTTTTAAATTACTATTAAAATAAAATATTTAAAATAACATAATCGATGAATAGTGAAAAGAATTATTTGAAAAACAAGTTTAATACTTATTCATTGATTTAAATATTAACGCTGTATCATTAATACTGTTACACACAAATATATGTATGACGTGGCAATATTTCGCGGCACTTTTAGTGTTCCGCGGCACGGCGTTTAAGAATCACTGTATTACGATAACAACTGCATTTTTAAAAATTATTCAAAGTTTAAATATCTGTTCGGTTCTGAATTTTCGTTCGGTAATAATTTAGCCGAACAAATGTCATGAGTAAAAAGCATGAAAAGAAATGAAAACTATGTAACTAAATACGAAGAACGTTAAAGACATCTGATATGAATGTAATATTGACTGCTCTCTCTCTCTCTCTCCCTCGCTCTCTCTCTCTCTCTCTCTCTCTCTCTCTCTCTTTCGATCTCTCTTTCTAGCTCAGTCTCTTGCCTTCTCAGTCTCTTTTCCTTCTTTGAAAATGTAATTTGCATTTCAGTGAGTGCAAAAGTCGGATGTTTTACAGAAAATGTTTCAAACAAATTTTCCCTGATTTCAAAGTCGAACTGGAGCCAATTTCAAGCTTGAAACTAGTTTTACCCACATAGACATGTAAATTACGACGCCTCGGGGTAATACATTATTCTTCGACAGCCAATTAATATATAAGATAAATCTAATATATAAAGTTCAATGTTTGTCGTGTTGGGTGTCTGCTCGAATTTACTGAAAATTAATGAAATATTTATTTTCGTTTTCTGTCCGTGTGAGGTACGTTGGAAGTAGGGTTACAGACAGTACATAAAACTTGTGAC